>CACRXP010000158.1:1104308-1134339 GCA_902702965.1 Spirometra erinaceieuropaei
GCATTCTGAGAAGATTTTTAATAATTTTGAAGGTTTCTCAAAAGGGAGTTGGAGAGGGCGTCACTGCCCAACGAATACGCAGACATAATTTTCTCAGCCAAAGACAATGCATTTGCTAGTGGACATTTATTCTGGTCACGTTTAGGTTTACGTGTGCCTTTATCGCTATGTGGAATGTTTGAACCATTATAGACAACCTGCAGTTTTGGCTAGGCATGATGCATTTACGCTTCGCTTAGCGGACCCCAATACGGAAAGACTTTTTGGAAAAAGCGCGTTTTTGTTATTCAGGATACACATATGTCTTATATCGCAGTCAGAATGCCGCCTAAAAATAATATCTGATACATCTAAGTAGCTCTTGCGGGTGTTGCATAGCTTGCATTGATGTTGGTGCACAAATATTGACGTCATGCTGTTTTCACATAAGCAATTTAGCCGAAGATCAGCACCAATGGCCTGATTCACTTATGGTTTATTAAAGACTGTGTGCGTTGGGGCTAACAACATAACAAGCCGACTTAGCGACTCCAAAACCTATGTCGACACATGCTTGAAGTCCTCCTCCAATTGAGAGATGTGCAGTATTTGTCTACTCTGATAGCCACATTGTTCCTCTATCAAATTTGTTTTGGAGAATTTAACAAAGGTCAGGGTTTAACGCTTTTACTGAAGGAAAAGATCTTTTGAAATCGCCCTCTTGCCGATTAAGAAACGAGTGCATCATCAGGTCGGACCAAATTTAACTCTAAACGCTACGTTCCGCATAACTAATAAAATGAATTTCGACCAACGCGATAAGATCCCCCTGTCAGCCAAATGTGGTTCTTTTCCTCACTTGTGTCTAATCAGGACATGATGTCAAATTGTCTGTTGAAAAAATAACAATGCAGCCTACAAGTAGTTGATAGGACTGCGCATGTGGCCAGAATTTAGAAAACCGCACTCTCGAGCTGCAACATTAAAACACTCAGAAAACTCTGGAAACCCACTGTGAACTTAGAGCTTATCCACATTCCCGATCCGCGTTTCAACCAAAAACGCGGGCCTGGCCGGGATTTGAACCCGGGACCACTCGCACCCAAAGCGAGTATCATACCCCTAGACCACCAGGCCGGTGACCGTGCGGACTAGGTTTTCAATCCTATCGTAATTTGCCTGTTTCGCGGCTGATGTACTTCTTCTGGCAAAGCATCATACCCACCTGTAGCAGTTTACATACTGCCCACGTGACCATAATCCTACACGCGGATTGGCTCCAGTGCAAGCAGCTAATGCCGTGATTTGGACGGCCAGCCAATCAGTGACAGAGCCAGAGCTAGGCGGCCTAGCGGGGATAGCGTCTTGCAAACAAGTCACGCGTCATGGGAAATACGCAAGTTTTTTTGCCTCTCTACTGCGGGGAACCCGCTTGCTTGGACTAGATAACAGGTTATGGCAAATCTTCGCGAATTCGAGGTTATATGTGCATAAATTATTTTTGCCGGGTCCCAACGACGAGTATAGTTCAGCATTCCCTTTATTACCGACGGTGCTTTCTAAACCGTGTTTGAGTAACGTCCTACTTATACCTGCCATTCGATCAAGTTACTGACTGGAAAGGTATCAATGCAATTCCGTCGGCTACAGTAACGATTTGGATAAGATAATTATTTTAATATCTGTGTTTAAATTCGGTTTTCAGTCTCCAGTTGGCTATCTTCGCAAAATATTTTGCGAAATTTACCGCTTATATGTACAATCAAGAAAAATAAGTATTTGTTATTACTTAACTCGCAAAGTAAACTTATGGTCAAAAAATCCTCCTTGCCACAGATAGTTCTTTTCAGTTACCCTACTTGATTCGCCCTTTGCACATTTCCATGTCTAAATGCCCCCGGCATGTACTGTTTAGTGAAGACTGATTTACTGTCTACGGAATTAGAATAAAAATGTCTGTCTTGTCAAGTTCCTTTACACAGGGGCTGTGTTGAAACTGTTTTCTAAAATACTATCATCTAAGAGGACTTGTGAAATTTGTGAACCTTGAAGTTTATCAAACGATATATTTCATTATAAAATTCACAATCATGTGTCACCTAATCGGAATGTCAACAGGCCGCATTATATGAGCTAATGACAAAATCATATGAAAATTTTCGCTCGTACACCCGAATCATTTCTGTCTGTCCTTATGCTTTACGGACAAAGATTCAGCTAATTCTCAACGCATAAACAATTCTGGAGATTTAATTGTGATCATCGTACGTCGGAGTCGCCTTATGATCACGCGCTCCACAAGTTGTTCGAACAAAGATGAAATTCAACAGAGGCATATGCAAATGCAAACGGGCATGCTTCAAGCTAGAAGATCTGAGACTCTACGAATGTGAGCCTTAAGAGATTCAAAGTGAATTCTGTAGAAAATAAATCGACATTAAACGGTCAGTAAATGTTAATATGCAGCAGCTGATGGCAGGAACGCGTGTTTTATTGGTAAAAATTGTCCGTCCAGTTTTCGCCCCATGGGAAACCATCTCGCTGAATTTCCACCGGTACAATCTTGAAACATTCGTTTTTGTACCGTGATGTAAACTGAAAACTTACCTTGAAAGATTTTGATTCATAAACAGAACTGTCGGTCTCTCGTATTGTACAATATGTATATGGGTAGAGGTGTGGACTTCTAAACTAACAGGTCGCGAGTTCGAGGCTCGGGTGTACCTAATTTCGGACTTGGGTATGGCTGGCTGACGACGGCTAATAAACCAAAAATGGTCATTCCAGTCTCCCTTGTCTTTGTCGGTAATACCACTCTGCCTATATATATGTATACAATCCCGTTCATCATCCCCCGAAGAAGACGAAGAAGAAGATGGGGTGAATTCATGGACCGAGTTATATTTGTACTGACGTTTCGGAAACCCTGTCGTTTCCATCATCAGAGTAATGCGTTGACTGTTCCTGCTGGTCTTGATTGCGTCAGCCTTGATACCTGCCTGGTATTATATCCGTGCGCGAGGCACGAAATTTGACCTGCCCGTTCGCCGCCGATTAGCGTTGACCTCTCCACGATTGACCGCCGGTGGACTCCTGCCACTAATGACCCCTTTTCGGCCGTCGTAATTGTTGGTGAGCCAGCATGTTTGTCGGCCTCCCCCTCGTCTCTCAACGGACTGAACCGTTGTTGGGGCTCATGCGAGTCGATCTCAGCCTCATGGGTGTTGCGGTGAGGTGGCGTCGCATGCTGGTCACATGATCCCCGGCCGGCTTCTCTCCCACTTTCTGCTGACATCGGCTGTCGGCCACGCGTCACTTTGCTCGACTGTCCTGATGGTCTTGTCCGCACTGACTCGAGCCTTGTACGTAGCGCCTGATAGGCGGGATGCAGATCTATGCCTCTGTTGAGTGTGCCAGTCGAGGACCAACACTCGAGCACCAGTCTGGCCATCTTATCATTGGCTCGGCCGATTACCCTTGCCTATTCAAAGGCGAAGACTAGAGGATATCGTTACCCTGCCCGCCGACAAGGGGCGCTCTACTGTCGTCATGGATAAGGCTGAGTACTGCAAAATCTAGACAACCTCTTGTTGGACGAGGAAGCTTATGCGCCATCGACTGTCAGGCGCTACGTACAAGGCTCGAGTCAGTGCGGACAAGACCATCAGGACAATCGAGCAAAGTGACGCGTGGCCGACAGCCGATGTCAGCAGAAAGTGGGAGAGAAGGCGGCCAGGGATCATGTGACCAGCATGCGACGCCACCTCACCGCAACACCCACGAGGCTGAGATCGACTCGCATGAGCCCCAACAACTGTTCAGTCCGTTGAGAGACGAGGGGGAGGCCGACAAACATGCTGGCTCACCAACAATTACGACGGCCGAAAAGGGGTCATTAGTGGCAGGAGTCCACCGGCGGTCAATCGTGGAGAGGTCAACGCTAATCGGCGGCGAACGGGCAGGTCAAATTTCGTGCCTCGCGCACGGATATAATACCAGGCAGGTATCAAGGCTGACGCAATCAAGACCAGCAGGAACAGTCAACGCATTACTCTGATGATGGAAACGACAGGGTTTCCGAAACGTCAGTACAAATATAACGCGGTCCATGAATTCACCCCATCTTCTTCTTCGTCTTCTTCGGGGGATGATGAACGGGATACAATATCTGGACCTCGAATCTTTACCCATATCAATATTTATACAATATATACAATATATTACTATATATAATTTATTGTATTTATAACGTTATATTAAAGTATAATATAATATGTGATATATATCATATATATTATTATATAATAATATATATATTGCAATTTATAAATACATATATTTTTAACTTCGAGAGACCAATGGCTCTGGTTACGAATTAAAAATTTAATTTCATTTGTATACGTTTATATAGGCCTGTTAACCACTAGGATTTTCTCAAAGTTGTGATATAGAGTGAAATAGCAGATGCATTAATTTTTAAAGTTCCCTTGTGTTCCAGACCAGGAAATCCAGAACTATATCAGGGTTTTGGATACGGTGCCTTATTATGTCACTATTTTCGAATTTACAGAAATGCTTATTCACTTTGGACTTTTCGGAAAGTTATCATAAATACCTGCGCAAGAAGCAGTATTTTTATATTGTAGAGTAATCGGTCCGAAATTTTATTTGCAAAAAAAAGTAAAACCTGCTAGCATATGCGCTTAAGATGTAACTAACTCGTTTAGGCCGTCTTTAAATAGTATGTCTACGCGAAGTCAATCATGACTCGTTGGAATATCGAGGCGTCGCATCTTTAGGAACTCCGCAGCTGTGCGGCTGCTGGTTGGGCTCGATAGAGAATTCATAAGGCACAACGGAACGATCAGTGAGCCCCCCTATCATTGTATATTCCCGATCGAAAACCGGCAGAGCAACGGGCTCGTGGCTCAGGGGTTAGAAGCGTGCAATTCTAACAAACAGGTCGCGAGTTCGAGCCTCGGTTGTGTCACACTTCGGGTTGGGTATTATTGGCTTAACACGGCTAATAAACCAAAAATGACCATTCCAGTCTCCCTTATCTTTGTCGGTAATATCATTCTACTCCATTTTTTATCTTATAGCAAGTAAAATGAGCATGTGTAATAATATATTTGATCCAAAAACTGAAATGATCTTTGAACGTTTGAATGTCCATTTTTAAACACGTTGATCTGCAACAGAGCTTAACACTACACCTTGCTAAGTGATGGTATATTCCGTGTAGGAACTGTCTTCATATTTTCCTCTGGTGTATAATTATTATACTGTAATGTACCATAAATGAAAGTGCAGATGAATTATGAAACTATGAATTGATGCCTATCAGCCACAGAGGATCGACCGCGTAATATTAAAATAGTATCTATATGGGCTGCTTGATATTCAGCGAAGTGTTAGGCCGAAAGCCTAAACAGGGGTTTCATCGACATTCTGCCATTCAGTTGCACCGATACGGAAGCTGTGGCTCTTCAGTCGCTGTCTGTTGGTAGTTTGTGGCTATCACGTAATTATTTTGCTGTGGCTAAGACCATAAGCCCCAAACTGACTGACCTACTCGAACTCAATGCATAACATCTGAGGGAATATAAAGCTGCAATTTCAAAACCGCTATAACAATTATAACAACAGCGACAGAAAATCAGTGGGAACATGCTTCTAGCATTTTACATAGTACCTGTGCTCAAATGCATGGTATACCGCAAAATCCAAGTTTACATTTTTTTAATCTTGTTAAAACCTATAAGCTAAAGCGATTTATCCAGCCCACTGTATACGCAGTGTATTGGAACCGGTCTCATGGATCCACAGATGCGTTCGAAACTGTATGTCTTGGTCTTGACAGCTGCTAAAGTCAAGTTTTATGTGGTTTGTGCGATGCATATGGCGCTTTTCCTGTGCAGCCTAATAATTATCTATTTTAACTACTAATATTTCATTATATGATTATACAAATAGCTCACGACGAAAGATGATTAAGTGAAAATCAGTGGGATGCAAGACACATTGATGGAACTTTTGTCGTTTTATTCATCAACGCCTCCGCCGGTTAGTTAACGTAATTTATCTCTGCGATTTATTAATTCGGCTGCATAATTACATATTTAACCTGGCTGTCATCCTGTGGAATTCGTAAATGCTCTTTTACCCCGAATTTTGAAACAACGACTAGCACTTTACAGGAAATATCGGCGAGATGTTATAACCCAGCGAACCTCCAGTCAAAAAGAAGTAATCGCGCAAAACCGGCTTTGTCGCGAAAAGGCAGACATCACTATCGCATCGAACGATGCAGTTGTGACTTAGTAATTCGGATATGAGAACACTGTCGCATAAAGCAGTACATGGCTTATCATCCGTTGACATAGGCAACGAAAAAGTAGTTGAGTAGGAAGCTCCACAAGCCGCGCGCGAGAGTCGGGCCCATAGCATCGTTCCTTTCAGGAGAAGATCTAACACCCAAACTTCGGCAAACACATGATTTCGGGACGAGGGAAGCTCCTCAATCAGGCGAAGCCGGAAGGAGCAACCACAGATCCAGCAGACATTCCACTCAACGTCTACATCGCAGACGGCCATGCCATTATTCAACCTAGCCCGTTGCCGGCTAAGGCAAGTGCTGGGAAGTTCAGACTAGATCTATCTAATCAAAACTGTCAGTACTGCATATTAGGTGGGCTAAATAATGTAATGTCAGCTAACATTACAAAATGCCTTCCGAAAAGACTAATTAAATGAGAGTGTAAATCTAATTTTCATGCAGCATAATTCTATAAAAGTTCAGTTACCTTGGGATGTCGGCTTTCGAAGGGACTTCTTTCTGGGTGCATGCGAAACCTACTTTCTGTAAAAACTGAGTACGTAAATAGCATAAATTTTCAAATGGTCTTTAAAATTTAATCATGTTTTATCAAAAACATGCATAAAATATGCAGTCTTTTTCTCCTTCTACCAGGTTCACGCTCAACGGGAGGATATAATTTGATTTTTACGAATTTTTTTTTAAAATTCCGAATAATTTTAACCCGACGGGCTGGTGCATGTGCATTCAGGGTTTTCGAACTACAAGCAGTATTGTTTCCGAGTACGGAAGCACATACATTCCTTCATGGTATAAAGGGGGACCAAATGGGACTCATAAACTGTAGCAGCAGATTTAAGTCACATTGTTAACTTTACAAGTCACATGACGTTTAATTAAAGGCCATTTCACGGCATTAGAAAATCACGCAATCATAAACTGTTTGACGCAGAATGATAACTTCCGTTGAATTTAAAATTGAAAGTGGACAACATGTTCTACCGAATGAGCAAAATTAGAAATAGTTTTATGAATGATTTACATGAAATATAATTGAATGTTTCATGGCTTCGAAAGTCAATGGGAAAAGTATATGATACAAATGTAGTCATTTTTTACAGAGTATAGTTTTTGGATGCAGCCAAAAGAAAATTCTTTCAAAAGACGGCATCCCTAGACAACTGGATTATGTTGCACATGATTAGTTTTACAACGTGATTTAGTTAATCGTTCCGAAACGAAAACTCATTTCGGAATTTTGGTTGACATTTCATGAGCTAGCCCACCTACTACAAATCGCAGTTATGCTTTGAATCATACTCGCTACCATGCGAAATTCAAAGAAACTCTCAATACAAAATAACAGCAAATCAGCCGCCACAACGGTGCATTTCAATTCCTAGCCATTGCATACGCATGTCACCTTATCTTAAGTCATTATCCTTTACTGAATATCAGCGTACAACAGCAGATTTCACTGGACTGTTGGCTAAATAAAATGTGCTGCGAATCAGTAAAGTGTTCCAAGTTTTTAAAATTCATGCAAATCAGATCGAGTTTGCTTCTGCATTGATTACTGTTACAAAACGAATCTTCCGTTCATTTGAACACACCTCAAACATTCTTCTGAATAGACGCAAAACATTGCAGTGGCATTAATTAAGGACAGTAACATGTGCTCGTGAACGGATGAGTTTTCAGAAGCCTTACTGTGCGTCTATTGGTGTTTTTTTACTCTTTTCCATTTCGAAAACCTGCCCAAATGGAGAGAAGGTGTCCAGTAGTAATTTACAAAGACAAGCAGCCGTTTTTATTAGCAAAATCCTCATGCAAGCTTCGAATGAGTAGGTATTTAAACAGATGAAAGGTCATACATTATAAATCCCGCCTACATAGGCACCATGCGAGATTCCACAACGCAGTAAGGTGTGGTTATGTAGTCTCACTGTATGGACAAGGTAGTTTTGTAACAAGGGATAAGGGCTGGCGTTAGGGGTATCTGGCATTTCGTCATGCGGATGCGCTGCGTGATAGCAGATCGTAGAGAAGATATGGAAAACGCTAGAAGATATCTGGTAGACATGTCTCGCATGAGCCTTCTTCATATCGCGCATATAAAGTGGATTAGTCAACTCTCGAGATGTTAAACTTAATTCATAAACGCGTTTTCAGCAGAAAAATTAGATTTATAATTCAAGTCGCCTTGTACAAAACTCCTCAGATATTCGAACTACACCTGGGTGCCGGCTCAGTGAGCCTTCAAAAACTACGCTACGGAAAAAATGACTGCGCAGTGTTTTCACAGAAAATACGCAAAAAAATAATGTTTATCTGAGTTCTTTGGAAGAAAAGTACGCTTCCTTTAAATCTTATACTCGATGCAGCGGTATGATGCAGTTTAGAAAACTTTTCGAATTCCCGAATAGTAAGAAATTTTGTACTCGATAATAAACAAGACGGACGTTTTTGTTCAAAACATCTCTTGATTTTTCATCAGACCAACAATATAAAGTAGTTATCTCGTAGAAATATCATATTTAGCAGTTCATACTCTTCCTATTAATTGCTCCACATTCAATTCCCGACCAAGAGACGAGCAAGTGGACCCACTACATGAACCGAAATTATATTTACTAGAATCCACTTGGATTCACTACGGACATCTACTAAATATAGACCAAGCTTTATCGCTCATGAATGCGTCTTGAAGCTATTTTTTTCCTGACGACTAGGTTGAATGTCTCTTCCTTGCTACAGTCTTAGATATGCATTTGAAGCAGCTTTCTTAGGCGTTATAAGACAAAAACACATATAGTTGCATCCCTTATATGTCCATATATTTGTCAAAATGTGGATTTAATAGCTGCTGTCATAATTTCGCCTATCATAAATACTACATAAAAATCTAACTTTCAATTTTCGTCGCCCTCGACGCGGACAAAACATCCAAAGTAAATAAAACGTGCTTTTTCGTTACCCATGTCCTTTAGCTTACTGATCGCAGATTTATATGCGTGTTCTCCATGTGCTGGCTTATGACACAAACTGGCGGGTGATTAAATCCCTCTATTCATGTCTTAAGACTACAATCGCCCCATGGTGGTCAGCAATATCTGTGGAATCAGTTGGTCCGAAATAAAACTTTTCTCAAGTGTTTGCAGTTTTGATAATGACAGAGATAATGATTAAGTCTACTTCATGACAATACGCGCCTGAACAGTTTAGATGCAGTCCCAAAAAATTATCCTTCTTGAATTTTGGACGCCGGTGGCGGCTACAGCACATGGATGTCAAGACGCTATTTACCGATGTCATCAAATTTCTCCTGAGACCGGAAATATACATTCTGTCCATAAATGCTAATTTATTTCGTCCGCTGAAAATGCAAATAAGTTAAAAATAAGAGCAGAACAGGCGGAATTCCGTTTGAATTTGAATAACATTTTGTTTAAGTTTCAAAGGGTTGAAGTAGTCGGTAGGTTTTGTCTGGAAAAGGCCGCATACTTCTCGTGTTTACATGGAAGCCTACACCCTTCTACAAAATCCAACTGGCTCTATTTACTTTTCAAACAGCCACGCACCATAGGTCGCAATGCTACGCCTAGGGAAAGTATAGAGTTAAATAAGAGATATTTTTAGTAATTAATCAAACAGGAAGATGTATGAGAACACATGCAATCCAATGCTGTGCCATAACATCCAAACGGTTGTTATAATTTTTTGTTCAATCTGTCTGAAAGCCCGTCAGTAAAAGACTCCACTGGTGTAAAAGCATAAATAATTTCGGGATCGAACTTCTGACCCGATGCATTATCCATCGTCGCTTCGACTCCTTACAAAATAACCCACAGACAGCGTCAGCAGTGTCGAGCTTATATAAGCCAGTAGATTCAGTCAATGTGCTTACTCATCGAATGCTAACCGAAGTTCTGTAATGCGTTTCTGGTTCGAAAAGATTATTTAATTTGTGACTGTAATATTGATTGTCAATCAACAAGTTTAGAGTGGGAGCAGACTTACGCAGCCTCTTTTGCACTCTCTCTCCTCCTCCCCAAACAATGACTAATGTTAATACATAGTCAATAAGATCGGAGATGGGGGGGGTGGGCCGGTGAGTAGCGCGACAGATGCCGCACCCAGGCGTATCAATGCAAACTCCCTGGCCCACAATAAATACCTGACCAGGATCTTTACCAACAGCAAAACAAAGGTGTCAGAAAGAGGAGACTGAATGAGCAGCCATGCTGACGACCTGTATGCCCAACGGGAGCGAGAAAGCGTCTGCCGACAAAGAGCCAGATGCCATGATCCCAGGCAACGACGATCAGGGTTTACCGAATTATAACGCGGCGGATGTAAAGGGACATTAAGCTTTAGGTGGCAGCTATAGGAAAAATGAGTGGGAGATTACGAATGAGAGCAGGAAGGAAGCTATAGCAAAGCCTATGTTGGCTGACAATGAAAGGTGAAATGTTTTGTAATGTTAACATGACTCGATTCGGGCCTAAATTTCCGATCAGCGTGTAAAACAGAGTATCCCATTTGACCATATAACAATACGCGAACGAAATAACTAGTCAGTTTGTCACCCTAAGTGCTCATTTACAAGTGGTGAATCTAAATTTAAAAAGCTCGGGTTAGCTCACACCAACCTTGGAGTACCACGGGATTCATAAATAAGGGTCATGTTATAGTTGCGAATTTATTTTGGATTTTATACAATCGTTACTAAAATTTCGGTCATCCTATGAGTAATGCAACCTGCGTTTCCAGTTGTAAACTAACGGTAATTGAAAAAGATTCAGAAATCATAATATTGGGCCCTCCGTTACGAAGCGTTGTGTGATGCTTAATCATTATACTGAAATACAGCTTTGTGGGCAATATTTAACAGGAAACCTCAATCTTATCTAGTTATAGAAAAATGGCATTTTATGGACAAAGAAAGACTGTTACTGGAAGAAAATTTGGTGGCTAACCCTGTTGTCCATATCCTTGTTAAGTCATCGGATTGTGGACCTTGTCACTGAGTTTTATGTTTTGACTGCAGATAAAATAAACCACAAGTATATAAACGCGCACGTCTGCATAAATTGGAGGCCTTGAGAGCGGGCAGTTTCCTTGATGTCTCATGTAGACTGATAACGTGTTTGTTTTTGTGCAATGTTTGGTCAAACAAAACACTTTTGCTCTATTATCAAAAAGCCGAAGCAAAGTTACAGCTATAGTTTTTATTGTGAATTTCCATTCTATTATTTTGAATAATGAGAGAGGTTCGCTGGCAACCAAGTGAAAAAATACGGTAGTTTTCAGTTTTTTGTAGTTGATAAATCAATGAAAACTGTTATATTACGAATGTATACTATCGAACCTGCAGAATGCTATTACCGACGAAGAAAAAGGAAAGTGGTATGTTCATTTCCGGCTTATCAGCCGTCGTCCGCCAGTAATACTCAACTCCGAAGAGTGGAACGCTTGAAGTTCGATCCCGCGACCTGCTAGTTAGAAGTCTAACGTCACAAAACACAATGCCACGGGCTCGTTTTCATGTCGGTGTTGATCGGAAATGCAAAATGTTAGAGGGTGTCGCTCACCGATCGTTTTTGTGGAAGTCATTTGTCCCGTTTTGCGTTACGGGCTCCCTCAAGCCCGGCCACCATCCGCACTGCGGCACATGATATAGGCAGGATGGTTTTTCCGAAAAATACAAAGGAGATTGGAATGGGCATTTCCGGGTCACTGCCAGAAGTCTGTAATTTATACCCAACCCCGAAATCTTAAATAACTGGGACTACTTACCGCAGCCTGTTATTAAGGAGTCCAACACCTATAAATACCGACAAGACGGCGAGCCCATGGCTCAATGGTTCGACGCGTTGGACTTTTAACTAAATGTTCGCGAGATCGAGTCCCAGGTGTTTCCCACCTCGTGGCTGGCTGTTGTTGTCTCACGACGGCTAAAGAGCCAGAAAGGAATCATTTCATTCCCCTTGCTGCCTATATCATGCGCCGCTGTGCGGTTGCTGGTTTAGCTGGCGAGAGATCCCGTAAGGCACAACGGAAGGAGTGAGTTTCTTAAGAGCGATAGGTGAGCGTCCCCTACCACATCTATCTATTCCGAAAACCTGCACAGAGGGAGCGTGTTCAGTGGGAATTTACAAAGACGTTTTTGTTGGAAAAATCCTCATGCAATCGCGTTAATTTGTTAAACCATATATAAACTAGCGCCGAATGCGTAAGAATTTCATCAGATGAAAGGTCATCCACTGTAAACCCCTCATCCAGAGGCACCATGCGAGTACCCACAGAGCGGTAGGATGTGATTATGTAGCCACGCCTGATGAACAAAGTATTGTTATAACAAGGGATAAGGGTTGGCTTTAGGGGTTATGGTTAAGGCTTAGAGATAACTGTTGAAGATTATGTGTTAGGACAGCTATTTCTCAATTACTAAATGTACAACCGCGCATCAGCCATAGCTTTTCTTTTGTATACAACTACTTGACCTCGTCGCCTATGCGTTCCCGGGCGTCCAAGTGTAAAATCCCCTTTTACCACCGGCCTCGTAGTACACGTGGCTGGGGTTTGATTGCTTCACGTGGGGCTCCATAACCACATCTGACCCACGACGCTTTTCTTTTCCCCACTATCTATGGACAAATACTGATCCGGTTTTGCCGTCCAAATAATGACTTATCACTGTTCACTTTGTTGTTAACAAACACAAAACAAGTCACCTTCACATCTATATCTGATCAGTCCCCTAACGCACGCTGCTCTATTGCCTGTCAGTTGAAATATTTTGGAACATAATGTTTTCTTAATTATCCTACTGGCTGAATTCAGATGGCATGTTAGTGCATGGGCAGTTTGCGTATGCTCAGGAAATCTGCCCGCAAACATGGAATTTTAGTTACCTGTAAGAGGGTAATATTTTGGCATTTCGTGAGTTGCAGGGAGCATTGTCGCATTGATTTGTAAATCAGGATGACTAACGGTTAGGGCATCAATGGTCACGCCCATAAACATATAGAATCAGCTGCCAAAATTTTGTTCAGCCAATTCGAAGAAGAGTTTACTGAGGCACTTTTCGGATTCTGTATGCCACAGCACGACCAATAGCAAACTGGTTCGTTTCTATATTAAGACTAACAAAATCTGCGAAGGTCAAATTCTGCGATTTATGGAGAAACTCATCGTCACGTTTCTCCTGTTAGTCTCTTTTTTGTCTGCTTGCTCTCACAAACAAGGTAAAAGCTGTCTTTGTATTTATGCCCTCTGTCTAAGACGAATAAAAGTCTAAACTTCTCAAATATTTTTATTTTGTTACTCAAACGCATTTCTATAAGAGACACTTAGTAATTCGTGTTTTATGAATTTATCGATATGCTAAATCTAACCATAGACTATGTGAGCGCGAAATCGACTGTGAGTATTTTTTACTAGGAAGAAAATGAGAGAAATTGGCATATGTCTAGCAAAAAGCGCAACACGTGTCTCAAGCATAGCAAAGATAATTACTTAAAGCTTAACTAGATCACTGGCTGACAGACTGATCATATGCAGAGGTTATGTTGTTCAAGTTTGTTATCACGGTAATTTAGTCAGAATTTTGAACAATATCGATATCACAGAAACTCGAAATTTTTCCTTATCAATTAACACAAGACTCCTCTGTTCCGTTATGTGTCAAGTGTCTGGTACCTACTGATAGCACCAGTTCTGGACACGGACTCATCTGTCTCCACAGAACACTGTGCAGCCGTAATCATTAATGCATTCTTTGCGTCACTTGGATAAAAAAATGCCTCTGCATTTATACAGGGAGATTTCATTCAAAACTTAGAATTCAGTGCCCACATGAAGTGCCAAAGTGCATAGTCTATACACTGCGTCGGTATAAGTCCGAAATCTACGTAAAGGTCCTTCCTGGGGAACTACGATTTGTAGTTATGATATCTTCTGTCTTCGTGGCACGATAGCAAATAGCAGTGAGTGGAGGTCGACGGTGAACACTTAAATATTCATGCGAACTCTGGGAGAGTATGCTCACATAAACACTTAAAGATAAAGTAGACTTTACGGCAGATGCCATTCACCACATACCCCACAACTAAAATGCCCTGTTGGCTATGGAGTAGAGAAAAGAAATGGGATCATTCGAGTAGATATTTCGACGTGCGCAAAGGGAACACATCTTTTTTGCTCCATTTACATCAACAAGAACATTTTTTCATATTAGCAATTCTGAACGCTATGTACATGAACTGATCTCCGTCCAATTTTATACAAACTACAAATAAACTGAACAACAAGTTCTACGTAGGCAGATGAAGCCAACACTTAGCACACTCTTTTAGGATATCGGTTAACTTGTCATGATTAAACAATAGTTTACGAGGGTACGTAAACCATAGTGGCAGAAACAAGTTCTGCACCGCTCTAAGTGATGCCACTGAAGTTGAACCAGACATGCTTTGTGCTTTAGTATTTGATCCACACATACGAAATGTGAGAGTTACCACAAGTTACACCGACAGGTCTGCTGACACGTGAGTGTTCCAATAGGTCATGTTTGTGTGGACTGTTTTCATCACGTTATACAAGGGGAGGTCAGTGTTGGCGTCTGGGGCATTGGGTTACAAACTAAAAGATGTCGTCAAGTAAAGTAGTATTTTAGGAAAAGCTGTCTGTACAGACACAAGATTAAGATGATCATTTCAGCCCCTCATACACAAACCAAATTTGGATGACCTGGTATTCAAACCGGGTTTTTATCCTCCCTAAGAATTCAACTGTACAAATTGGCCGTGAGCCTGTGTTTAGTTTTTAATTCTGTAATTTCAGGGGAATAAGCGAACGGACATTCTGAGATGGAAAACTAGTATTCTTCGTTTGATATAAATAATCACGTTATCTCATCAATTTATATAAACTCCACTTTTAAGTGGGCGTCTGGCGCGCGCTTAAGCAAAAAACATGCGTGACCGCTTGCCATCGTTAAATAGAACATTAATAGTTTGGATATATCAGATTCTGTTTGATCACAATGGTAAACATGTTACGGTATTAAGGGACAACAACAGAGGAGGGTTACGTTAATTGATAAGGAGAAATTTCAGGTTGATGTGATATTCATATTGTTCAAAATTCAAACTATATCAGTGGAATAACGAACGTGAACGACATAACCTCTGCATATGATCAGTCTGTTGGTCAATTATCCTGTTAAATTTAAAGTTGCAATCTATGCTATGCTTGTGAAATGCGTTCCGCTTTTTGATAGACCTATGCCAATTTCTCTCATTCCTTCCCAGTATAAAAGAGACTTTTGTTGTGTTTTACGTACACGTGATATGTCATTCAAAGCCTTCCGGAAACACTGTCCGTCAAGTCCACTAAGCCTAGATTATAAATTGTTAGTGCCAACATAGAGTGGCTGCCATGCTCTTCATTACAAGTCGGATAGAGCATACAGAGTCGAATGACTTCCTCTCTCAAAGCTCCACCGCATAACAACATATACTTATAATTATTTTTGTTCTAGAACGAAACTTGTGTCCACGAACGGGTTTCGACATCATCCTCAGTGATGTCGTTGCTCATCTTCTGAGAAAACGCTCGCCTATCTACCTCGTCCATAAATCGGTCCCTAAGCTCTGGATTTCTTGGAAGACGGCATTGAAGACAAATGTCATCATTGGCGATTGCAAATTTCTTAAGGATTTCCAAAGCATGCAGTATCAACAGTACACATGCCCAGTCGTGTTCCCGTCAATATCAATATATATGAAATACTTCGTGAGTGTCAGTCGCGTTGTTATTAACTGCGCCCGCTGTAATTAGTACGACGGTTGTTTTTCCTTTTCCTGCCAAAACTGATGGAGTAACATTGTAAATTAGTCATCATCTTCATTTTAGGTAGGGTTCAGGGTGGAGTATCAAACAGAAGTCGCGATAAACAATGTTTCGGCAACGTCGTTTGTAGACATTTCCTACTGGGAAAAAACACAGAAAACCATGAATATGGTGCGTTTGACCGCAGTCAAAATGTCTCGCGCGTTCATTGAAACCGTCAACGCACGTGTCCAGCATCGTGCCAAGATTGAAAAGCTTAATATTGCAGGAAAAGGCTTATGGTGCTATCAGTAGCACGTGTTGTCCATTCGATGTGAATGTCTGACACTCTTGAAAATTCTTCAAATACACTCTTTTTAGGTTTGTTTGTGCCTTACACTAACAACAGTTAACTTATACTGCCATTATCATGAAATATCTGTGTGAGAAGGAATATCAGTATGAGATTTGTAAATTCATTCTATTTGCTGTCAGCCGTGTCAATGCTCAAATTCTGATAGCTATGAAGGTAGCCTACAATATGTTCTTTTCCTTTTTTAAATGTAGTTGCCACTTGCCTGCCCACGATTGAAAAATATTTTAATACATGTCAACGTTTTCTCCGAAATGAGGACCTCTTAACTTCTAATTTGACCGAAGGATTCGCCACTTTCAATCTTTTCCCCCACACTTTTTCCCAGCACATGGCATGTCTTTTACGTCGGCAAAAACGGACCGCTGGCGAGAAGGACTGTTTGTATAAATCTATAGGAGAATAACTACGGTAATCATAATTCGCGTGTGTTAGATCATTTAAAATAATATGGGTGTGCATGGCCTTCAGAATGTTCGACAACGATATAAAGAGAAAAGTAGATAAGGAACTGTCGTCCGCCCTATGAGAACTTCAGTCTGCCATTTAACAAAAGTCTTCTTCGCACATTTTCCTCATACGCACACTTGCATATGGCCCACATAATAATCAAATGGGTGGATAAAAATTTCCAAACCGTGTTAAACTGCGACGATATTAGATGAAAAATACTGTTGTACTTAATTAATTTCTACCTTTGCGTAGCCATTTAAGTCAAAACGTTGGTTCCAGGAGCGGAAGCCTGCTTAGAAATTCATTTCTATTAATCTTTCATTGCAAGTGAGAAACGGGCAATTATCTAGACAAAAATAACAAGTTTTATACCGTTGAATGATAAGGATATCGCTTAACTAAAACCATCACTGTTCGGTCTTCGGGCACTGTATAAATGCCACGTTGCTGTCTTGGGAAAGGCGAAACGAACGGTAATTTTGCAATATCTGCATATGAAGAATTAGGAAGTAACGCATTTATGTTTACATATTCCTCATTCATTCGCTCGTGCGTATAAATTAACTTCTGCTATAAGCCATCACCCTGCCTCGGTTGCGTTGTTCCTTCTTAACATAAACAGAGTATGCACGAATGCCACTTTACTCGGCATGACTACTTATGGGTCGGTGAATGCGTTGATGTCATCCAGTTGATTCAGTCATAAGTTTGATGATCTGGAATGCGGAAGAATAAAGCGCGTCATTCCGCCGTAGAATAACAGCAGTGTGAATTATTTGAGTAACCTTCAGTGTTCCGCCGTACTGCATGCAAATTATCTTATGCAGAAATAGTACATCTCCTGGAATAATTACGTGTCGCTCAGGGGTTTTCATCGCAGCAACCAGAAAGCGCGTTGACTTTTTCCATTACATGGACATTATATAACTAAATTGCGTTCTCCGAGAGTCTAATTATACTTTAATTTGTATGTCTATAGTGGTGTACTTGAGGAAACATGGCGTTTTCAACGTTCTGCACCAGTTATTATATGCGGAGACGCATTGGCAATGTGGTTTGAATTTAAAACGTTCGGGCACTGCGGACGATTCAGCCAGTTCAGCACCAAAAACCAGAAAAACCTGCAGAAATCTCCGTTCTAAACAGCACCGGTCTTGTAAATGGGTTTAGTGTGTAGGAAATAGGATACGCTTCACAACTCAGATCGAAAAATTTGACGGGCGTCTCGCACTTGCTTCTGCGTATTTAAGTAATAACAAAGCGGATGAGATTCCTGAACTTACAGTGCGTGACCGATCGCATGAAATGTTAGCCAACATTTTCAAATGCGTTGTCGACTAGGAAGGATTACTAAGGTGACCTTGTAGAACTAATTATCGTGTAGCATAACTCTGAAATATATGGGACTCACCAGGATGTCGGCTGTTGAATGCACTTCTTTTTGACCTCCTGGAGAATCCGTCCTCAGTTAAAAGTGACTTCTTATGTAGCGTGAATATTCCCCGTTGATGTTCGGTGGTCTTATAAAATTAAATATATTTTATATAAAATTTGCACAAGAATATGCTATCTGTTACACGTTTGGTAGAAAACCGCATTGTCTTAATATCTTATGCACTAGGGAATGAATATCTACCGGCCTTAAAACAGTTTTTAATTATGAAATTTTTATGACCGTGCTATGCCCATTCTTAAGGCATCGCACATAACTGTTTATCAATACTCCTCATGAAATGTACAACAAGGTCCGCATACATTGTAAAATTTTATGAACGTTATTTGCTATCTTCTTTAAGGCATGGATGAACAGATTATAGTCCTTAAGCGGAACGCATGCTCCTTTTAGACTGAAATCGCAAAACGTTAACCTCAGTGGCTGATCAGACTCAAAATTATTCGGGAATCTGGGATCTAAATATGCACTTTTTCGGGTGTAAAATGTAAAGACAATTTGGCTTTCTGTCAACCAAGTAAAAAAGCATATTTTTGTGCATGCTTTCTGTAAAATATTCCTCCATTTACAAGACGACCGAGAATCAATGTGCAACGGCCATATTACTCAAGTAGTCATTTTTTACAAAGTACGGATTGTGCAAGAAGTCAGGAAGAATTGCACTCAAAAGCCGACATCCTGCCGAGTCCGAGGTAATATTAGAACAGGCTACTAGGTTATTAACATTACAACGCCATCTTATTAATCCTTCGTAGTCTAAAACGAATTTCCGAATTTTAGCCAGCATTTCATGAGATGGTTTACGCACTGTGGGTATGTTTTTATTAGTTAACTGAACACCGATCACCTATTAAATATAAAGCATATCATTCCCAGAAATTTCAGATGCATTTGAACACTTTGTACCTAAACAAGGCACCCGGAGCTGATCCTAGGAATGTGCGATGTAGCATATTGGGCAGTCATTCATGTTCGTGCCAAAGAAAGATCGAAGGGGTTATTGAGAAAATATCATTCCCGAATTAGTGACCACTGGTCGTTAATTGGTTTTAGTAATTCCCGGTTATATCCAAAGAATCGGCAACATCTCTAACAAGTTTATAAAGCAAATCCACCAAAACCACTTGCAGCACAACTTACCATTTGATTGCTGCTGGAGTCGATATAAACGACTTGAAAAAATGGGGATTGTGGCAACAGCAGGTGATTAAATATAACCGAAGTTGATGGCTGTAGTCGGTTGAATGCCGTAGTATCTGGCATTTTGTCCCGCGGATGGTCTGCGTGATAGCAGATTGTAGTAAAGATGTGGAAAATGCTAGAAAACATCTGGTAGACATGCCTCGCATGATCGTTCTTCATCGCTCGTTTCCGCATGTAGAGTAGACGTGCCAAAGCTAATGATGTTAACAGAAAATCTAAAATCCGTTTTTGCCGACAAATAAGGGTTATGATTCGAGTCAACTTGTAGGAAAATCCTCGGCTATTCAAGCAATTCCAGGGTGCCGGCTTTGAGCGAACTTCTTTCTCCGAGCCTACAAAAACTATACCGTGTAGGAAATGGCTACTATATTAAAATGACTACTATAAATATTGCTTTTTGTTTTTTGATGTCCCTGTACGGTAAAAAAACAGCCCGACTATAAATATTGACTGATGGAGGGGATTTAAGCGAGGAGTAAAATCAATAATATACAGGACATTTATCCGTAATCTAAGGTGATGACAACAGGCGTTCTTCAGAATGAACTTCCAGACTGCGGCAAAGGAAAAATTAGTTGATGCTCACCGATCGCTCTTACGGAACTCACTCGTTCATTTTTGCTGTACGGGCTCTCTCTCAAGCCCAACCAGCAGCCGCACAGCGGCGCAG
This sequence comes from Spirometra erinaceieuropaei, assembly GCA_902702965.1. Lineage (NCBI taxonomy): Eukaryota > Metazoa > Platyhelminthes > Cestoda > Diphyllobothriidea > Diphyllobothriidae > Spirometra > Spirometra erinaceieuropaei. The sequence continues at coordinate 1,124,596 of CACRXP010000158.1, forward strand.
GATATAGGCAGAATGGTATTACCGACAAAGACAAGGGCGACTGCAATGGCCATTTCTGGCCTATTAGCCGTCATCAGCCAGTCAAACGCAACCCTGACGTGTGGAACACCCTAGGCTTGAAACTGGTTCGTGAACTAGGGGGCTGATCGCATTCTCCTGAAATTAGTTAACCTGGTTCTGCCGTCATGGTTGCCGATGAAAGGACTGCAATTGCTGTTGACTGTGCAGGCCAGCACTTTAAACATTTATGCCACGAGAGAAGAGTAGCACAAAATGACAGTCAAAATGAGTAGTATATCGGACAGTAGACAGTTTGTATTAATCCCATTATACTGTTTATTTGGAGGTTCAGCGGATGCTCAAAGTCTGCAGTGCAGACTAGTCGCCACCTGGGGCCGATAGATATACAAATCGGCATCTTATGTATAATATACATTGCAGTAACGGAGCGGAAAGGGCAGCCCCGGTGGAAATGTTTTTGATGGTTTTGCAGATAGAAGTTATTTCGCAGACTGCTATAAACCAGATAATCAAACACACCTACTGCGACCTTCGATCTAGCAGTTAACAAATGTGGCGACCGGCTATGGGATCGTGCGACCTAGTCAGGTGTTACGACAGTAAAATAATGCCTGATCAGCTTTAGTCGTGTTCCATTCCATACGAGTTAGTATTTTACAGTTGTTCTCTGTCCTTTTCTACAGCTGCCAAAAACGTAAAGATGAACTGCTGGCCTTATCATCACAGCAGGAAAACGTGGATGTCTGCCTTTTTGTTGAGTCTGACTGTCAACAATGACTCGATCCGGTGCAGAGAAAATATCTAAGAGGCGATTGTGGTTTCAGAGTCGTCATTTTCTCTTAAAATGTGCAAGCCCTTATCTTTCCTCTGCAAGGATTTCATTCTGCTAATAGATTTATCACGCATATGTCAGTGGCAACGTCTTAAGGAAACTCTTATTTGCTTCTTTATATCAGCCTCTGTTATCTGATTCGTTTTTTCAATGTATGTGTTTATGTTGTTTCTCGTGAACCGATTCTATCTACTAAACCTGGTCATTCACCATGGCAGAGGTAAACATCCTTTGCCTGGCCGTGACCACCTCGATGCCCTCGGACTTCCGCACAGCTGCCTACTGTCTCTCTGGGCAATTCGAGCATCCCGAATCGAGATTATCCTGCCTCGAATGGTCCTTTAATGCTAGGCGCTTGTTTTGTTACTATGACCGTTATGCCGACCGTTCGCCTACTGCCCTTGAGCGTGTCCTAGTATTCTAAGTCTACTTATGTCTTAATGAGAACGTTTGAAATTCTGCGATGTGTAGTGGAGAAAGTTTACGTTAGAAATGATTGAACCACTTTTTCACAATTTGAGTTCGTGGCGAAGTGAAGGGTTGTTTGTCGCGAACTGGATCTACTTATTGAATGGAGAGGACGTAACAGTTGTTTACCGATCGGTCAAATTTTTATTCGTTTACTGTCAAGTCTTTAACGTCTCACTGGCCAACGATCCCGCACGCCGACATGGCTGTTGAATTCCACTCAGTAAGTCAACATTTTGCTTTCCCGAAGTTGGCGAGGGCACGTCTGTTCCTGATAAATGATCATGTGATCCTTGAAAAATCGTACAGCGCCGAAGCTGTTGATAATACACGGACAATTGTAGAAGTACAATTGCATGCCATAAACTGCGTAAATTAATACGTAAAGATGGAGCGATTTCTTCGGAAAAAATCGCTTTAAGATCGGTCTGACAGCTGAGGAGAATGTGTGAACATAAATCCCTAAACTTCAAAAAATTAAGCGCATAAAATCCATGATCTTCTAACAGTTTGCAGTCATTTGTACACCGTCAATGTGTTGGACTGCTGTAGGACATAGCACATCAGTTTATTGTCCGGCGTTTCTAATGGGCTTTCTAAAATATATCATATGTGCAATTTCCATATGTTTAAATGAATAAACCTGTAATATTTACTTTCACAAAAGCAGTATCCTGTTGAGATTGAATGATTGTGCTAATTCCGAATTGCAGTTTCACGCTCTTAAAGTAATTCCTCTTGTGTCTTGAGTTCTGGCTGCCGAATTCCAGGACATTTTTCTACTCTTGGGTAGTAATAATCCTAATTGGTTTTACTAGAAAGCAGTGATATCAACTTAGGACATTTCGTCGACTCAATACAAAAGTACCTGTTGCTGAGGGCGTAGGCAGCTTTAACACTGTAATTAAAAGTACATCTCAGCAGTCACTGTCGTTTGTAAAAGTTCTCCTGTCGGGTATATTGCTCTGGCCTGCAAATTCCTGCAATCTACGATCCAAATGGCCATGTGTGTCTAATTTCGATTGGTGTGCAAATGCAATAATCATAATGATTCCTAACGAAAGATGAAACGGCGGGCTAATTCTCCTGTCATGAAATTGAGCGGAGCGGCTGCAGCACGTTGCAGAGGAAAATGGAAAAAAATTGTGTTCAGCTTTTAGCAAATTCCTCGCGAGTTTCATGAATCGTTTCACCCATGGGGAATCGGCGAACAAGAGTGGATAACGTACGACATTCATTGATACCTGGATGCAAAGGGATATCTGCAATGGATGATGTAAACCATTATATGTTAATCTAAATTCTGGAGTGTTTTTTCGACTGGTAAGAATTCTTTTGGTAGCCGGGTAATATTAATTATAGCGCAGTGCAGTTCACGTATATTCCGGCTGTGACATAATATAGGCTTCAGTTTACGCTGCTATCCGACTGTAGGCGCATATAAAATCATATATATATTGTTTAGGAAACATGCGCAAAAAGAAGTTTTATTCCACTATGTTAGTAAAACATTTAACCTGCTTTAAAGGCTATTCTTTACAAAGTTTGTCGCTCCAATAGGCCTTCAGTCGCACAAATGCCGAATATTTCCAAATTAAATACTGCATACATTACAGGTACGACATATCATCTACAATAGGAAATATGTCACCTCGTGTTCAAAATATTTTGATAAGGGTATGATTAATACTGTATACTTCGTCAAGGGCACTGCCAAACGCATAGGGTGGATACTTTACAACTGACAATTCTACAATATCAGAAAAGTTCAGAATTACAATACTTTTTAAGAGTCGCAGAACACACGTTTTTCCAGCGTACAGTACATGTGCCAACTCATGAAATATCAACCGAAATTTCGAAATGAGTTCTCGTTTCGAAATGATAAATTAAGTAGAGTTGTAAACATAATCATGATGCAGCATAAATCTCCTCCGGGTGTCGGCTTTTGAAGAAACTTATTTTTGGCTGCATGAAAGATCTATACTCTGCAAAAATGACTACTTAAGCAGCATGCAATTTTCTTATTGATTTTCTATGTTCTTGAAAATGCAATTATATTTCATAGAAAATATGCATAAAAATATTCATTATTTTACTATTTCAGTAGAAACTCACGTCTTCTTCCAATGTCATACTCAAAAGAAGAGTATAATTCGGTTTTCGAAAAGTTTCTAATTGTGAGATTTTTTAATACCGTTAAATGGCCGTTCATGAAACGTCATGTATCTGCATTTACGAATGTGGCTTGTGAAGTTAACAATATTGTTCAAATCCACTGCTTAAATTTATGAACCGCATATGGTCTCCTCTTAACGCCGTAGAGAAATGCATGGGTTTCCGTACACGGAAAGTGTGCAGCTTGTAGTTTTGAAACCCTGTATGCAAGCGTAACAGCAGGTCGGGTTCAAAATTATTCCGGAATTAGAAAAGTTTCTTAAAACCAAATTATACTTTTCTTTTGAGTATAACATTGGAAGAAGACGTGATTTTCTACCGAATAAGTGAAAGAATGAATATTTTCATATATGATTTCTATGAAATATAATTGCATTTTCTAGGACATCGAAAATCAAAGTGAAAATTGCATACTACTTAATTAGTGGTTTTTGCAGAGTATGAAAAATAAGTTCTTTCTAAAGCCGACACCTTGAGGTAACTGGACCATTATAGATTTATACTGCATTATGATGAGTTTTACAACACTACTTAATTTATCTTTTCGAAACGAGAACACGTTTCGAAATTTTGGTTGATATTTCATGAGTTAGCACATTTACTGTAGCATGTGGCAATGTTGTTTGTTTATATATATGAGGAACTTTCTCCTATTTTCCATGAAATATATTCTACATTATAAGAACATCAGAAGTTAATGAGTAAACGTCATACAACTAGTGTGATGTTTGCAGCCACCTGCAAAAGCGCGTATACGATTAAAGACAGTCTGTCACGAAGAATATATTTTAGGCTTATGCCGCATGACAAACGATGCTATAACCCGATCTAAGTAATTCGTTCAAACTGACAACGCAATTCAGAACTTCGGTTAACGTTTTGTGAGATACGCCAATTAGTCTGGTGTGGATATTAAGAGAAAGATCTGTGTCGAAGAAAATGCAAAAGCAGAGTGAGCATGAGAAGGGGTGAGTGGTAGGGGCAAGGACGGATGAGGGGGGAATGGGAAAGAAAAATGGAGTGTGAAGGGGGAGGAGAAACGGAGAGGGAAAGACTGGCAAAGTTACCGTGTGTGGATACCCCGCCTGATTTAGCCCGCCGGGAAAGGCGGTTACCAAAGCGTGTCCGCAAGGCATAACCTAGCTTTGAGGAGCCACAGCTAGGAGCTGGGTGCCAGCTAATGCACGCTTGGCGTAGTCGGCACCCGAAAGCGAGTGTGCGACTTCCTACAACCATCACGTGGGCCCAAAACTGGACGCCCCCGCACGCCAAAGACAAGGACTGATAACATCAAGTAAAGGTTAAATCATTTGGCTTTTGATATATATTTTTCAGTGTCTCTGTAAATGTTCTTGGGCTCCGTTATATTCTGGCTGGCCCCATCTTGATCTAAATTCTGCCCGCTAGATGACAAAGTGCCAGATATGTTCATCTAATCAAAGGCCAAATGTATCCATCTGTCCGTAGCGCGTCGAGCATGACATTTTGGACCCGGAGGCGTTTATTCACTTAAATCCTACAGACCGGTCTAGGGTATTGTTGCACAAATCGTGCCGTAAATGTTCCTGTAAATATACAGGCCTGACTGAACGGTTGGTCGGATCGCGCCTACATGCATATATGATGGCTATACGAAGTGACGACGAATTATCGCATGTGACTGTCTATATTTTCAAAGCGTGCCAAAATTTGAACTACGAAATACCTAACACAATATGCCTCGCCAGAATCAAGACAGGCCAAATGTTATTTGAAACGTGGGTCTGTGATGAGAAATGAAATTCAACAGATGTATCAATCCGGATCCGGTATACAGAGCAGTTCCAGTCGTCCGCAGACCGCAGTCAGTATTGGCGGCCTCTTAAACACGTCTTCTAAACCTTTCACTTGTTATTTTGCCAATTGTACACCCCGCAACTGCAGTTTTTCAAAATTCAAAAGTTCTGAGAAGAAAGAGTCGTATTTATCCTGGTTAATCCAAGCTCCTCTACATCCTTCTCTTTACTCTGTATTTCAAATGAGCGAGATCTTACTGGAAGAGCCGTTACTTTCTTTCCTGTTGTCTTGAGTACTTCACGTAGATCGAAGACTGACGCTTATTCTTGAATTATTTTGGATAGCCGATTGCCCGACGCCAGTTCAAGGATATAACTGGACCTTAGGCTGTACGCCCAACATTAGTCGAGTAGCTGGAGTTTGATGTGCACTCCAAAGCAACGCTCCGCCTTTCGAGGCCTGCGAGTCCGTCGCCTATCAAATTACAGTGGGTGAGCTAAATCATGAAATGTCAGCCAAAATTTCGAAATGCGTTCTCGTTTGGAAAAGAGAAATTGCGTAGGTTTGCAAAAGTAGTCAGCCTGCAACATCATTCTATAATATTTCAGTTGTCACAGGATGCCGGCTTCCGAGTGAAATTCCTTCCCTCTACATGCAAAAAACACATTCTGTAAAAAATGGCTACATAAGTAGCATGGTTTTTTTCACATTTCTTTAAGATGCCCCTAAAAGCCCAATTATATTTCATGGAAAACATGCCTAAAAATAGCCAATTCTTTTCTTATGCGGTAGACAATTATGTCTTTTTCCAACATTTTAATCGAAGAATGATTATAAATCGGTTTCAAAAAAGTTTCTAATTCTTGGATTTTTTTAATACCGTGCAATGGCCGTTAATAAAATGTCAAGTCTCTGCATTTACCAATGTGGCTTATAAAGTTTACAGTATGGCTCAAATCCACTGCTAAATTTCATGAACCCATATGATCTTCTCTTAATACTGCAGATAAATGCATGGTTTCCCGTACGTAGAAAATTTACGGCTTGTATTTAGAAACCTAAATGTAAGTATAACTGTAGGTCGGGTTCAAACTATTCGGGAATTGGAGAAGTTTTTGTAAACCGAATTACACCCGTCCTTCGAGTACAAAATCGAAAGAAGTCGTGATTTTCTACCGAATGAGTAAAAGACTGAGTTTATTGTGTATCTTTCCAAGAAATGCAATGGAATGTTTAAGGGCATCTATTATAAACGGAAAGAATGCATGCTACTTAAGTAATTATTTCTTACAGAGAACTGTTCTTTCAAGCAGAGATAAAGTTTTTTCGAAAGCCCGCACCATGAAGTAAGTGGAATATTATAGAATTATGATGCATAATAATTAGTTTTACAGGCCTACTTAATTAATCTTTTTTAAACGAGAACGCATTTCGAAATTTTGGCTGACATTTCATGGATTGGCCTACCAACTGTATATGGTGCAGTGATTGTCTGTCTGCTCTGACACCAGAAACGATAGGGGCATTGTTTGTTTGTTCTGCGCAATATCACGTAGCTTTTGATAACATTTCAAAATGACAAGTCACATTTCACTCCGAGACATCTTGCATGGGCTCTTGATCCACATATCTTCGTGACCAAACTTAAATGTGGAAAAACCGCTGGGCTTTAATACGAATATTTATATCCATCACACATGACGAATAGCTGATCTATTTCGACATTTGGACGTTTGCAACAGCCGAATGGTAGATTGGGAAGATAAGATAATATTTACTAATAAAGCTAATTCCGTATGATTTGGATGGAACTTCCAAGCCACAGAATTCGCTCTAAAGTTAAAAATAGTGGACTGTCTTATCCAACTTGGCGCACTGAACAAAGAAACCTATTTCCCGGATTTTCTGTCATTGATGGCTCGCTAAATCGCTTACTGTTGCTGAATTACGACGTGGAGAATGCAGTGAACACAAAAGCAGAACACTCACCGCCCAGGACTTTTATGACGGCAGATGATTGGTATCATTTCTGCGCCTTGATAGCTAAAAGCCACTGCCACGAATGTCAGAAAATCAGGAACTTTGAAGACATCTCTCCTTCACAATTACTTCCGCCCCGAGGTGTCCATGTACCCGAGTATGACACTGGCCCGATGAGGGAAAAGGTACACACTGACAATAACAGACACAGAGCCTCTGTAGCGGTGATCTGGATCGCCTGACCAAAGAATAGCCGCAGCTAAAATTTCCGAAAGACCTTGGGGAAATCAGTGGAAGTTTCGATTGTGAGACCGCTGCGATAACATCAGTCGTAGCCATGAGCGGGAGGGCAGTCTAATTTACTGCATTCAGTGCAAGAAGGCACGATTACGCGGATGTTTTCCCGAAAGTACACAGCAGCATTGCGCAAATGCAATTTGGCGTGCACTTCATTGTTGACTCGACATGAGGGTCCGCCCATGCAATGGGCGTTACCAGGCCATAGTCATGCAAATGGATGGCATTTCACATGAAAGGGGAAATGTCGGGCTCTGATATGGCGTGCTGACTTAATTTCCCCCGCCAAATTATAAAACAAGACTGCATCCCCCGCGGCCGTTTTTCCTTAAAAGTTAACATATTGCGTTTTGGCGCAATTTTCAATGATGCATACACTAAGTTTTGGGTCGCTATACTCTGACCGTTTTATGCTTATGTTCGCTGGATAATAGAAGCGAAGTAGGGAGTTCTAGGAAGTAGTCGCGAAGAAGGAGACGCGAACGTAGGAATAAAAACCTTATAAACCAGACGTTTCATATTATTACACGAATCTCTTATCAGAGACACAGCCGGATATGGGTAGTAACACGCTCTGGTGTTGTGGTATTTATGGGATTGAGTTGTTAGGCCACAACATTCCTATCACCGATGGCAGCTACCGAGTGCATCGCAGGTCGTCTGGCCAGGTGTTGAACTATGAAGCTTCCATGTAGTTGCTGTATGCTTGTGTACCGGTCAAAATTATAAGTTACCTCGCTCATCGCTCGCAGTTGAGTTTTCTTCTGCAGACTTCGTCATCCGTGTGGACTCTTCGTCAAATTGACTCTTCGACATTGACGTCAGGAGCAGTGATAATCTGCGCGCTCTCCTTGAGGCTAACTATGTTGCCAAGGCAAAGTATCAGAGCCAAAGATGGTACGGGGAAGTCGTTGCACCTGTTGATTGGTTAAGGACTGGAAAACCATGATTTGAGCAGTGCGCTTCTCACGCGATTGTTGCGTCAAGGAGCGAATGCGTAGTTGCGTCCCGTCAAGCGAACCGAGACTTGGGAACTGGGTCTCGTTCCTCCTCCCTGCTGCTGCGTGCTCGGTCATCCGTGTCTAGAATGGCCTCCCGGTTTCTCCGACATATTCGCCTTGAGCACAAGCGAGCAGAATCCAGCAAACGATTCAAAATGCTTCTTGACACGACAGTGGGTCTTTCGGCCTTATGGTTGCCTCCGGCCTGTGTGCAGTTCCGCTTCCGAGGGGTATGAGGATTCGGCTGACGGCTTCCTAGACATTTTCTCCTTATGGGAGAGGTCGCAAAAATTTGGGGGCCAGTTGAATTTCGTCTCTTGTCTCGTTTAAGCAGGCAATGGTTGCCGAAGTCGATCTAAGCACCCATCAAAGTAATTGCAATACAACAACCTTGTCCTCCGGTTCCATGCCCTGGTATAACGCTCTAACGGAACTCTGTCTGAGACTGAATGGGGGACGAACTTCGGCAGTCAGCAACTCGATTGCGTGCGATGAGCGCTGAACAGATAATCGTGACGAGTAACCAAGCGTACAGCAATCCCGTGGGAGCTGCATGCTTTAACACCTGGCCAGACGAGCCGTGATGGACTTGGAAACTGCCAAATGTGATAGGCCTATAGCGGTCTAGCAATTACATCCCATAAATACTGCAAAACCTGGGCAATTTGCTACCCTGGTGATGAAACGGCAGGCTAATAAAGCTCTTGTTCCAGAGAGCATGAATCTATGCACGCTTCCTGGATTGTTTGCAGACATGTTAAATTACCGAGAGACCATTTTAAAGTTTGAGTAGACTCTTGTGTTAAACCGACTAATTAAGTTGGGACTCTTTCACAACACAGCACGTATTTACCACCTTTTAGAGACCTGCTCTGGGCGCATGCCCAGAGGTTACGGCTCAGTCGACGAGATCTGGCCATGTGCTCAATTTCGATAAATACAAAAGTCTCGCCAGAGTTGTCATTCGCGTAAGCCGCAACTTCCTATTCCATACTCGGCGCTGAGACTTCGCCTAGGCAGTGTAATAGGCCAAGCGGGGAACGCACAGATGGACACTTTTCCCAACGCCAGAGTCGGTAGTTCAGATGGTTGAGCAATTATCACACTAATATTCAACACATGTGATGAAGTAGCAGTGATTAACGGCGTAAATGTCGGCCATTAAACAATCATCACACCAAATGCAGCGAT
>CACRXP010000158.1:1147618-1166667 GCA_902702965.1 Spirometra erinaceieuropaei
CATGCTACCGCATACCTACAGCAATTAACCGTGCTCCCTTCATCAAGGATTGTTGCCCGCTGGTGCGCTAATTGCTTGATGGCCGGCATGCAAGTTGTTAATTGCTGACATCTCATCACTCGTGTTGGATGCTGGCGTGATGATTGCTCGGCCATCTGGCTCACCGACTTGCGCGCTCCCCGAGTGGTCAATTACCCTGACCAGCCTATGCCTCAGCACGGAGGAATATAAACAGCGAAGATTACAACTTTACCCTCTGTACTACTGACGAAGATGTTTTCTGGCATGTTGATAGTCCACCAAGTCATGACGTTTACGTCTTGTAATCGGTTCGGCGCACTATCCTGTACGTTAGTAGTCTTCTGAGTTGTTTTTATTTGCGGATTCGATGAAGTTTCTGAGTTATGAGGGCCACTGATGACGCCTTATTGTAATTACGGATGAGGAGCAATTTGTGGATAATTGTTTAAATCACACCAAACTCCCATTTGTGCTCCAGCAGCTTCATATTTTATCTGAAATTAATAGGCATTGCAGATTAATATTGCAGACGTTTGCTCTACTGAATTGAGCCTTTATTTGCGACGTTACGCAACATGTTGCGAGACCTGCGCGCGTCTGACCTAATCAGTGATGGCCGCGTTTGTTCGAAATAATGTCCGGTGGTGAAAATAAAAAGGTCGATTTGACCAACACAGTTCTCGCGAGGTCCCGTCCTTCAATATTGTTCTACGCATCGCACATAAACCCGGGGTAAAAGCTTGAAATTTAATTTTGACCAGGATGGTGGAAGTTGAATATTCTGCTATTTGCTCTCCGATCCATATCAATCCGTCACAGAGTAGTGGCATCCGAAGTAAGGCCAGTTTCATTTCGGATTATCAGCCAGAGACCTGCCCATATTCGCTGCCCTTAGCCTACTTGCATTAGCTTATCCCTTAAAACCATGGATCACATATTTGTCCAAACCGGCAAACACACCGGGCGAATCAACCAGCACGTAAATATGCAATTAACCAGGAAGGTGTTTTGAGGCCAGTGCATGCGCTAGTTTCTCATGCATCTTCACTTCCAGTAGGCAGTATTTTCCGTTCGAATTAGGCAAAGAACTGGTAGATAACAGTAACTGCCTATTGTTGCAGATTATGCACCCCCCCGCCCTCATGAGTCGACTCCACAAAAGGTTTTCTCCGCTCGTCAACCGCTGAACATCGTGAAGACATTTCCTACCGCGCTGGATGGGTTGCGTTATAAGCAGCTCCGTGTGCGCAAACTGACAATAGCAGTCCCTCCACCTCAAGGACGAGCGATATAAATGTTCACAATTTACTGCACCCAAGTAGTCTCTGAGGATGAACTCCAGTTCGAGTTCGAAGGCTCAGGCAAATAAATCTACTGTCCCAGTGATCGTGCCTTCATCTTCTTCTATAGCAGTCTCTGTCTGCAACCAATCCCTACTGACCTGAAACTCCCGATGTCCCTATTGGCAGACAGGACAGCCAAACGACCAATAGGAAGAGACAGTGCTGGGGCCAATCAGTTACCCGTCTGCAATGTGGCCACTGCTGCACGCTACGAAATCATACGAAGCAAACAGTGTTTTCTCAGCACAGGCCTATTAACATCAACGAATTTCATCTGACCGAGCTAAATAGCTACGTAAACGAAGCGGATATGGCCGAATTCTTGGTCCCGCTGAGTAACACTGTCGAGAACGCGCACAGTCCCCGTATCATTCTGGATCGGTCGCAGGTCAGGCCTGAGGACTGTACACGGCCCGCCGCTGTGATGTATGCCACGCGCTCAGCACGGACCCCTTCACCCCCGCGCCGACATCATCACCTCTTCCCGACTGCTCGCGAACCAGACTCACTTCGTCTCATAACAGCCATTCAGCTGGGTCACACACAGTGTCTGCGAAACTTCCTCGAGGATGTTTGTACATTACGCGTGCCTCCCAGCGGACAGCGAGCTGCATCGCCAAACCGGACGTTCAACTGCATCGTAGACAAGCGAGAGGTGCCCAAGGGTGACTACGACCTGGTCACAGTGAAGCGCCATCTGATTTACACAAACTCGGACGATCCGCATGCACAGGCGGTGTCATCCGTTTCACAGGTTTACGAGTTTGAGCAGACATCCAACCCACTCATTTGGGCTGTGGACTGCCAGGAATGGGCCTGCTTGCGTCTTATGTGTACCCTCCAGACCTCCGACCTCCGAGGTACTGAGGCCTCCCAGGGTGTCTCCGCTGGCACAGCCCTTTACAATCCCAGCCAACCACAAATGGTCACACGTCGTGTGACCAACAATCGTGGTGAACGCGTACAGACTGGTGGAAACGGTTTCACCTTTGGCACCAGCTCGGCCTGTTGTCCGGTTGCAGCGCAACGCCGTCATGCAAATCAGACCTGCCTCAATTACTGTGACGCACCTCTAACTCTTGAGTCCAGACTCAAACCCTTTGCAGCCGTGATGTTAAGTGTCTCCTTTTCCAGCCTCAGTCCTGGCAAGGCCGGTCATTATCGTTCCAGGTCGGCACAGTGCAGTCCAAAGCGCACACTGTCACCGCCACGCAAATCGGCCACACCATCTGCTACTCCGACAGGTCGATACGATCTGATGCGACAGGCTTCACCAACGTCACCGTCGAGGCGGGACTCCTGTCGGTCCCCGGATGAGCATAGAAACAATGACGTTGTCCTCATCGGCTCCCGGCGGGATGCGCGAACGTCTGGCGCATCGTCTGGCAGCCGGCTTAAACGACCAACTCCCTACAGGCATTACTGGATCCGCGGGTCCTACACCTACCAATCCCTCCTTGATTACTTCATGGCTGTGGGCTACGAGGTGGTCGGCACCAACTGGTCTTGCAAACGAAGTCCTGATGTTGTCAGTGCTCCCTTCAGTAACATTCAGGGACAATGTGAACACTGTAGGCAGGACTATGACTATCCCGACTGTCCTAATTACCCCGTGGGACCGCAGGATCCTAGGAATGACCTCTTCTTGCGGCACTTCTCTCAACTCGAGATGATGCTGGACTCCAGTGGGGTCTCCGTGAATCGACTGGATGCTGTCCTAGCCTTCAACGCCCTCTCATTCAGTGCAGGAAGGCGGTTAGCCGGTTGGTGCTGTCATGGTGTCGAAGGCGACCTCACGGTACATTCTTCATTGGATGCGGTGCCGGGCCCTATGTTTGAACCCCTCATTGAATGGCGAATACTAGCCACCCTGATAGACAATGGGTTAAACGAATTTGAGTGGTTGGAATTCCTTTCACCACAACAGAATCCTATTGGTCAGGCGCTCTGCGTGCTCGCCTGGCCCGTTTACGGCTGGAGCCTCCAGGAGTCAGCAAATGCCTATGCCCTCGGCGCCCAGAGGAGGTACTCGCATACGCGGCGAAGTCGGCGAAGATCCTCCTCGCCCATGGTTGTTTGCTATCCGCTGGTTGAATTTGGCATGGCGCTGAAGCAGCAGGCGTGTCTTCTCCTGATAAATCTGTGGGCGCTGGGCGCCTTCACAGCACATCACATAACTCGAAACTCAGGCACCCGTCTGTGGGATCGATCCGGCAGAAGTCGCAGTTACACGGCCACCATGGATGGTGGAGATTTGAGACGAATTATGCTCAAAACTGTCGCTCTTCTTCCGGGTTCAGGAAACATGGTAAGATGAGTCGGTATATGTAGACAAAATGGTAGGATGTATCTCGTACGTGTAATGGTTAGTTTAAAGTTAGACAACCTCTGCATTTTCATGAAACCAACCAAAATCCTTCCTTGCGGAAATTACGGTGCACTGAATCGCTTATATAAGAAAAGAGGACTTTACTTCCAAGACTGTTTTCCCGACACGTTAATATGTTTCTTTTTTCTGTAAATGCGCCCGCAGTAACGGTATGGAGAAGGACTCCGCTTTACTGTCGGTAGAATGGGGATCATGTCATACGTGAGTGGTGATAAGGAGGGGTTTTACGGGTGGGACAGCACACTAGACAGTAAGCTGACGAAATGCAGAAAAACACAGAAAATGTCTGGATTTCTCCTCATCGCACGCTTTCATAAGACAACGGAAATGAGCACGGAAATTAAATGTACACAAAAGACAAGCTTCAAAAAATAAAGGAGTTTAAGTGATGGTTTGAAGTCAGGGCAAGTGATTGCTGCTGGCAGTGAAACGTCTGCAAAGGCTTGCAAATGGCTGCCAGGACAAAAGCCCATATGACGTGATCTGCAGTCTGCAGCCATTTAAGTGGGTCCGTTGGCGTGTCTGCTTGTAATTTCAGCCACGCTTCTGTTAGTGACTAACAAGGGATCTCCACTGAGTGCTTTAGTATTGTTCTTAATTAAATAGCACGCGATTATTCCAAGTGGCTTTTACATTGGTCGGTATACACTACACTAACTGGGCAGAATAATCAAATTTCCATGTACTACAGCACATAAAACGCTGGAGTGGCCAACAGGCATTTGGGACGCACATAAGGTCGCCGCTTTATATCACGCATCCGGGAGTGCGTGTGGACTTCAATCTACACAACCTCATTTAAACGAACAGCTCTTAAACTGCTAACTGTAACTTGCAACACACCGATTTCAAAAGCCAAAAGATATATTTGCTTAGCGAACTGTTCGAAATTTTATCAAACGCATGCATTTCTCCTGCGAACTCGAATTCTATCATCGGAAACCCTTTAGTAATGCAAGAGACAAGAAGGCGATAAGAGTACAAAAAAATAAATTAGGCACCTGTCAAAATTTAAAGTTTACATCTAATCGCCTACTTTGACGACCACAGCGTCAAAATGTTTTGACAGAATCAAGTAATCATGATGGGTCGTTTCACTAAAATTCGGTAGTTGCAAGTAAACAGCCGCATTTGCATGTCAACTACGAGTGCTGCTGAGCTGATTTCGCACTTTGTAAGAAACGTTTTCTAAGTATGTTTGCCGCATTTCAGTTATGAATGAACTGTTAATGAAGACAAAGCTGCGACCCTACAGTCGTAGCGTAAAAATCTAATAGTTCAATGGAGTCGCCAGTTTTATCTATGGCAGACAGCCACACTGATAGTTACTAAAACAGGTATGAACACTTTTGACACCCGGTCTAGTGATCTACCAAGGAATAGTTCTATTAACATGAAAACCTAAATCTGACTTTTAATAAACTTGCAACCCCTTTTTGCTTTGGGTGATACATTGTTGACGATTTTAAGCCTGTCAGTCTAAAAATAATCAAAGGAAGTAATACTAGACGATATTGCTGACGTGCTTGTTCTCAAGCATAATGTGATCAAGGCTGTGCAAGTTTCGATGTCGGAAGGGTTGCGTCACTAAAGTGCCGTATCCTGAAGTTGCTTCAGACTAATAACATACATGTCTGTGCACTGTGTACCCATTTAACTAAAAATAATTGAACCCGGGTGTTCCAGAATTGAAACATTGACAGCGATTCAAGATCACTTCCATTTAGACTTACTCAACTCTAGGTGTGGAAGACCTCAGCTCTGAACCCGGGGTCCTCGTACGTCGAGTGTGTCGCTTCGCATAACACCTGTCTACATTAACAAATATCCATGACCACGACTGATAAAGCAACGATCTTTTCGCTCGCTAGTGGAATACTGCACGTAATTGACCGGGGATCCGATTCTGAGGTGATCCACATCCGGGGATTACGCATGGCTGTCTGATGATGGCTACTAAGACAGAAACAGTCGTTCAGTTAACTCTTGTTTTTGTATCAACTGATGTCAGACGCGTTTATTGGGCAAAGGTAAAAGTACATTTTCGAGGTCAGGTCCTCCAATTGACGTCAGGCGTTGAGGAGGTGTGCAAAAAACAGTTAATACTCTCACACCCACCCGATGTTCGCATCCGTATGCGGTCTAGCTGTAAGTAATTATGAACCGACTGGTTTTCGATTCTTCAGAGTTTCCGTGGAATTTTTCACATGGCATTTACCTCAATATGCCAACTGATGAATGACTCATAAGAATACTTGGTTTCGAGGACTTCTATGGAACAGACACCAAGAGTTGGCCTTTTATGAACACTTGCGGAATTCGCGTTGACAGTTTAACAAATCGAATTTACTACCTTCCCCAACGAACACATCTGACTTTCACATATCCGTGCATATCATCGGTTGGGTTAAACACCCGACCGTCATTGCTTGAGGTTAGGGGAAAAAACACCCCCACACTTTTAATGGAAACAAGAGGTTTTACAGATATCCAACGATATGGCGTTCGATTAATAAGCCCGCTTTCAGTTCGTCCAGATTTTTGTGAACGGAATAAATACAGATCCATTTGCCTTGCAACGCAGCCAAACACCGAAAGGATGACCCACTTTACTTACTGACACGTCTACCGAACCGTGCTCAGTTAAATTATGAAAGTACACATATATGAATACATGGAAGGAAAACTAATTACGAATACGATGACCATTACTGACATATGTAATACCCTTAGCTAGCTGTACCGATGTCCTGATTTGAACAACCTTAAATTAGGCATATGGAAGATTTACCGGGTCTGCGATAGAGAGAGGCATAGGAAATAATCACAAATTGACCGTCTCCAGTAAGTCGCCTGATAATTTGTCCAGTTCAAGTAGTTATTGCGGAGGCGATTATTGAAACAGCTGCATCTGACGCCATTTTTAAAAAATACCCCTTGATGGCAGGACCATGTTTTATTAGTTTTGCGTTCAGTTACATGAGAGTATGAACAACCTAAAATTTGGAGGAATTTTTAAATTTCGCATAAACCCCTACGTAGACTATATTTGTTAATTAAACTGTAATTTTGATCTAATGACGGTAAATTAGTTTCTGACGAAACTATTTTTCTTTAATGTTCTTATGTCAATCAGATTATGATTTTGACGTAGAAAGGCTCTCACGAGACCATAGAATTCGCGATTGAGGTGCTTTGATGTCCGTCGTACAGTGAAAGCCAGGTAACCCTGTACCCTTTTACACAAAAAACAATAGAAGATGAAATAAATGAGCGCAAACAGATAAGTGTGATTGCAAATCGAAAATATTTTGACTGATTTAAATCCCTTTATTGGAAAAATTGCCCAAGCGCACTTGAATTTGGGCTGCATATTTGATTGGAAGGACGTATAGAACCAGGTTTTGCAATCATAATTTAAAGAACAGATTAGTTATATGTGGGAGTTGGCCATATTAAGACAACCGAAATTCTGTTCACATTTATCCTTATTGTTCGGTTTCGTTCTCATAAGCTCCGTTAGCCATACTGAAGCAAGGCGCACGGTGATCGTTCCGTATTCTCAGGTAGTGTAAATTTCTCAGCATTGAGACTCGCGCATTTTGCTCTGCCGGAAATCCCTGTTTGCAACTGACCACTCCCATTAGTTAACGTCAACAGATAAACTCATTTTTATTTTGGAATGGGGAGTTAACCCGGTACGATCAATTAAACGCCCGTACACTCCCACCTTTTTCTGGCATTTAGGATATAATAGGGACAAGTTACAATACATGAGCAGATGTTTGTCCCCATCGCGTGACTGTCCTGAATGAAGTCATGGAAGAGTAAACAGTCCACAGTACGCTTATGTCGAGAAGAGTCACGATCAGAAAACTAGCTGCAACTGCAGGCGAAAGGCTGCCAGCCTGATTGGGGGTTTTGAAAGCGTTTGTGCACTGCGTGTGATTGGCAAGAAACCATCCCTAGAAAAACATTTCAAGACATTTTCCGGAAGAAAATATTCTTTTAGACAATTTAGCATACAGGCAGAAATGGTATTACCGACAAAGACAAGGGAGACTGGAATGGCGATTTCTGGCTTATTAGCCGTCGTCAGCCAGCCATACCCAAGCCCGAAGTGTGGAACACCCGAGCCTCGAACTCGCGACCTGTTGGTTTAGAAGTCCACGCCTCTACCCACCGGGCCACGAGTCCGTTGCCTTGTCGGTTTTCGATAGGGACTATACAATGGTAGGGGGCGCTCACCGATCGTTCATACGGAGCTCACTCGTTCCGTTGTGCCAACGGGCTCGTGGCCCGGTGGGTAGAGGCGTGGACTTCTAAACCAACAGGTCGCGAGTTCGAGGCTCGGGTGTTCCACACTTCGGGCTTAGGTATGGCTGCCTGACGACGGCTAATAAGCCAGAAATCGCCATTCCAGTCTCCCTTGTCTTTGTCGGTAATACCATTTCTGCCTATATATCATGCGCCGCTGTGCGGCTGCTGTTTGGGCTCGAGAGAGAGCTCTTAAGGCACAACGGAACGAGTGAGTTCCGTATGAACGATCGGTGAGCGCCCCCTACCATTAATTTAGCATATATGGAATTAAATTTTGGCCTTCATACAAGCATCTTGCCAAATGTATAAAACATATATAATTAGTAATTCTTTGTCATCTGCACATGTTTAGAAAGGAAAAGTCGAATTTCTCCAAATAATTTGATTGGCTCTCAAGATATTTTGGGTTTTTTCAGCGAGGTAGTCGGGAAACGTCATAATAATTTACACCTTTTTAAAGTTTAGGCATTTTGGTTCTCTTTAGTTAGCCATAAATGTCATCTACAAATAGTAATTTATCAAGAAGTCGTCCCGCGCTGTTTCTAGCTTATAGCACAGATATTTATTTTCTCAAGATGTGGCGATATCAGACTTAGTTTTGAGGGTCTCACATCATCACTGTCGACCCAATGTGCTTTCTACCATGATATACAAGTAAACTTGGGGTGCAAGTAGATAATGAATTTATATTCACTGTCAAACCAACCCTAACTAGGATTTAATAGTAGTGTCAGTATAGTTTTTGAAAGAAAAACGAACAATCCTGATTATCATGTTGCCTGTCATCTACAAGTTCTACAGACTGACTATACGTTTCGCCTTGTCTCTGATGCCTGACGTATCCTATGAGAATCACACAGACTCTAAAGCATGCAGTCGATTTATGTGAATACACTCAAATTAAAACTTGAGCTGAATGGAACTTTCGTATTCTGTCACAAAACACACATAAATTACTCATTCCTATACACTACAAAATGTCATATAGTAAGAGTGTGCATATTCTCCCTGTTTGTGAGGTATAGTTGAACCCAATGCAATCTGATGAACGTCCAATGAGGAAACAGCACAGTGAACTCGGGGGTTCTTGAGGTTTAGGGATCTCTTCTATCCACGAGAAGCTGAAATCCGTGAATACTCGGCACTCGTCTAAAGACGCTTATAACTGCCAATTTGTACCCTTAGTCACGAAATGTACCTTAGAATGTCGCCATCAAGCAGTTGACTATTAGTACACAGTCATGTTACGACATCATCTTTTAAAAAATATACTCCTTAAAACTACGTCTTGACAAGCAGAAAATTATTACCCTTACCCAGATGAGAACCCATTAAGTTACCGCCTCATTTTCCTTAGTATGGCATTCAATCCTTATTATTTTTTTCAACGTTTAGAGCATGTAGAAGTAACCTGCACATATATATATAGGCAGAATAACATTACCGACAAAGACAAGGGAGACTGAAATGGCCATTTCTGGCTTATTAGCCGTCGTCAGCCAGCCATACCCAAGCCCGACGGCTAATAAGCCAGAAATGGCCATTCCAGTCTCCCTTGTCTTTGTCGGTAATGTTATTCTGCCTATGTATCATGCGCCGCTGTGCGGCTGCTGGTTGGGCTCGAGAGAGAGCTCTTAAGGCACAACGGAACGAGTGAGTTCCGTATGAATGATCGGTGAGCGCCCCCTACCACTATATATATATATATATATATACATGCTTAGGGAACAGTTTAGGTAAATTAAACTAATTAGCGAATAGTTTAATTGCGCTCCAGCAAAAAGCGAAACAGTTAAATTAATAAATCCGCTTATAGAGAAACACGAATCGGTGGGGCTGGAATGTGCAACGGATGTTGACAATTGCCCACAAGCAAAAGGCGTTTAGCGTTGTGACTGAACAATCAAATTGATCTTCAACTTCCGGCCTCCATGCGAAACAGTTGCTTTTGATGGGTGTCTGGGCTGACGAGAGAAATTGTGCAAGTACGGTAGTTTAGGATGCACAAATCACGACAAACGAATGCCCGAGCAAGGCTGCCAATAAAGCACCAGGCATAAAGTGCAATGAAGTTGAAGCCGGTGAATAAATCAGCATGCCAGAGGGTGACGGCCAACGCCAGTTGTCCTATCTGCGTGCTATTCTTTAACGCATCTGTCATTTCATGGCCTCTGTCTACAGCAGTCGACGCCTAACATTTGCTCCTACGAAAGGTCTCGGATTTGACGGAGCTAGCTGCACGGTTGTCACTGAACGGAATTAATTGCGGGCGGAAATTGTTTTCACAGCTGTTGATTTAAGGATGTTTTCTGCACATAACAAAGCCTTTGCGTCGCAGAGGCACCAGAACCAGCGTTTCCAGGTTTCCTGGCCATTGCACTTTATCCGCTTGCCGGATTCACCTACGCATAATGGTGTAAGTCAAGTGATGTAAGCGTTACGTTGCAAAGTACTGATAAGGAAGTCTCACAGGTTTATTTCCTGAATTGGCAAAGGCGACCGAAAGCAATAGTGTTAAAATCCATGACGGGAATTCTGAAGGCTGACGAGTCAGTCGACATACAGTACGTTACGTAATTCATGAAATTTGTCGAAATTTAGGAATGATTGTCAATCACTCGCAAACCGAGAACATTCCATGAGTCCAATGTCTATATTAATTAAGCACAACTTAAAAAGAATTAAAAAACACAACATGAATACAAAAGGCAGTGTTGCGCTGTTTATAAATGCCGAATTATTTTACAAAACGCAATATCCCGAAAACGTCAGAAATGGCTCTTATTTAGTAAACTTTGTTTTTGGATGTATAGAATACATTATCATACCAAAAACGTAGTAAATATGATAGGAGAAATAAAATAACGTCTAAAAACGTGTTTCATTGAAGTTTACATCTCCATGTCTTTTCATAATTCGTGTGATTTTTTACATGACGGTCTGTCAGCTGCCTACAAACTGAGCGTAGGTTCAAACAGAATTTTCCAGGGTCACGCGTTATTCTTAACTAGTTTGAGTTGAGTGCGATGCGGTTGAATAAACGAAACGGGATTTTGTTTGATTTCACCAATGGGGACGTCGTAGGAAAGAAGGCTTTCATAAGGCGACATGCCATGGGACCGGCCAGTGCCTAATAAATTTAAATACAACTGACAGGTGTAATAGTTAAATTTGAAACTTTTGACCGTTCTTTAACGTCCCTAAACAGTACTAGTATTTTTCTACCGGTAAATTTAAAGCCTGTCCTTTTCTATATACTGCGGCCATTTCCACTGATCATGAATACCTGCAAGAGCGCCCATGTAAATACTGCTATTTTTCTGAAACTCCTAATGTTTTTTTTCGCTCTGTTTCTCAATGACGTATACACAGTAACTAAGCTACACGAAAAGTAGTGTTTCATTTGTTCAAAACTGGAAATGAACATTCGGTGGTGGTCAGTTATGTGACATCAAGTAGAATTTTCCCAACACGAAAAGAATTTCAGCCTACTTAAACGAAGGAATCCCTATTTGCGTTATCACTGCTCCTTTGGGCCCCAAATCGCAAAGATCTGCTAATTTGACATTTAAAACAATCCTTTGCGTTAGCAGGTTGATAACCATGGTCAAAATCGCACATGAAATAAAACTTCTAATCCGATTAAATCTAATTATTATAACTCTCGAGGGTGAATTATTATCCTTTAAATTTAAATGTCGCTCAGATGCGTAACCGGAGTCCAGAACATGTATAAGCATAGGCAATTGCACGAATATATACCAACGTCCATTTTTACCAATCTATACTGATATTTTACTTGATATGCTTACGTACGCTAAATGTTTGCTTTAGAAAAGGGCATTTCATTGAAAGACGAGTATGAGCGCACAAAATTCGCAACGGTAAAGGCGTCCAGAAGTTCTCTCATCAGTTTCCGTTATCAGAATTCATGAGATAGGTCCCATACTGTACAATTTGAAGTATGCCCTATCACTCGGAAAATCCGTAATTTGTTCTCCACCTGTTTTAATTTGTAAAATGTCAAGAGCCGATCACATGATCATCATGTCGACGTCAAGTACAAGTGCACTTCATGTCATGCGCGTTTGCTTTTGCTCCGAGTGCACATGCCTCGGATCTTATACATCTTAAACTGTTGTCGAAAAAGATATGAAACGCTGCAGAACAAATTGAAAATGCGCAGTTTGGTACCGCGACCATGACAGGTAGTTCAATGCTGCTGGCAAATACCTTAAAACATTGCTTAATCATGTTGAGTATGAACTGACATTATAAAATCTCTGCTCAACATAAATACCTTATCTAGTTCTCCAAGGATTACAATTCAAAAAAGGTCCGGTAATCGTCATTTGCGTCGCATAACTAGAGAATGATGACATGCAAATGATCTTCTGTTAATTAACTTCGTTACATGATGTTCAGGTATGTAGCCAAATTTATTTCCCCGCTGAACGGTTTGGGTGCAAATACCTTGTGGTGCATTGTAGTTGACAGAACTAACGCCAACCTCACTGGCATTCAAAAGCACTGCTTCGATTATAAATAATTACTTAAGTAATTTTCTAATTATGATTATGGTACCCCATAAAATAAGACTGCTTGTGCAACAAGGATAGCTGTTTGCTAAATGCAAAATTCTCCAACCGCCAGAAAACACCAATTTCGCAACATATAAAAACATATGAAGTGTTAATTTCTCCCACTCATTGTTGATACCTTAAATCCACATATATTTTATAAGAGCATACAGAAATACACCTAATTTGCCCATTTTCCAGCAGCTGAGGACTTCTTTAGGTTTTTTGCGGTCAGGCAATGATATGTAGACCTCCAGAACTACGGCCGACGCTGCATGTAATACCAATTTTGACCGATATTTTTTAAACTATCCTGATACTAATCATATCCGTAAATCCAAATTCTCCATTTGGAATTTAGTTTCCGTCAATTTATTAAACGAAGAGAAGTCGGCATTCCCGTAGTTAAACTCTGCTTTTTAAGGCATAGATGCAGTCAGGTTTCAAGCGACGTTTTTCCACGCTTTTTGGGGTTAAAAAATTGTGCGGTCATGAAGTTGACATTCATCACCCTAAAGTGCTTACAGTATATTTGGAACCCTATCGTATGCTCTAAGGGATTGAGAGATGTGATTTCCACGTGAGCAGGCATTCCATGATACTAACCAAAATAGCCATTCTTTGAGGAGAACATTGGAAAAAGCATAATATGCCACACAGTCTGTGCACAAAGGAGGCTTTTGTACATGCGTCCTACAAAGTAACATGAGGTTTTTTAAATAATGCAATTTTGTGTAGGTGGGCGAAAACGCAAAGGTTAAGAAGCCAAAATCTCATGATGACAGAAATGTGTTGCGTCAGCACTGCGCGATAGTCAACATTATAATTCCACCTAAGTACTCCTTTCCAGTCTGAATCCCCAGTTCTAGGGTTGGATGCATTTTTAGGCCACGTTACCGTCTGTTGACTCAGTAACATACTTGAGCCACACATGTTAGACATTTTATAAATATCCGCTTCATGTTTTGGCCGGTTATAATTACTTCGGTATCTAAAGTAAAAAAATCACCATATATCCATTCGCGTAGACAAAACATCAAACCTGCCAGTCGTGCATGCTTTACGTGATGCAAAGGAAATTTGCAACGAACAAAATTACCCTCCCCATAAAGTCCAAATAAGTGGAACGTGTTCCTTTGAAACTCCGATTGAAAAAAAGGGGTGGGGACGTAATAGCTCAACCTTTTTTTACATTGCTTTGTGCCTTTCACGGAGGCAAGATTTGGCGTACATGTACCTAATTATAATTCTGTCAAGTCGCCTTGTCATTGGGGATTTGGAGGTTAGCTTTACGTGGCCTCCGAAAGCACATAATAAACCTATTCAACAGAGTAAGAGCGTGCAAATAACTGCCCGAGCTCGCCGTCATAAGATAACACATAGTTGTATTCTGCATGCAGCGCATGTGCTCATTTATGAGATGTGGACTCAAATTCGTTTTCGACTCGAATTATTACTTAAGTAAGATTATATTACTAATCGGCAGGCAGCGTCATCCTAAGATATTCCAGTAACTTCAGTATGACAGCTTCTGAATTAATTGTTTTAGACCGCCTGCGAAAACCACACTCCAAATATGAATAATCAAGTAGTATGTCCCTACAGTATTGATTCCCGGTCCTCTTATAAATTCAATTATACTTCGTAGAAAATATGTATAAAAATACAGGTTTTTATTCGTTTGGTAGAAAGTACGTCCTCTTTGGATTGTATACTTAATGTAAGTGTGTAATGGCTTTAAAAACTTTTCCAATTTCCAAATGCTTGTAAATGTAACCTGCCGTTATACTTACATTCAGTGATTCTAAACCACAAGCTGTATATTTTTTGTGTGCGGATAACAGTATATTTCTATAAGAAATTAAAAAGAAATCATATGGAGTTCATAAAATAGAACTCTACACGTAATTCATATTGTAAACTTTATGAGAGGCGTAAGTAATAGCAGAGACACTATGTTTCATAAACGGACACTTCATATTATCAAAAATCGAATAATTAGGAATCTTTTAAAACCAATTTATGCCGTTCCTCAAAGTATAAAATTTAAACAGGACAGGATTTTTGATGCCTTTCTCCTGCGAAATGCAATGCAATTGATAAAGGCATCGAAAAAGATGAAAAGATTTCATATAATTTATGTAGTCTTTTTAAAGTGTATTTATTTGCCAACGGCAGCAAAAAAAGTTCATTTGAAAGCTGGCGTCTTACACTAACCGAATTACTACAGTACTATGCTGTATAGTGATTAACATTGCAGCATTACTGAGGAAATTTTTTCCGTCAAGAACATATTTCTGAATTTCTGTTAACATTGCATGGATTGCCATATCCACTGAATTTGTGCTGGAACTCACAGATTTATATACACTCAGTTTTGTTTCGAAAGTCAGTTGCACCCCACGTATAAAGGGAGTCATTTTAATTGGTCTTCTAGAGACAGTTCGCACGTACAAGAATTATTCGTAACATCAGGCGGACTGAGTAGTGAGGGGCCACTATTATCCGCTACGTAACTCAGGAAAGGTCGGATCCCAGCATCGTTCAGAGCATCTTTAGCACGACTTTTAAATGGTATTGTTGACGCGGGAGGATCAATTGTAGTCGATCCTCCCAAGACCATGTCTAGAGAGGATATGATGTTGGTGGTTGTCACATGATTTAAAACCGAGACGATGAGTTTCACGAAACTGTCACGAAGAGAGGGAAATATATGCATAAATAGAAGATAAGCATTATTACCCCGATGGCCCTGATTCACGCTAGCAATCATCGACATAGAGTAAGTCAGATAAGAATATTGAGTCTCACAAGCGTTACAGAATGCTTAGGATGCAGTTGATATGATAGAGCATGCCTATCAAATCTGACAATTGCACAAGGCGTAATAATTGCTAGACTGGCCAAGTGCTGTGGTATGAAATTGATTTGCGCCTGCATAACTGCTGACATTATTGGCGCACACATGCATCGTAGGTGATACGATAATAGCCTTATCGTCCTCAGTCGAGTCCCGTAACGCCAGAAGTTCATTATCCCAGTGGGTTTTTGGGGCCATCTGACGCACTCACACCCGCGCTCTCTGTGTGATTAACTGTCCCGACTATGCAAAGTCCCAGCACAGTATGTGGTCCGAGAGGCAACTGAGCTCCTTAATCGGCTGGCGACCGAAAAACCCCGACAACAACAGCTCACGGTTAAGGCGGACTTGAACGAGTTTTCGAGTCTCTTTAACTGAGCCGCACCTGGTAAGTTGGTATCGCTCTTGCTCAAGTATGATATGTACAACGACATCTTATAAATATTGTAACACCAGTGAAACCCACTGCCCTTGTGTGAATTCATCCCTGTGAGCGGATATGAGTCCTAATCCGAAACGTTAGGCTAAAAAACTCTTGTTCCGACAATCTTTTCACTTCAATCATCCGTCTTCTATTCTACCATTGTATACGCCCGATCGAAACCGACAGGGCAAGGGATCCGTGGCCCGATGGTTAGAAGCGTTAGGCTTCTAACTAACAGGTCGCGAGTTCGAGCTTCGTGTGTCCCACACTTCGGGATCGGGTATGACTGGCTGACGATGGCTAATATGTCAGAAATGGTCAGTTCGGTCTCGATTGTTTTTGTCGTTAATGCCATTCTGTCTATTTCATGCGCCGCTGTGCGGCTGCTGGTTGGGCTTGAGAGAGAGAGAGTCCATAAGGCACAGCGGAACAGTGAGTTCCGTAAGAGCGATCGGTGAGCGCCCTTCTACGAATCTTTTCTCTTTTTCATAAAGAGATAGTGCCTACAGGTCTACTATCTTGCAAGCAGCAAACGGACTTTAGACAGTGGACTAACCTGCTTCTACGGGCATATTTGTGCGTTAACTGAATGTCAGTAGTATGTTTTCGGGGATTTACCACCCGGTGGGCACCGTCACATGCTCAACTAATGACTAGCAAGTGAGGATGTCAAGCTTGGCCGTCGGAATACTAAGGCGAATACCCCAGAACACTGGACTGGTGATTAATGGCTTATTTTCCTTCATCAAGCAGAGCCACGCGTTCTGAAATCTGATCGATTAGCGAATACCACTCTCACGTGAGTGAATACTGCGATCAAAACAAATCACAACGCGAGGTCGTAATGGGGTGAGGAGGGCGTTGCCCGAAGATCACTCTACGCGATTGCTATGCGTGGGCGGCCGACCTGAAATACTAATTTGCGTCCCGCAGCCGTGAAATGCCGGTGGGCTTCATTCAACATTTATGTGATCAGTCGCGATAGAGTCCACCTTCAGATTGTTTTCCATTAAGCATTGCCTTCCGGATCGACGGCGAACCGGAACGTCACAGCGATGCAACCGAGAACCATGCAAAGCAGTAGCCATACCCCTGTGAAGAATTTAAGGACACGAAGATTTGAATTAGACAAAAGGTTCTTGGAAATAAGGCACGGCCTAATATAAAGTAGGTGAGCTAACTCAGGAAAGGTCAATCGAAATTCCAAAATGCGCTTTTGTTTCGAACAAATTAATTTAGTAGGGCTGTAAAACTAATCTTCCTGCAGCACACTTCTATAAAAATTATTTTACCTCAAGATGCCGGCGTCCGAAAGAAATTCATACCCGCTGAAGTCAAAAAAATTATACTCTGCAAAAATGACTACTTAACCAGCACACATTTTTCTCATTGATTTCTGAGGCCCTTGAAAAATCAATTATATTTCATGGAAACCAAGCTTAAAACGTTCATTCTTTTGTTCACTCGGTAGAGAATCACGTCTTTTTCCAACGTTATACTTATAGAGTAAGTATAATTCGATTTTGAAAGAGTTCACAATTGTGGGATTCTTTAGTACCGTGAAATGGCCGTTTATAAAACGTCATGTCTCTGCATTTACCACTGTGGCTTTTAAAGTTAACTATATGGCTCTGATCCACTGCTAAATTTTATGAACCCTATATGATCTCCTATGAATACTGTAGAGAAAAATGTGGTTTTCCGTACGTGGAAAATATATGACTTGTAGTTTGGAAACGCTGAATGCAAGTGTAATGTCGTCCAACAGGGATGACGAGATCACGGCCATTAACGACTCGGACGCGGACTGACAAGCCACTATCGCATCAATTATGATCCCAGCGGTGATTGCGAGAGCTATTAATTACAGTGCGCATATGGTCCGACGACAGTCACGCGCTATAAATACTGCACTCCCTGTGCCATCACTATCCTTATCTGCGACTGTCTCTGATGATGTTTTCCAGCGGGAAGCAGAAACGTCAGGCCAGCAAATTTCTTGTTCCATCCATCCATCTTCTATATTTTCGAATATTGGGGTCAATAAGTAAGTGGTTTAAGCATTGGTTGTCCCAAGTTGCCATGCAGAGGCTGTATACTGAGCACATATCCCCATTTTCCGTGACTGCTGTGAACTATTGAACGTTTGTGGATGTTAGACAAGTGCGCAGACTCATGTATCGTTGGGCAAACATACCTGCGTGCCGATTACAAAATCACCGGAACAAAGTTGATGAGACATAGATATTGCAAAGTGTATGAGAATTAAGGACATAGGCAGACAGTAATTGTTGGAATACATTAAATGTTATTTGCTTAATAAGTTAACATCAGACCTAAACGCCGTCCTGAAAAACAATGTCGGCAATGAGTAGCCGCTGCTCTTAGAACAGTCCTTAATTTACTTCATTTTATGCAAATTTTTCTTGCTTGTATATATAAATACCGAGCATTTTGCAAGCCGTACATTCTGACGAGTAATGCACGCGATTGGACACTGTGAACATAAATAACAAAAAGAAATCTGTAATGCAAAATCTCTCTTCTATAGTTTCGACCATTTGGATAAAGAAGTAAATGGTTTACGCATTGCTTGTCCCAAGTTGCCATGTAGGGGCTGTATACTGAGCACATATCCCCATTTTTCGTGACTGCTGTGAACAAGTGAACGTTTTTGGATGTCAGACAAGTGCGCCGACTCATTTATCGGTGAGCAAATATACCTGCGTGCCGATTAAAAAATCACCGGGACAAAGTTGATGAGACCTAGATATTGCAAAGTGAATGAGGATGAAGGACACAGGCAGGTAGTCATTGTTGGAATACATTAAATGCTATTTGCTTAATAAGTTAGCATCACGCCTAAACACCGTCCTGGAAAACAATGATGGCAATGAGAAGCCCCTGATCTTAGAACAGTCCATAATTTACTTCATTTGATGCAAATTTGTCTTGCGTGTATCTATAAAAACCGAGCATTTTGCAAGCCGTACATTCTGACGAGTAATGCACGCGATTGGACACTGTGAACATAAATAACAAAAAGAAATCTGTAATGCAAAATCTCTCTTCTATAGTTTCGACCATTTGGATAAAGAAGTAAATGGTTTAC
>CACRXP010000159.1:24038-102778 GCA_902702965.1 Spirometra erinaceieuropaei
AATCTAGAGTACATAGGCAACTCACTAAGAGTACAACAGGTCAGAGGCAGGCATCTGTTTTAAGGTCGTTACCGATCATTAGTACGTCATAGGCCATATGAGCATTGACTATTTTTCTAATGATTCCGCAGGCGAAAAAAACCTACAGTATGTTTAATAAATCCCTTCGGATGTGAGTGTGAATCAGCATATTCTTCACGAAAGTAGTAATGAGTCTCGTCCTTTTTATGTCCATTATGTAAAAATTAACGAAATGCTTAGTCATGGTTTTCCTTGAACTCCATTTTGCATCTTAGAGGCTTTTAGAATCAACTGTTTTATTGTTTGCAAATTTCTTTATTAAATTGGTGTACGTCATATGTCCCAAAAATGTGACCCTATGCAATCTACTGAAAGAAAGGTAAGTTTACACTAGTACCTTTTGAAAACACTGGGGAACATATAGGCACAATGAGCCAGAAAATGTTGAAATTGTGTCTTTTGAGTTTTTGCAAATAACGGTTAACCATGATACTGTAAAAACGGTTCCTTAGTGTTTCATGGAAGTTTGAGAGCGTGGAATAACTTTAAGTAGGCCTTCAAGATTGCATTATTGCGTCAAAATTCAAACGTCCTTTTCTATCTGAATATATTCAAAGTCTGCTTTCAATGACTAAGGCATTCTGGTGTATAGCTTGTATAAAAACGTGTGTGCATCCGTTTGTTTGGAGTTTAGTGTTTGGACATTCCAAATCTCATCAAGTAGAGCCGATAAAATGTTTTTCGCAGGCGCAAAGAGGCTGTATTATCATATTTGGATTATTAACCATCTTTGAAAATGTATCAAATTCGCATGCGCGTATTTATACTTTTGAAGTGCTTTAGGACCGGCATCAACCCCCTTCCTACCCAGTGAAGAACTGCATTCTGATGATAGTGGAGAAAACGCACGAGAACTAGTAGCAAAGTGCATGCGTACAGTCATCTAAACCTACTGCACTTTGCAGCACTTGGGAGAGCAGCATAAGTGCGCCACTCGAAATACAGTCGACATCCTGAGCTTTCTGGGTTGATCACAAACTTGTGTTGGGAGGATGTAGGTCCGTTTTGACAAAAAGGCCACCAAAATTGATGTTAGTCAACCATAGCTTGCCGCGTACTTTTATCAGGGGAAAGTTTCCGGAGGCTGCTATTAAGGTGGCCAAATTTTCTCCCATAGTGCTGCCCTTCGAAGCCCATCACTGGTAATTGTGTCTGCACGGCACGTGGTCACAAAATGCCCGTTTGGAGGAATGCTGTCGCCCAAGGCAGTGACGTTACAATGAGTTCAGCAAAAAGGCATGGTCTTGACAGCGCGCAATCTGGTGCAACCGGGGAAATGTTTCGTGCGACATTCAAAGTAACCAAATTACTTTTAAGGAATTAGATTTCTGATCTTTTACATCAGTAAAGAGCACACTTTATTAGGGTAGGCATATGTCGTGACATGAAAGCTTGTGTCCTCAATATTCCAAAACTTGTACTTTCATGACACTGATCAGTTTAATGATTGTCATTAAATAGCTTTTTCTGCTAGCATGGACGTTGTCAGAAACTGTTAGAGAGCCAAGATGCCCCTCAAAAGTCTCTTCAATAATAATTTCAACTTTAGATCACTGCTAAATGTTTTTGCACTACTTGCACTGTGAAATGGACACCATCATGCTTCTACACAAGAACATCCCAAAATCATAGATTTTAAAAGTGTTCTTACTGCAAATATATTGACCAGGTAACCAAACAACAAAAGATCAGAAAAGATCATTTATAAGTGAAAGCAAGGAGCGAAATACCGGGCAAAACACTCAGTAACAGTCAGAAAACCTCAGTCAAAAGAAAACACAAAATGTGTACTACTTAAAGCTGAGTTCCATCGGTCCGCCTACATTTGGAAAAGTAGCAATGAAATCCGAATTAGGAACGACTGAAGTAGAATTCCTTAGCAGTAGGCAATAGTCCAGTGTTACAGCTGAAGACACACAGAGTAAACTATGAGCGCCATATGCTAACCTGGACCGACCCCATTGTAAAAATTGGATGTTTTTCGTTAAATTGAGACGTCAGACTGGTTTCGTATCTTCTCAGGGCACCCACGTCAAATGATAAAAGGTTTTTAGGCAGTTCCAAAGCGGTCACGGAAACAACTCCCAAGGGGGGGGGGGGCTGAGGGACTTCATATACATCTTACAACACAGCTACAAACAAATTGAGATTTTTTACTTTTGTGGCATGTATTCGGTAGAAAAAGCTGTATGCCATATCGGATGTGTCTTTTCCCATCCAGCTAATGGTATTTTATTGTGTAAACGTTAGCGGAAGCTCCCATTTCCAAGGCAGCGTAGTGTGCAGGTAAGGTGCAATTTAACCCTAATTTCTCCTTTTGAAGCCCAAAAACGATTTAAGCTTCCTTTTTGTCAACTTGTACAAAGTGGAAACGTTGCTTGCTTAACGGCCACGAACGCAGTAATGCTAATACGTCTCTGTGTGACCCAAGAACTAACTGTTAATCCTTACCTTTTACGTTAGTTTCTGCAACGGCGCTGACATACGTTACCGTGTTACTGTCAGATTATAAACAGCATGTACGCATGAACAGAGACTCTATATATGGCGCAAAAATGATGCAAGATAACGAATCCTCCACGTATTATAATTCAATAAGATGCATAAGGACTGGCCGGTCGGTCATCTCTTGTCAGAGTGCGCCAAGTCATTATTTGGGCAGCAAAGAACAGGTGAAGGGTAGAAACCCGGTGGCTGCTACAAAGCTTCCGTTTTTTATTTTGTTTTTTATTGTAAGTTTGGGAAGCTGTTTGTGTCGGTTTTTCTCCTCTTTTTCTTTCGTATTAACACGTTTACCGAAGGATATGGATGCCGGCGTTCAAGTTCTATCCAAAAGCACGTAGTATCCCTTTGAAAACGGAGAATTGGGCGTTTTGCTTATCGAAGACGAATATAGAAATCTGTGAGATTCTAGCTTAATAGAAACACGTCCCAGATGACTGCAAGTGATATTAAGGACAGTTCTATTTAAATGGGTTTACCAAACGACACGTGTTTTAACCATTTACCTTAAGGCCACATACATTATGCTCCCCAAACTGCAAATCGACGAAGAAGTGCGACTTTTCTAAGGTCAGCGCGGAGCATAGTTAACCTAATTCTGTGTGTTTGGGGAATCATGTAGAAACATTAAACACAGAAAACTGTTCAATGATATACCCAGGACGCTTTACTGTTCAACGGACTTTACCGTCATTAGAAGACAGACAGCAAATTTGCTGGAAAAGCCTCCCGATACAAAGTAAACGATATGTCTCAGATGATATCTGCCTATTGTATTTTAGGCCGTCAGTTACAGACCCCTTTTCGGTCAATGCAAAAAAGTGGATTTGTAATTAGATATATCAGTTCAAGCATCGCCCTGTACTAGTTTTTTTTACGGTATATGTTAATAAAATTAAATTTTTTTAGTGCATATAAAAATTTCTGAAAGTAAAACTTCGTGTTTGGGGAGTGGGTGGAGAGAGGTAAACACCAGAATTCCGGTCAGCTCCAAAGAGGAGGTGGGCCCCGGGAAAGGTAATTATAGGCCGGTGTCTAGCTTGGTGGCTGTATGAAGTTCTTCTGTGCGCATAGGAGCGGTTCGTGTGGTCTGATTGCAACCGCCCCTGCCGTAGCCAACAGGCCTGCCCAAGTAGTCTTGGGTAGCTTGACGGGACCTTGTAAATCACTCAGAAGGCCTGCCTGGCGTCTACACAGTGGTTTGTGTCTACCATGTGCGCGAGGATAGAGCTGTTGATGTTCGATATTTGACCCTTTCTAAACCATGCTTGAAGATGTCCTTTTATTCTTTTGGACAAACGCCGGCTCGCGCGACCAATATATTCTGCCCCACAGGAGCCGGGAAGGCGTAGATACACATAGAGGTGGACTGTGCTGGTAATTTGTCCCTCCACTTTCCGTATAGAATGAGACTAGTGGAAAACAGTACGCAGATGGCAGCTGCTGCAAAGGTCTGTAGCAGCCGCTCCAGTCCCCCTTTTCTCCGACTCCGTTTTGCGGTCGATGGCCGCGACAATCGTTTCCAGGCCGCTGACACACGACCACCCCCGCCGGCTAGAACTGGGGCCCTCCTGTCCAGCTGCAGTGACTCCCGGTTGCTCTCACGCGCGTCAGACGACCTGGCTTGATACCCGCGAGCCCCTGTGATTCTGCGTTCCCCTAATCCTCCCTTAATCTGTCCAATCTCATGACCAGCACTCAGTCAGTCACCCCCACCCCCCCCCTACTGACACAGACATTCATTCCAGCGTAAACTACACACCGCGACTGACGATCTCCGTGAACGGACGGTTATCTATGTTGCAAGCAAGCGGCCAACTTACGGCAAGCTGCGCTGTATACAGAATAAACTGTTCCTCACAGCGCCCTGTCTGCTGACATTAGACGAAACGAACTTGCTGTGCGTGGTCTAAGTTAATCTCACATCCTTGACCGCCACAGGTCCGTGATACATAAAAGTTCGTTTGGCGCGTTTCCTTGAAATGGAACCCAGTTGAAAAGCCTTTTCTTTCCTGCCGTCAGCGTGGGGGCTTTGGTGGACTTTCGGCCGTGTTTTTAGCAATGAATCGATCGGGGTGCCACCAAACCGCAGCTACAGCATAATTATCTACTTGCTCCCATCTCCTGATTCATTATTTCAATAGTTCTATAGATGTATAGGCATGAAGGCATTTATCAAAAGCGAAGATGTGCTTTCCAAATCGCCTTTTGGGTTTTTCAGTGAGAATTTTCGCAACTCAATATTTTTGATAACGAAAGATGGAAGTGTTTATCATTTTATAATTCGAAGTGTAGGGTGCAATCTTGTCATACTTTGGAGGTATTCGAAGCTTACTTTTATACGTAAGTCACGGAGATCTGTCGAGCCGGTTTATCCATTTAATAAAGTTCTGAGTATTTGATCATACCGTCCACCTTCGAAGATTATGAAAAGACAGAATATGAAGAGACAAAAGGCTTCATAGTTATAGTAATCTTAGATGTTTAATGCGTAAAACTTATTAGAAATATTGGACCGACCTCAGCAAGGGAATAATATTATTCTGTCACTTTTGCCGCTGTTCAAACACATAATAGCGGGTCCGTACATAGTGATTTTTTGCGTAAAAGCCTTTGGCAATGTTACTTTCTGCTTCTCTAAATGGATCCTACCTACCATTCAGCATTTTGAATGGGCTACTTAGTATTGCACCAATCTATGGGAAAGCGAAAGAAGATGTGGCCATTAACTTAACTCGTAAATTTTGACAAATAATATTGATTTCCGCCGTTAAAATGCGGCTGACGGCGCAAATTCCTCAAAATTGAAGTTTGACAATTGACGCAAGCCATGCTCCTTTGACGGCGTGCGGTGTTTTGCCTTATGGTTATTGCTCATTAACCCATAAAACGCGTGCCGTCCATTTTACGGGAAGAAATTGAGTTCCGATTGTAAATTAGATCTGCTGTGAGTGAAAGATTGGCTTGACTGTCAAGCAGTGAATCCGTTTTAATCAATGTGATCAACGGAAACGGGGAAAGGCTTTGTGTTGGATGTGAGGTTGAACGATAGGGTCTCATCTCTCCACAAGTGCTCTGGTCAGCTGCCCACACACTCGAAGTTTCCAATCCCAAATTTTACTGTTGGCGCAAAACGTTTTAGCTAAGCATACTTTTCATTCATTTGACTAGAAGACAGTATAGGGAAAATGTAGGGCTGCAACTTCTTCAATTCATTTATAGAAATCGCACGATTTACTGCCATCCTATTCTTATTATTTGCACGTAGGTGGAGCAAAGAGAATATCCTCCAATTCGGCCGGAAAATACCCACAATAAGGGAGTCGTCTAAGTCTATGGTATTACGTTTTCGATAATTATGCGGCCATTGGTCACCTGCCCTGCCGCGATTACTGCCCCCTCCTACATGAGAATATTCGCACAAGTGCGTATGGGAAGTCTGCAATAGGTCAGTTAGTACAGAGAAGCACGTAATTTATTTCTTACTGGGCTATTTTCCCAGATTTACTGACAGCAGACCTCAAAGGCATTCCATGCCTAGAGAAAACCACAAAGTTCCTTTGTCCATCAAATATTAAACTGGCGGTTTAGGTCAAGCGCCACCACGAATGATTTAAAGTTATGTAAGACTGATGCAAAAAAACCGCTATCCGCCGGAAACTTCCTTTATAATTTGATGAAAGAAATCTTCAGCTTTCCCTAGCATTTATTGCTGACAGTCTTCGGTACTGGCTTTTTAAGCAATGCTTGTTTTAAAGAGCCTTAAGAGAGTTTAACACTGAAGCTGTTTGTTGTATAAGTTGCTACAACAATCTACTTGCAGCACGGCGTGGCAGGGAACTTCCACAGTGAAGTAAGCAATCAGGGACATATTCACAACATTTGCTTCGTCGGTGCCAGCATTTGTTCTTTTTAAAGTTAAGTTGAATAACGTGTCCGATAGGTAGGTCTTTTTATGCGTGCAGTGAGCATTTTCTCAGAACCCCTTTAATATCATGGGAAGCAGGAGCCCAAGTGATCACGAATATATGAGAAATAAAGATTATCAGTTTACTCCTCAGTGAGTCCCACGATGCAAATCCATTAAAGTGCACACATTTTTTGTCTCGCAGTTCACATTAGAAGGACATAAAACTAGCTGCTAGCTAACTAAGTAAGCGTATAATGAACAATGACGCTTCGTTTTTCCGTATAACGTTCTATGCGTGTGAGGTTGACCTTCGTCAATTTCTCACTGTTGGAACAGGGATATTGGTATTTTTATGTTGCCTATAGCTTTAGATTTAAACCCGTTTAGGTTACTTGGTGGTGTCTAGTAAATATGAATGGAGAAGTATTAGGGTTAAAATAATCCAAACTTACATCTCAGCTACATGTTAGAGTGAGATAGAGCTGTCTGGATTAGACCAGTGAAAAAGAAATGTCCGTTTCAATCGACCTTATATTTGCCTATTCCAGTTCGAGTGGTAGTTGCCCGAACTGTTTGCACGAACTGTGCTGAGGGCTCCATCTCAGAGGCAGAGATGTCCTATTCTTTCTAGTGCAAAGAAGATACTGATGAACAAAATCTTTTCTTGATTTTAAATATACCTGACAGCAACAATATTTTCCGGACTGGTGGAACGTTTGATTGAGTCAAAGCCTCAACGGCCTTGTGATACGGCCTTTCGCAAAAGACTATTTTCTGAAAGATGGGTCGAAATTGCTCATCGGAGTTTCACAAAGTTTGATTTGCAGACATTCCTATCGGGCAATAGACTCATGAAATTCTTTTAATTACACCGAAACGCAGATTAAAACGCTCTCCCTTCGGCCATACTTCAGGCAAGCATTGACCAATATAGCATTTGCCGATTAGGGGTGCATAGTATGGGAGACGCTCACCGATCGCTTCACGGAAGCCACTCATCCCATTGAGTCTTAGGGCTCTCTCTTAAGCCCCCCTTTCCCAGCTTCTAAATGGATTGGAGTGTAAGCAACCTAAAAGAAATTACATAATTCTTTCGATGAGGGGGAAAATTCAACGCAAAACGACAACGGTCGGTCGTGTGGCCCCATCTCGCAACCAATAACCCCAGGCCCGTGTAATACGGGATAGTGGTAGTAGATGTTATGCGGGTGGGGCATCACGGCAAAAGGGGAACGGGACTGAACACATTGTCTAGAAAATAACTAAAACCAACTTCTAACAAATTCAACTGCATGAATAAACGGCCAGCTGCAAATTTTATGCAGATCAGGAAACAATATTGGGAACAACCAATGGGAAAGAACGACCGCAAGTACCAAATAGTGCAGCTGTGAGAATTCACTGCGAGGTAGCTTGATGTACAATAATGTTATAGGTGCTGTGGAAACGCACTCCAATTAACAAGAACAAAATAAAATACCACAAGTATGAATGCCTGTTTGTATCTGTATAATATGGCAGCTTGTAATTGTTATAGAAAATTTAAAGGAAATAAAAATGTATATGACGCGTTATGTACAATAAGGAAATGCGTCAGCAAACAAAGTAGGTAATAACGCTTATGTTTTCCCTTCCAAAATGCAAACCATCGGCCCAAGGTATAAGAGAACTCAAACAACTGGAGCCCGGTTTTTTAAGGAACGTGGAAGATATAACTTCAACTATAAACTTGGAGAAGATGGTGGAAAATTGTTGAACAAGGAAGCTGCTATCTAATGGGGCCAAATATCAATTTGGGCGCCAAATGCATCGGAATTGAGAACTTTAGTCAATAATTCCAAGCGTTTTAAGGATCTGATCACGGACAAATTTACCAATGCGACTGAAGTCTGTTGGAGGAGGCTGAAATGATAGATCCAAGAAGGACGACCAATGTCGGGTAGGGCAACATTTATGCACGAAGACGAGATTTAAAATCGTCTTTGAGTTGGCTGAAACAGTGTTGGTCTAAAGCAGGCGTGGGAAATATTCCTGTCGCATATTGCAAAGCGTATCCGGTGCGACAGCTTCCCGATCAAGGAACCCGAAGGACTCCTTTTTGAAGGAAATATAACGACCACTTGCGAGTAAATTTTTTATACAAAAATTAAGCAAAGTTAACTGTCTTATTATTAGTTATGCGAGGGACTACGTACAAGGATTCTTAACGACGTAAACAAGTCACGGCGTACGCATTCGAGATCGGAAACCGTTTGTAGATTCGAGGAAAACGAGGGTGTTGCTCTAACCGAGACAAGGTAAACCAAAGCGCAGCCGACGACCCTTGCAGCATGAGTTTTGTAGTGAATATCGACGTGGCACAAAATATTAAGCTAGTCGATAAGAAAAGTAAATAAGTCACGGCGTATGTACTAGACAGCAAGAGGAACACAAGTAAATTCCAGTACTAAAACAAATGTAGTATGTAGTTATACATATTAAACCCAGCGGGTTAAAAATCGATCCTTACCTACGCTGCAAACGCACACTGACAAAATCTTCAAATATTGGAGCATATAGGACTGCTACCAAATATATGGAGAGTTGCTAATTTGTCAGATTTTAATTTTTTGTGTATATAATTTTACAGATGTAAAGGGTCTCCAGTTTGCTCTCATTTCAATGATTGGCAAAACTTCGGAAAGCATTTCCGATATATCCTATGGCTGCGAAAAGCAAGGTTTAGGGATTAGGCTCGGCAGCAGTCGTACGCTGATTTTGGTAAGATTACTGAGGAATAATTTCTCAAATGCCCGAAATACGTTACCTACTTTGATCACTACGTAAGTGGGTAATCTGCGATTATTCCGATGGAATAGACAGTGATTAACCAAAGTGTTTGCATGGACTCGAGACTAAACTTCTTAATATTTCTATGACTTAATTTCGAATTGTTAATACAGCTAAACCACAGGAGAGGAAAACATACTGGAATTACTGTCACAAACGTTTACCTATAGCGCCGAAAATCGCCCGTTTTCGAAGTTTGCAAAAATACCTTCCAAAATATTGCATAAAAACGCTGAAAAGAAATGTGGCTTTTTAATATTCCATTCATAAATCTGTTTTAACGGCTGGAAAGGGATATTTCACGTGCGTATTTTGTGACCATTTAGGAAAACCGTTCGGTAGTTTGAAAATTTAAATTGTCTTGGGAACAATCTCTAAGAAGACATTTATACAGCTCCACAGCCAGAGAGCATTTGGACTGAGTACGGAGGCTTTTTAATGCTCAGAAATATAGACCAGCAAAGGTCCAGTGACGCTGTTTTATTGCCGTATGCCCTATTTATCTTTACAAAACCGAAAATTATAATAACAAGAATGATGTGGTATGCAGTTTACCACTTAAGAAAGTCCAGAACCAATTACCGATTCAGTTATGTATATTGTGGATGAGGATGATAAAAGTCAGAGGTAAAAAACGGTCGAATTTGTTTTTCATCTGATTCAGGCCTATGGTGCCCTAAGCAGCGTTTGACTGTTTTTTCACCGTTTTGACCAGGTTTTTTGACTAAAATTATCGAGACGTTATTTTAGCTGACTTTTTCTAGTCCAACTGCTCTCTTGGCTACTTGACCATGATTAGTTAGTATGGACTGAAGACCAAAATTCAACCATACAAGCAAAGGAATGCAATTTATAAGAGCCGTTTTAACTCGGAATTCACAAACTTTGTCTTAATACCTGAGCCAAGATGGATTTCTCATAGCATCAGCCTCAAACTGCCTCTTGAATTCAGGTTAAAAACAGTGTTGATACCATCGTCTTTTATCCCACAATACAAATAATTTCCATCGAATATCACATTTATAGTTTACTTTTAATGACGACACAAGATGTTTGGTTTTGCCGAATTAACACCGAAGAGGTGGGGACTCAGGCCGAAGCATTCCGGTGAGCAAGGCAACCTTTTACTCAATACGTCACTAAACTCTAGAGGGAGACAGTTTTTAACTTAGAGTTAATGCTAGTCCATAGCGGGTGGGAAAGTTTAATGCCCTCCAAAAAAGTAGATATTGTAAAAGACTTGTACTTGAGTTATTATTGCTTGACATGCATAAAGGTTTCGTCTATGCCGTGTGGAGGGTATAGTAGGTAGTAGTTATAATGTGACGCGAAAGTGCCCTGGGATCTGTCGGTGAGTAGTCGAAAACATATTTCCATTGGACTCAATGTATAGCCTATGAATAAATTACATAGCACAGAAGACCTTTAAAGCACCTGAATAAAAAACGAACCCATCAAAACAACAAATGGTGATGCCTAGACGAATACACACGAAAAGAAGACGCTGACTGCAGGAATTTGTGCTTGCACATATGTATGTTTAACTGATAATGCATTGTTTTAGGTAAGACCAGTGGGCGCGCGATGTAGTCACCGATTAACAGCACTAATAAACGGGCGAAACAGATAGCTCAAAACTGGAATTCAATAAATTTTAAGTAATCGGCTCTGTCTTACTCAGATAGCAAAGTAAATCGCAGTCCCACCTATTTTAAAAAAGTCCTCATTAAAGAAAAATTAATGATCGCTTTTAT
Source organism: Spirometra erinaceieuropaei (assembly GCA_902702965.1). NCBI lineage: Eukaryota > Metazoa > Platyhelminthes > Cestoda > Diphyllobothriidea > Diphyllobothriidae > Spirometra > Spirometra erinaceieuropaei. Next base: position 35,115 of record CACRXP010000159.1, read on the forward strand.
TTTGCACCAGTAAACGTTTTTAATAAGACACTTTCAATAAGATGTGCGTAAAACGTAGCCATGATTCTCCCGGCACTGTCTGGTAAAATAACCTGGATACCTATATGTTCTGATGAGTTCTACTGCATTTTGAATAAAATTTTAAGGTGACCACTAAGTGACTTTTAAAAATAATAGTCAGTTTTGAGTGGAGAGAACCCTTATCTACCCCTACCGAGTGAATGACCCTAAATGTTTCTGTAGTCATGTCAGTGTGCCTTGGCCTGGCTGATATTGCTGACGAAAATGTGTTAGGGCATGATATGAACAACGGAGTGGAACCTGGGCATGGGCGTTGGAATAAACAGCTATGATAAATACAGTCGCCCTTCCTTACCATATGTTCAAAACGCATCCAAATTTATTCGAAATGCATAAAAGTCTCGTTGAGGTACTAACGCCCCAGACGCAGACGGCAATTTTACGAACATTCCCGATCGTTCGTGCACCGCAGACCTGTCTTATTCCGTAACCTGATTAAAGAGCGTCCATATGTCATGATTGGGAGTCCCGCTCAGAACCGACAGGACGACGGACCCGTGGCTCAATGGTAGCGTCAAACTGCATGACCAAAGACCCCGGGTGCGAATCTCATGTGATTCACATTCTTGGTTGGGTATGACTGGCTGATGACGGTAAATAAGCCAGAAAGTGCCACTCCCGTCTTCCTTGTCTTTGTCGGTACCATGTAATTTACTTCTACTACCTATTAAATTTAGCGCGGGCTATCACTTTCAAAAAGTCCGTAGTTTAAAGACTAAGCTTCATTTACTCACGAAATAAAAGTACTAGTCCACATGATCAGTTACCGGAAGGTTTCCGAAAGCCTGTACCAGAATTGCCACCTGTTAACCAATCGCGTATTCCACATGTTTAAATAATCATTGAACGTACGAGACACCCCTAAGTAGTAGGCAATAAGAATGCTCGCAGCAACGTGCATGTGGTTATTAGTAAAGACTGAGACCGACTCAACGACCCCCGCGGGCATCACAAGGACATGATGAATTTGCGAAATAAGTCTTCGTTTCAAAAGTTCGGGGGGTATTCAACTATTCAGCTATGAAGTTCAGTCACTTGGTGTGATTTTCTAACACTAATCCAACTGTATGAGAGCGAATTTGCTCCGTCATATCGTAAATCAAGTTAGCGCAAACGCTTACACTAAACGACTTTTGAACAATATCGATTTTATCTCAAAATAATCGTCCTAATGAATGATTTGTTGACTAACAAGCTTTATTACCGTCAATGGGGAGATTACGCGAAGTTGTAATTTTCGACTCAGTCAGCTATGCCAAAAGCCTATTTGGAGAGACTCGAAATTGAAGCCCGGGGGCAGTTATTTAATTAATTAATCCCTGTTGTACAACCCATGATTTGAGAAATGTGAAGGAATCATCTAATCAGAGGGGCTGTATGTCCGACATTTCGGAAGCCCTGACAGGCTCTCCATTATCAAAGCGTTTTGTGCAAAAATCGGCCAGAATTTTAAATAAACGGCCGAATTAATTGGCCTTGGGATAATCTATTTTTGCTTCTTTCACGTTCTTGACCTTCCAGCCGCTGTTTACGAATGCGGCGGCCTCCACCGTTGCGTTGTACTCTTAAGTCCCGTGTGATCGTCTTGTCCCGGTCATAGCGTATGTAGTGACGTAGGACTTTCTAGACCGCAGGAAGGTTTAGATGCCTGTTGATGGAGTTGGCCTCTCAGTACCAAGACTCAAGTGTGAGACGTTCTGTCCTTGAGGTGTCCCGGCTTAAGACGACTGCTCCTTGGAAGTCAAAACTGTGGCCAGTTTTTCCGAGGTCAGTCGCAAGCTGCAAGTTCGTGTCTAGTATCCGAGTTGCCAATTTGTGCTCGTGTAGACGGGTCTACAATTTCCGTCCCGTTTCCCCAACGCGTTTGCAGTCTCCATCGATGCAACGCATTTGTAGGACATGATGCGCTCTTGTAGAATTATGCCCGCTGAATGCTTCCTATAAAAATTAGATTTTTTGCAGAATACGATTCTTCAACTTTCAGAAATGAAGCCAATTTCGCAGCCATCTCTAGAGCTGGTTAAATGCTTTCCAGTGATCATTATCCGCTCTGGCAATAAGAGCAAAAGTACGAGTTCCAGTGAGTAATTCAAAACAGGAGGCACAGTCGCTGGGGCAATGTTTCATACGTCTGAGCTATCGGAGCCACTCGTATTCTTATGAATTAAAGAAGGACGCGACACTTGCGAGTAAACTTAACATTTTAGCTATCGAGTCTTCTCTCTCCTCACAAAACGCTTCTATGTGAAGAACAAATTTGATATATCCCAGATTCTCGCGCAAAATATCTAAAAATATGAATTTTTCTGTTTCCTTTGCTTATAATTGAATACTGCCAGAAAATGTTGACGTTAGGAGGCCTGGTCTGATGAATGATCTTCTCGTTTCCCATTCAGGACTTCACTCTCCTTGCTGGAACTTCGTTGCCTTTAGCTACGTATCAAACTGCACAAAACCCAGTTCGATTAACTTTAAATAATCGGGCTCCAAAAACCTCGGGTTTGCTTGCATGTCGTATCCGTGTTTTAACTTTGGACATCTTTTTACAAAAGCAGTGTTGAAAGTAACATGATAAGGGACAAACGCAAGAGAGGGGGCAAAAACGAAAAAGAAAAAGAACTCTTCCATACCACAAAAATGCAATATTAGGGTCCGGAGGGCCTAGGGTGGGGAAGCTGTCTGCTGTACCGTACTTTTTGGCATCCAAGAGGGAACTTTAAGGTAAGGTTTTTCGGAGGCAAAGTAACTTCACCCTCGATTACTGTTTTGCCGCCCCACCTACCGCTGCAATGACTGGATGGGTGAGAGTCCGGACAGAGAGGATGAAACGGAGTCATGTGTTGCTGTTGCGCAAAGACCAGACCGCACCGTAGGATCCTAGTAAACTGCTTCTCTGTGTTGTGTGCATGTGTTTTTTTGGACTTTGCGGCATGGTGGGTCAGACCGAAAGCGCCTATAAAGGCAAAACTTCGTCCTTTTGAGATTCTGAGGGTGGTGGACCAGATCTACATAGTGAACTGGAACCGATAGTTTCTTTCTGCTTTCCAGTGAGTTTTCCAAACACAGTGTAAGGGGCCGAGTTCGTGTGACGGACGATGGGTGTAGTGTAACAGTGACAGCAAAGGGGTTGCGTCTAATTTTCACAGAACTTACCCCTCCCCTGCACACAGTGGATCCTAAAAGACTGACAAAAATCCACCACAAAGAAGCTCCGTTTGCAGTTTTTGACCTCCAGCATGTATGAAATGCAAATGAAAATGCAAACTCACGGGAGAACGGGATAAGTGGAACAGGGAAGATGCTGAGGCACTGTTTCAAAAGGGCGACAGGCACAAGGAATGCGGAGAAGTAAAAATGAGAGCCAGAGGGAGCAGGCAAATAGCATTCCAGCAACTTTTACTGTAACTGTTCTCATTTAAGGTACTTTGACGATACTGCGGAACTAAAACCTTTTCCACCTAATTTCACATTCTCCTTCTCATCCTCACCTCACATTGAAATCACAGCGGTCCTGATTTGGCTGGTTAACAGAAGTATTAGAATGGAGTACAGGTCCAGGCCACTTTTTAATGTTTACTGCGATGTTCCGACAACATATGCGTTCGCCAACCTGAAAATGATGCAGTAAACATCTGTTAGTAATGGGATATCGACAAGGACTAGGAAGACTGGGGATGGTCATTTATGACATGTTCCGTAACGTGATACTGTCATAATTGATATTCGTGATCTCAAACTACAGGACAAAGGGTTCCTGTGTCAGTGGTAATGTTACACTAAATAATTAAAAATCGCGGAACTGAATCTCAGGGGCTGAATGTAGCTAACTGATGGCGGTTAATGAGACAGAAATGGTCATCCCGGTCTCTCTCTCTCGTCTTTCTGGGTATTCCATTAACGGCATATGCAATTATTCGTCACGCGCCTCCTTGTGAGAGTTTTAGATCGAGTACCAAGGCACTATAGGGCAAGTATATACATTAGGTGGACTAACCCATGAACTCATGAACTAACTCAGCCGAACTTCCAAAACGCGTTTTCGTTTAGAAAAGCTTAATTAAGTAGAGTTCTTAAACTAATCGTCATATATCATATTTATAAATACTTCAGTTAGCTTAGGATGCCGGCTTTCAAACAAATTTCTCTCCGGCTGCATGCAAAAACTATAGTCTGTAAAAAATGAATACTTATGTAGCATGCATTTCTGCCTGTATGTTAAGTATGCCGATGACATGGTCGTAGGCCACCCACTCAAAAACCTGACTCACCTACAGTCTTTAAAGGATGGCTTAGATCACGTCTCCGCATGGTCTTCGAATAATGGACTCCTACTCAACAATCAGAAATCAGTAGAGTGTGTATTTCGATTGCGACCCTCTCCCATTCCTGAACCTTTGGATATTCTTCCCAATGAGGTATCTTCTTTCCGGTACCTAGGTGTTACTTTATCCTCAAACCTCTCTTTCTCTCTTCATATGGAAACCCTTTTAACAAAAATTCAAAGACTTGTTTATTACATTCGTCGTCTACGTTCATATCACACACCCCAGTCCTTAATCTGGCGATTCATAGATGGCTGTATTCTTCCACTTATTCTTTATTGTTCTCCAGTTATTTTTCCAGCTTTACTTAAAAAAGATCTAATTATTTTTAAACGTGTCATTCGAATGCTCGCCTCTGCTGCTGGTGTTTCCTATCATCTTTTAGTTGATATCATCGTGCAGCGACACTTCAACTCGGTGGAGCAATTCGCTGACCGAATTCTGAATGACACCGTCCATCCCCTTCATAATGAGTTAATGGCTGCGAAATCCTTACGCCCCATGCGTCGATGCTTCCGCCACATCCCTTGCCGCACTTCGGCCTATCGGAATTCCATACTGCCATTTCTAGCCCGGTATCTCACCTGCAAAGATGTTGAAAAACAAAAACTAAAACTCGATCTTGCACCTTAAAGTCCTTTTTTCTCCATATATAATCATGCCCACCTGTCCAAAACCTGTTAATCTCTATGGTTATCACTGTGTACTGGAGAACCGTTTTTGCTGAAAGTTTTGAAAGTTATTTTTAAAATAAAGCAGTCCTCTCTCTCTCATTGATTTTCGGTGCCCCTAAATATTTAATTTTATGGAAACCATGAACACAAATATTCATTCTTTTACCCAGTTGGTAGAAAATGACATCTTTTTTCGATTTTATACTCCAAGGAAGGGTAATTTGGTTTTAAAAAAGTTTCCAATTGTGGGATGTTTTGATATTGTGAAAAGGCCGTTCATAAAACATCATGTTTCTGCATTTGCCAATGTGACTTGTAAAGTTAACAGTGTGGCTCAAATCCACTGCTAAATCTTATAAGCCCCATATACTCCCTCCATAATACGGTACAGAACTGTATGATTTTCTGTACGCGAAAAATATTTGGCTTGTTGTTTAAAAACCCTGAATGCAAGTGTTAAGTCAAGTCGGATTCAAAATTTTTCGGGAATTGAAAAAGTTTAAGAACACCGGAGTAAATCCTTTCCTTGAGTATAAAATTAGAAAGAGGATCTCATTTTCTACCGAGTGGGCAAAAGACTAAATATTTATATTTATGTTTGCAATGGAATAGAGTTGAATTCTTAGGCGCATCGAAAATCGATGAGAAAAATGCATGCTACATAAGTAGTCATTGGTTCAGAGCATATTTTTTGCATGCATCGGAAAAGAAATTTGCTTAAAAGCCGGCATTTTGAGGTAACTGACTTGTTATAGAATTACGTTGCAAGATGATCAGTTTTACAACCCCACTTAAATAATTTTTCCGAATCGAGAACGCATTTTGGAATTTCATGAATTAGCCCACCTACTGTAAGTTTGTCGTGAGTTCGAAATATTGTTCTGTTTCACTAATGGCCGGAATAAGATGGCATCTTTAGTTTTTTATTTCTGCGGGCATTGTATGCTGTCGCTACTGTCAGTTACGTTGACTGAGGCTGAACATTCCAGACAGTAGAAGGGGGGTTCGTTTCTCTCATGCAGTGCCGAAGTATGGCTTGCAGACCATAGACTGCATCCATCTCGCAAGGTCGCAGCAGTCTACCGATCGCCTCAAAAATCTGCCTATCATAGGCTAGTCATTTGCTGACCTTCAGGTGGTTCCGTAGTTGGTTGCCTAGTTTTGTATTTACGTTGACGTTGTCCAACAAAGTTAACTAGTTTTTAATTAACCCAAAAGTGTCGCGCAGTAGAGTTGTTCCACACCCTTCTCAGTCGTGTTACAGTGTGCATTTATATTTTATAAAAGATAGTAAACACTGACTTTGCTTGGACATGGGTGTTCGCGTTTTCATCAATAGGAATAGTTACTGTATCCTCCGCTAGAAAACATCAAACATCAAGAAATCTGTCCCAACTATTACTTTAGGCAGCCTATTACATATAGGCCATTTTTGTTTATTCACGGTCGGTGACAACTGTTTTTGAACTCATTCTAAAGCTTGGTATTAGGGAGGAGTTCCATTGCTACCTCACTGGAACAGTTTATGGATTCCCGTAGTCGGGCAATGCTGTCTTCCTTTATCTTATTACCTTATTCATAAAGTTCAAATCCTGGAACTTTTTAAACTATTTTTTCACTGTTTTTCTGATTTTCTAACTACTCAAGTGTAAATTCGGGAAATAAATCACGACTTTTTAGTTTTTTGGGCAACGAATATCAATGTACCGATTACAATCCATGCACTCATCTCAGGTTTCTTCATGAACGAGCCACGACAATACGATTGTTTTACCGCATAATTCATGTTTGGCCGAAGGTAAGGAGCAAATGAAAAATCAGATTTGTAGTGCACAACCTTTGATATCTAATTAAGAAAAATACGGTCGTCTTTATATAAGTTGATTGAGAACCGATACAAAATTGAACAAAATCAACCAAATGTCCCGCACGGCTACTTTTATTGGTGACATTTTTAATTGTTCCGTTAGTTTCTTTATGAAAATTTCTAGAATATCAACAATGTCCGGGAAATCTGTGACAAGCGAAACCGTTTGACTCAGTAATACTAAGCGCAATGTCCCGATGACAAAATTATTGAGCAAAAGTCGGCATCCGATTACTGGAAGTGGTGGATAGAATTACTATATGCGCCAAAATACCTAATAACAACTGAGTGTCTTAGGTGCACTTTCAAGGCCCAATATGTCTAAGTTTGCGCTACTGAAGGGCCTGAAATAGGCCAAAAGTTGTTACGTTCAGTTGAACAGGCAAGCTAATTTATAAGAGTCTACGTGAATACTTACGTTGGTTTGAAGGATAAAGAGCCCCAAATTGTCGGTATTCTTTTTTGTCGATTTTTGGCGGTCATGCATTATTCTCGGATAAGTCATTTGAAAATTGTCTGCTTCCCGTAGCTCTCTTAAATTGGACTATCAATACTGTCTGAACTGTGCGTGAAAAAAAAATCATATTTGTAGGCAGTATGTTATTACCGACAAAGACAAGGAAGACTGGAATGGCCATTCCGGGCTTATTAGTCGTTGTCAGCCAGTCATACTCAACCCCGAATTGTGGAACACTCGAGGCTGAAACTCGCGACTTGTTAGTTAGAAGTCCACGCCTCTAACCAGTGAGACACGAGCCCGTTGCCCTGTCGGTCTCGATCGGGAATATACAATGGTAGGGTCGCTCCACGATCGTTCTTACGAAACTCACTCGTTCCGTTGTGCCTTACGGGCTCTCTCTCTCGAGCCCAACCAGCAGCCGCCCAACGGCACATGATATAGGCAGTATGTTATTACCGACAAAAACAAGGGAGACTGGAATGACCATTTCAGGCGCGTGGCCCAGTGGTTAGAGGCGTGGACTTCTAACTAACAGGTCGCAAGTTCGAGCCTCACGTGCTCCACACCTCGGGGTTGGGTATGACTGGCTGACAACGGCTAATAAGCCCAAAATGGTCATTCCAGTCTCCCTTGTCTTTGTCGGTAATAACATACTGCCTACATCATGCGCTGCTGTGCGGCTGTTGGTTGGGCTCGAGAGAGATCCCGTAAGGCACAACGGAACGAGTGTGTTCCGTAAGAACGATCTTTAAGCGCTCCCTACCATTCCAATTTTTTTGTTTCAAGATTCGGCAGTTGCCACTGTCTTAACACGGACTGCGATTTCGAAGTTTTCCAAACTGTCGAAGTCATTTGCATGTTAGGTTGCTGACGACAACCCATTTTGCTTAATTTAGTGTAAAAAGGCATTCGACATTCATTACAGGCCGAAATATATCCGAAAACCGTAACTAGTTTCATACGCCAGATTATGATAGCCTTCGCAAACAGATAACGTGCGCCGTCATTTATAACTGCATTTTAAACCGGTATGCTTCCGCGCTCCTTGAATATTCTTATTTCTTCAAAACAACCAAGGCAATTGAATTTTATAGATGAGCAACACATTCTACTTGTTCCCGACATTTTTTAAAAAGGGTATGCTGCATAAGTGGCAGTAATTTACACAAGCCCATCCGTCGCAGGTGAACGCTTGGATTCTCATTTGAGTGTTAGCATGTTGGCATACGCGGGAAAATAAGAGATTATTTCAGCATCAATCGCGCTCGAAACCCCAGCTAGTTGTTCTTTGTCGTTTTAGAGAATATTTGCAATACTGAATCGGTTTTTTACGAAATTTCTCAGGAAGAGAAATTGCATTTTTGCTCCTATTGACATACTGTTAAAAGTAATGATTGTTTCGGGAGCCTAGCCAAAGCTGCACATTTATAATACAACTTAAGTGAGGGCTTTCACTTAGGTTTTCGGATAACATGTTGCGCGTATTTCCTATAACAAAACCATACCTGTCCTTACGAGGCGACCTCCTGTTTATCGAAAGTATCACATCTATTTAAGAAATACCATCTTTAAAGGTGGGTATAATATGCTACACAACTTGCTTTAAAACATCTTAAAAGTCTAAAACCACGGTGTTTTCATGTTATTAATTATTTCATCCTTTAAAAGCAGGTTGAAAATAAGGCAAACTTCAGTATACTGTAAATAAACATAAGAACGCTGGTTTATTTTTTTCTCAATTACAATTATATTTTTATCAGCATTGTTAATCCCTCTAAAAATACAGGCTACCTGACAGACCAACGTCTAAGTGCAGTTTTCAAAGGTGGCCAAAAATATACTTGGTACACAGTCAAACCCATGTCAAACGTCTCGCTTATCAATTCTGCAGTTTTAGCTAAATAATCTCATTCATTTGAAAAATCGTGGGAAGATTTCGACTGAAGTTTCATTGGCCTCACGACGTCTCAAATATCAGTATCAGATTCGACTAATTTCGGGCATTTAGAAATGAAAAAAATGTCTGCTTGTATTTTGCCTTTGAAATATAGCTTTGCTATCTACCAACATTTTACGTCAAATCGAATAATGCTCATATCTAAATGCACTTAAGTAGAAAGAACTGTTTTATTCAATGCTTCAGTAATATTCTAGTGTATTTAGAAACTTTTGCGCACGGCCCCCTAAAAGTGTCACTTACGAAAAGGTAGTTGTCCGATTTGCATAAGGTTGCTTTGTTATTTCTGCTGCTTATGTAAGGTCAGTCATTGTTGGCAAAGAGCATTAGCAGAATTTTCTTTACCAAATTCTTTTTTGTAAAACGTCCCCTTAGTTTGAAGTGTCGGTATCGGAATCTCGAATACCATAAAAACGCCTTTAGCTCACTTATTTTTTAGCCGGTATACCTCTTTATACATGTCAATCATTTAGATATAATATATGCCATTTCAAAGCAACATACGGAAAAAGAAGCATGTCTGCAGGATAGCTACACGAATGTGTATTTGCCTAAAAAACTGAGGACGTGTAAATTAAAATGGAATTTTTCTAAATATGTGAATTATTTTGTACTTTGATTTCCGAAAAAATAAAGTCTTGTGTGCCAGATTTCTAGAAGGAGGAGTTCCTAGAATGAAATATGAAAAGCGAAGCTGTTTTTTGTTCTCTTAGGACATAAGCTACTCATACGTCAGTTCTCAAACGCAGTTCTGGCTTACCTCATGGGTTTTAGTTTAGAACAAATTTGATGGCTAGTTCCAGCCCTCCCAGATCTGCACGTTGACTTTAGCTGAAGGTTTATAATTTGAGACTGGGCAATATTGGTGTATAGAGATATTTTTATGGTATCAGGAAAAAAGTTGGCTGTTTTGCGGAACTTAGCAATCGTCAGTATGCCTTAAATTTTGTCATAAAGAGTGAATCAATAAACGTATCTTAAAAGACACTGCTTCTAGCATTAGAATGTATTGAGTCGAGTTGTCGAACCTCACTTGCTAACTTTGGTTTTTTTTCTATTATGAGGTTCTTTTGAGTGTGATTTAAGACGAAACCTTTGTACGGTCTGCGGTGCTCGTAAACTAAGACAGAAGGCTTTTATGTAGCCACTCTCGTTAATCTAAATAGTGTATAACCGTTGCCCCAAATCCCTTTCGACACCGACCTAAAAAGTCTTGCCGCGTATGCTGTCAACTTCACTCTGTCTTTACGTACTCTCAATGCTTTAAAGCTTCTGAGAAGTGTTGGATTATACAAGTATCTTTTTAATGTCTTATTTGATTCGAGTTGTTTTCACCGTCTCATTTGTCTTTTAAGCTCTGTAAAAGCCCCTGTGATTATGAATTGTTTTTCGGGGCACAGTGTTGAATTTTAAATATCAAAAGAGAACAAACTCGGTGTTTAGCAGTATTGAATAAGCTTTTCGTCTATCATCTTTGTCCTTTAAGACACAGGATGCTCTAGAAATTTGGAAATTACTTCGCGGGGGTTGATGTACCGAAGGTAGTAGTATTGGCTTCCTAACCTGCAGACTCTTCGCCATTGGTAACCATCATATTCTTCCTGTGGTTACTAAGTTCCATGAATGCCTTAACATTGCGCGACGGGAAAATTTATCCAAGGATTAAGCAGTATTTGGATGAATCATCAGCTGCCACACACCGACCATCTTTTATGAGACAAAGTTTACGAGATGCTGCTTCAGGTCCTCTTTCGTTCCTGATCGTGAGGATCGTCAATTCAGAACAGGGTCACTGGATCAGACCGTGGAGAAGCATGGGAAATTCCTCCTACTATTAAATAATCCATTGTGCGTATTCTCCCAGACCAAAAGTACTCCCAACCATGGTGGATAATCATGGCTTATCTGTTCCTCAAAATGTCTATACCGGAACCGAAATCTGGGTCTTAAGTTCTCATTTCACGCTTCCGCAATCAACAGTCAGTGACCGATTTCATGAGATGTTATTCAAAATTCTGAAATGAGTTTTTAATTAAGAAGGGTTAATAAGATGGGGATTTAATACTACTCATCATGCAAAACGATTCAATGATATTGAGGACTAGACAGGATTTTGGTCGTAAAAATTGAACTTTCTTAAAAATGACTACTGAATAGTATGAATTATTTATATGATTTTTGACGGTCCCATAAATTTAAATACATTTTATAAGAAAACATGCATAACATATGTTTTTACTCATTTTGTAACAAGTCGTGTCGTTTTCCCAATCTAAATTTCAAGAAAGGGGACATTTAAGTTTTGAAAATATTTTCCATTTCCCTTATGATTTTGAGCAAGATCAGTCGCTGCATTAACGCGTAGCGGATTCAGGGTGTCTACTTTCCGCGAAAGAAAAACCATATATTCCTTTATGCCTTTAAAAGATACCATGCACAGTTTGCAAACTTTGCAATGAATGCGGATTATGTTGTAAACTTCATGGCGATCATTGACAAACAGACAGGTACGATATTGAGGGAATGGAAAAACCATTGGTTTAAAACATTTTACAATGAAAAGCCTCTCAAGTCCGAAAAGAAATCTTTTTAGTTTAAAATGTAAAGACAACGTAAGTAGCTATCGAATAAGTGAAATAAAGCATATTTTGTGTATGTTTTCTTTAGACGTGTTAAAATTTATAGAAGCATCGAAAATTAGCGCGGAAAATGCGTAGTATTCAGTGGTAATTTTTAACCGAGTTCAGTTTTTAGAGTTATAAATAATTGCATTCAAAATCAACATCCTGGCGACTCCGAAATATTACAGGATTGTGTCGCAGGATAATTACTATTAAAACCCCACCCAACTAATCCTTCCTAATCAAAAACACGTTTCAGAATTTCGGATAATATTCAATGAAATCGGCCACCCATCGTTATTAATAGACTTTTAAAAAATTCTTGATAATAGGTATGATGCACTCGTCGGTGACTTTTCTAAAGTAGTTACGGTTTTTGGATGCTTGGTTCGCAATGCTGATTTCATCAACTTGAAAATCGCAAGTAGCAATGAACAACAAGTAACTGACGATAGAATGGGAACAGCAAGCTTCCAAGTCGGAGATGTTACTGGACGTAGATGTTTTGCTCATATTTGATATCCCTTTGAGAGAAGTAACCTCCGAAAAACGTTTTAATGGTGGTGTCATTCCCTAACGTTCTTCACAAGAAAATTAAATTAGTCAATGCGAGCCCACTTTGTATCCTCATTAAGGTATTCATGAAAAACAACAACCTTCGGAGTACTCCATTATTTATTTGATTGCCAAGCAGAGGCGTGGAGGCATTCTATCCTGGTTAAGGGCCGTGGAGCCAAGTCGAATGAACATAACCGCCCAATAGGCTCAGCATCAACGCTGGCTTGACCATCATATGGTCAGGCGATTGTGATAATTTTATCTCAACATTTTTCTTCCCCCACCATCTCTATTCTAACTACACCTAACGCCATGACGTCCCTCATTTATATAGCCTGCCTTTGCCGCTCTGATTTGCAAAGAACACTAATGTCTCAGTAGCTCTCTATGTTATCTCTCATCTGCAGGAATATGTACATACCATCAGTCTGTTGACGGACGCCTGAAAACCAGCTCTGATAATGTTATTTCCTGCAAAACAACATGGCGTATAAATTTGCTTCAACTGGTTTATTTTGGTTTTATATATCTGCCAACGATCTGGCCGTTAGGTTTGTTTTACAAACTCCCGCTGCAGTCAATATCTTAATCATGTTCTGAGGTACGCTTCTACGTCTATTATAAATATCAAAAGTTGCCATAGTAAAAGGTTTCTCAAAATGATCGAAATCATATTGGCCAAACAATGTTAGGACGTTTTAGTTAGCAGGATTGCGTGTTAAAAATGGGTTCGAGACTTCCCTGTGGACGCTAAATAAATGCAAAAGGGTCAACTCAGATGCGAAATTTTATTTTGGTTCGTTTCTGCATGAGTAACAATGCCTGCTTTTAATCAAACACAAAGTGAGGGCTTGTCTTCCTTAAATGACTTGGCGGACGTTCGAAAGACTAATGTTCTTAAATATTCGATTGTATTTTATAAATTTTCCTCAGCTCAACAAATAAATCCGATTTAGTAAAACTTTGTGGATACTTGTGCTTATTTGCCGCCTTTTGTCCTCGAGGGTTTTCCAGTGGAAAGCGGCATAAAAGCGACAGAATCACATCCTAATCCAAAATATCCAGTGGCAAATAATCTCCCTGATTTATGAAGGCGCTCTCCGCTTATGTTCGTGTCTGTTGTGCTTGTGGTGCCCCTTGCGTCGTCTGTGCGACCGCTGACATTCAGCAGTCTTTGCGACATTCTGAGGAAAACTTTCCCGCTTGATTAATTAGATTTTCTGATTCCCAAGGCAGCGCAATAAAACCAAAGCGGTGACGATGCGACATCACCCCTACATATCGGCCACAATATTACATAAGGTAATTTGGAAACATACAAATTGTACAAAAAGAGTCAATGCTCTTGCATGTGAGATTTCGGCCATGATGACGGACCTGTGCAAAATCTATTCACTTTTACCGTCTACATTGTTTCCCCTCAAGAAAGTTAGTGCCTGATGTGCACACAGATAGCTAGCCACAATAAAAATCCATCCAGACTAATGCCCCAATTTATCAGGCGATCTCCAACTCCGCACGAGTCCTTCATGTGGTTGGCCGCTAACTAGGATCCAAATATATTAATCATCTGCTAAGCATTCTCAATCCTGGCACTTATAATTTCAGATTTTCAATTTATTTCCAGACCAGAACTCCAATTTTGTCTAGAAGCATCGGTAACTGGTATCTATGGTCATTTTCAGCAATAAGCGCACAATCCTCCAAAATTTTAGTGCCATTTTTTAAATGAAACTGCAAAGTAAAACACATTCTAAACAACTATTTGGCAAAGTTTTGTATTTCCAAAGTTTCCTCTAACACACGAAGTTTAATAAACTAGTATAAAATACCATTTTATAGAGAACTTTTGCTGCGCATCTAAGTCCATCACTCTAGTTACTTAAGGTACGGGCTTGCCGTCGCACAACTGTAAAATCCTGGTTCAGGGTACTCGGGTCAGATTCGTGTATCACACACAAACCGGCGGTTTAGCTTCGTCAGTCACTGCGTCCAATGCTTTCTCCGGTGTTCTTGGTTCTGCATTGATACCAGTCTCTGTTGTGCGAGGATGGAGGGGGAGAGTGCACCAGACGCAGTGCAAGTCTACTACCACTACAAACCAAGTCACACGCAAGTCACTGTCCTTACGCCCATCCTGTTGTGGGGCGCATTCTGTCGTCGTCAGTAACGACGACCTAACTGCCGCCATTAATCAATGCTTACTTTTAGTGAATCATTGATTGATACGAATCTCTTGCCATAACTGATCCTCATACGCCTTGGCTTCCTTGAATACTCAGTATCGCTTCGTGAGCATGAAAAATATTGGGTATTTATAGTTTAGTCAACCAGTAAACAGCTTCTGTCCAAATGCTAAATATCCGCCTATTTTCGTATCCTCAAAAGGTCACACATAAATTTCAACTCTTTAAATCCGTAGGTTCAGGAACACTTTGAATTCTTTTGTGTTTGATATAGGCATCACTCTACTAATCTATTATATGCACGTTATTTCCCTGCATATTCAGGGGCAATCAAGTCACCTTTGTCCTGAGCAAATTTTGTGCATCCGAAAATGTCGGTAAATGAAGTCACCAGTAATATACGATCATAATGCTCTCCTGGCATAAAATACGGCTACTATTATGCCTAAAATAACCGATGAGTCAGCTTTTGGCTCGTTGACGGAAAAACGCATACTTGGGTTCGTGGTCGGTCTTCTGAATTAGCCTCGAGCAAGCAGGGTTAAAATCTATGCTGTTGTGACAAAACCCCTTAAAATTATTTCAGTATGACGTTAGAAAAGTATGCAGCTTATTCCACCACAGGGAGACTCATCGATTGCGGTCTATTTTTATTGTTCCATGCATCTGCAGGCTGAACTCTGAAGAGAGTTCTTATAGCCTTCACTGTCAACCCTATGTGAATAAAATAGCCCGACATTTTACACTCGAGCTAATCCTGCAGAAACTTGCTGTTCATTCACTACATTTCAGAAAACTTGTTTTTTATTTTTAACGACATGACAATAATGTGCTGCATATTCAAAGTGTCATATAATGTAACACCGAGATTGATGCTAGTTAGTTGCTGTCGAGGTCCAAGTAAACGTGCAACCAAAGGAAACTCCCACGGTCAGGTTACGGAATATATTCTCTTTAGAACTCCGTCTAAACCCTTTTTCGGAAATCGCATAGCAAGTGCTTGTAAGGTAGAAAATGAGTAACAACAAGGACAAGGGAGATTGTGGTGATGATTCCTGACTTATTTGCATCGTCAGTCACCAATATCCAACCCCAGGTTTGAGCACCCTGTAATTCGGACTCGAACGTTTCGGTCACTGGGGTGACGTCCAAAGTTTTAACACCGAGCTACGGGTTCACCGTTTTGCCTGCTACGGTCAAAGCTATTAACTGTAGTGTGAAGTGTCCGCGATCAGGTTACATCTACCATCGCTCTCTCACAGGTACCAGCCCCCAGATAGGTGCCACAAGAGTTTTCCAGTTGGAATGTTCATTACAAATGAATGGCAAAGACCGCTGCGACGGGATTTTCCTGGCTATGGGGCAGTGACCTTAATCGAGCTGCGGAAATTGGTCTGGTTCATACGGAAGAACTCCGCGTTGATTCTGCCGCTTCCACTGCATAAGACTGACTTGGCAGAAGTTCGCGTACATTTCGGCTTAGTGCATCGTCGGCAACCCTCCTTCAATTACATTTAACTACACCCTTCTTCCGTGGTCTCTTCATTCTCAATCCCGTCAGAGTTGAAAGACCCTAATGGATGACCGCTGTTGTTCTGATTATCTGCTGGGTCGTTATCTCGTTGTACAGTGGTATAAACCTGATTATAAGTCATTGAAAATGCACTTGTATTGTTAGCTAGGTTTATTTAACGTACAGATCGTAAAAAAAATTTCGAGATCGATGCGCCTTTCAGCTGTAAATTGTAATTATGTGCTGATAGCTGTGGCCGATGTTGATATTTTCTTAAGATTTGAACAACCAAGTACAAAACGCTCTTTTGTAGGCGACAATAAGACGTATTTTAGGGTCGTATAAAAGAGAGTTTGAATTATCTAGACTAAGAATGCTTGGAAAGGAAGTTGCTCAAAAGTTCTGCAAGCAATAAAGTTATAATAAATACACTAAAGTAATAGACCATTATATTGAATACGCAGGTCAGTAATCCATTTTATTCAGTTTCGGGTAGAAGCAATGTGCGTATGCCGGTCGTCACGTCATATTTTACGATGACATCTTTCTTTCGGTTTAATCTTTCGCTGGACCTCAGACAGAATTTCAGAGTTTGGGAAGCGAACCGAGTGTGCATTAATGTATGCATGTAGGAATATGTATGACTCAATGGACTTCACCTGCCTCACTTTCCTCAGCGGTTCTCAGTTTTTTTAGGCAGCATGTTCCGCGCTTATTTTCCTTTAAGTTCAAGTGAAGAAAAATGTGATGGGTTTTGCGTACAGTGAAGTGCAAAAATGCGAGATTGTAGATGGAGTGGTTTCCAGTTTGCATGCCAAATTCATGCTTTTGGAATACATTAATTTTAACATATCAAAACATCTGGACTGCATTCCGGCATCGAATTTCTTCTAATGAAGGTGCCAAAAGCTATAAGCCTAACCGTACTTTTGCCTTTGACAACCATACACCTTATTTGTGACTAGAAGTCGAAAAAGTTGATTAACATCACTTATCATGATTATAATTAACAATGCAAAACATTATCGGTTTAGGAGGTCTCGGCTGCAAATTTCATTTGTGATTGTAAAATACCGCACAGTGCTCCAAAGTATAGACCTTGTAAGGTATAAATTCGTAACACTCTTAAATGCTACCCTTTATTTTCTACCACGTATTTGATCTCTACAACGATTTTGGCAAGACCTTATTTCTTAGCCGTACATGTCATGTGTTAGGGTTATGAGTTTGGGGTTGGGGTTAAGGGTTAGGCTGGGGCCTGCCTACTGAAGGTACGGCTACGAAATAAGATCCGACAACGCATTTGACTCACGAATACAGCTTGATTTTGCAGGCTGAGGATTAAGTGCCCATTTTGCTTGGTTTATCCCGAAATATAAGTCAAATCTGACAAGCCCAGATTGGCCAGACTGAACTAGTGTGACCATCACCGTTCTTAAGATTAGTCTGACATACCAAGTCTGAGGGTCTCGATCTTGGTTGGGGTTTCTTGCACATACTACTTGGTTGCCAGAGTCTTTCACGTGAAACAGATTAATATTATGTGCTCGGCGAGTGAAGCATCCGCCTTTGCCTTCCCTGGTTTCCTGTTTTTGTGCATTGAATGCGTTTTGAGAGAGGCGGATGAGCGGAGACCAGTTCCCCCACGATGGCTGACCCAGACCCTCGAGGGCAGGCACGCAAGTCGTTGGTCGTCTCACCCACTCGCTGGCACGCACTCCTCAGGGGAGTTCAGGAGGCTGATTATGTCGAGTCAAAATATTTCAGTTTTATGCTAGAATATGCCCATGGCAAATATATGAGCTTAGGCAACTCAAATCAAATTATGGAGAATTAACTACCCTTTGGAAAAGAAAAGACATACGACATGTGTTAGGAGTATTTTATCGACCTAAAAAAACCCAGGTCTACTTCGGATACCAGAGTATTGAGAATTAACCCGGAACCTTTAACGCTCCGTGGGCCAAATCACGAGACTCGGAATCGACAGCTCAAATGTCAGTCGGTCCTACTACCCATGCAACTTTGACTGTGACAACGATCAGATTACCGTCGCGCTTCTGCCATTGCATACCTCTTGAGGGTGGTAATTGCATCTCGTCCTCAAGTGGCCAGCGCAATCTGTCATCACACCGCTTAGGAACGTCGTGGTATGTCAGAACCAGAGCACAAGTTAATACCTAACTCGATCCTGATCGTTAACCAGCCTGCGTTCATGTGGAGAGGAAGCGGTTTTTGGAAATAGGCAGACAAGATTACTACCCATCGTGGTCTTTCTCATCAAGAGGACTGTATCCATTTGATGGTAGACTCTTGCGGCCGTACTTCGCCGCTCGATGCTTTCTGACTATAGGAGCTGGGAGGTGCTGACGAGGAGAGATTACAGTGAAGTGTTTTTGGGCGTCTGCTTTATTTGCGGGTGAAGGCCAAGACCGCTGCTCACCTTATCTTTCATCTTAGAATGGCGAGGCAGTAGAAGGCGAACGCAGTGTTTGAATGGGTTCTGTGTGTCCTGTTAATAGGTCTTCAGATCCTGTTAAATTGCTTCATGTGTACAGTATGTGCCAATGTCGCTGGTAGCCCGGTCGCTGGGGTTTTTACATTTAGGTAAAAACAAACAAACCTAGTGTTTCTCAGTCACTTTTGGGAGTTATCGGTACCTTTGTTCATCTGTTAAACGGGTCTAGTGGCTAGGCGATATTTGTGAACGCAGTCTCGATAAACGCATTGTTTAATTCACTAAAATTTTCAAACTCGTGCAAAAGGGAACTATTCTAAGGTAAACACAGCAATGAATGGGCGGTGTTTATGGTCTACTATGAATAAGCGGTCTCAGGTCTCACAAATTCGGATATGATTTCGCTAACTGTGAACTATTGGTCAATGCTCTGGTTGATTGATCTCCACACTCCAAGCACCACGCTCATGGGCAGTATAGCCAAACTGTCACCGGACAGCTATACTCCAGGCTTAATGGCCAAGGCTTAAATTCACGGAGGCTGACCATGGGGTTACGATCACTTTCTTTGAACTTCGGACCTGGTATGCTTCTTTATGCATGTGTAGCCACTAGACAAAGTCCAGCTTCGGGAAGAGACTCTGTATAGCGGCCACCTCGACCGGCAGGCTAAACTAGGTGAGAGTGCTTATGTGTGCATCTCCACACGGTAATTCTGTCCCTTTTTTACTCCTTCTTACCTCCTCTCCGTACTCCTCCTCTGTCCCTCACTCTCTCTACTCTCTACTCCGCCCTACTATACTGTCTTACAGCACGGTCGGAAGTCCTACAGCGAGAGCGACAGCAATCACGTAGGCGGCCCAGGCCGTTGATCGTTCTCTCACTAAACTCCTTTAGCCATAGTGGGGAGTGGTATCCGTCTGGTGCGACAAAGCAACCCTCGTTAGGAAGAGCACTGTTTTCTCTTGCGGGGTGAAGAGGCGACAAAAAGTGTCCTAAACAAAGCTGGGCTCACGACACCTGCGCGCAGACCGTCGCTCACAGACTGCTTAAAATTAAGTCGAAATCAAAACACAGACAAAATACTCTCACCCTTCCTCGTCCTCCTCCCTGCCGCCCCAACCCACAGGCAGCTAGGGTGAGTCCGCTCACTATGGCAACTTGGAATGCTTGTTTTCTTCTAGACAGCCCGAGGAGCAACCGCTCGGGACGAAGGACGGCGCTAGTGGATCGGGAACTGCGCCCTACAGTGTGGACATCGCTGCACTCAGCGAGACCCGCTTCTCCGACAAGGCCAAGTGGAGGAGATTGGTGTCGGCTACACCTTCTTCTGGAGCGGTCGCCCCAAAGCAGAGCGACAAGACGCGGGTGTCGCCTTCGCCATTTGGAACGACATCATGGGACGACTGCCCTGTCAACCGCAGGGAATCAACGATCGCCTAAAGGGCCTCCGTCTGCCTATCCAGGGAAGCGAATTCGCCGCCATCGTCAGTGTCTACGCTTCCCCCGATGACTAGCCCTGACGAGGCAAGGAGCAAATTCCACGAGGATCTGCACGCCTCCTGGTGACTTTGCCGAAGGCGGATAAGTTGAGTGACTTCAACTTCCGCGTCGGCACAGACAATGCTGCCTGGAGAGGAGTGCTCGGTCTCCATGGTCTCGATGGCTTCAATGACAATGGCCTGCTCATTCCACGAACCTGCGAGGAACACCGGCTCATCGTGACCGACACCTACTTCCGCCTCCCGACGCAGAAGAAGGCGATCTGGACTGCGGCGCTGGCAGCTGTTGGACTATCTTCTCGTTCGGTGGTGATATCGACAGGATATGATGGTTACCAAGGTTATCTGCGAGGCCCTTGGCTGGACGGACCACCACTGCCTCATCTCCAGGATGAAGCTTCGTCCGCTGGTCCTCAGGAGGAGGCAAGGTAATCGACCCCCGGGTAAGCTGAATAATGCTTTTTTGTCTTTGTCTGCTCACAATTAGCCTTCCAGCAGTTAACTGACCCAATAGCTAGAAGACCTGTCAGAAGCAGTTGATAACGCCTCCGTGGAGACCCGATGCTGCCGACTACGGGGCGTTGTGCATTCGAACGCCCTAGCTGTCCTCGGCCGTGCACGTCGCCAGCACCAGGACTGGTTTGACGAAAACGGCGCCGCCATCAGTAACCTGCTGACCGGGAAGAGGGGGCCACACGGAGGTTACCTCAACCTCCCGACCGTTGCGAACAAAGCAGCCTTCTATCAAAGTCGCCGCCCAGCGCATCAACGGTTGCGATAAATGCAGAATTCATGGATGGCTTGCAAGGCCGAGGAAACCCAAGCATACGCTGACCCCCTCCCTCCGACTTACAAATTTTTTCGCTGCACTCAAGGCGATCTACGGCACCCAACCAAAGGAAATTCACCGCTTCTCAGCTCCGATAGATCAACGCTTCTGACGGAAAAGTCGCAGATTCTGAAGCTTTGGGTCGAGCACTTCAGAAACGTCCCCAACCGCCCTTTCACAATCTCCAACGTCTCCTTCGACCGGCTCCCCCAAGTGGAAACCAACGTCGATCTACATCTCCCGCCCTCCCACCCAGAAACCATCCGCGCCGTACAACAACTCTCCAGCTGTAAAGCACTAGGCTCCGGTGCAATGGCCAACTGAAGTCTACAGAACGGCGGCCACCGTCTGATGAAGCAACTCACGACGCTATTTCAGGAGATGTGGTGCTGTGGACAAGTTCCTCGAGACTTCAAGGACGAAACTATTGCTCGCCTCTACAAGCGCAAAGACAACTTGCAAGTCTGCGGCAATCACAGAGGCATCTCGTTACTCAACCTGGCCGAGAAGATCTTCGCCCGCATCCTCTTCAATCATTCCAACGGACACCTTTCGAGCAAGGACTCCTGTCGAAAATCTAATGTGGTTTTCAACAAAATCGGGCACCACCAACATGGTCTTTGCCGTTCGCCAACTATAAGAGAAGTGCCAAGCTATGCGAACCCACGTCGAAACTACCTACGTGGACTTGACAAAGGCTTTTGATACGGCAAATTTCAAGGGACTGCGGAAAATCGGGCAGGAATTCGGCTCTTCTGAATTATTCACGCACATGGTACGTCGGCTCCATGATTGGATTATGGCGCGCGTCACGGACAACAGCGCAATCTCCGGGGTATTCGCAGTGACCAAGGGAGTAAGGCAGGGCTGCGTCTTCGCGACTACCCCCTTCAGTCTCATGTTCTCTGCCGTGCTGATGGAGGCCTACCGTGATTGCCCCCCCCCCCCCAGGATAGACATCGCCTGCAGAGCTGACGGTATCTTCTCAACAGCAGGCGTATGCAGGTCTGAATGCGGGTAGGTGCGACCACTGTCCACGATCCCATCTTCGCCGACGACTGCGTGCTAAACAACACAACCGAAGTGGACGTGCAACGAAGCTTTGACCTTTTCGCCGTCGGGTGCGCCAACTTCGACCTGACTATCAACATGGACAAAAGGGTCGTCATGCACCAACCGTCACCCAACACCCAATACTGCAATCTTCCTCGAATTACTGTCGACGACCGCCAACTCAAAACCGTGGACAATTTTGCTAATCTCGGAAGCACACTTTCCGACAGCACGAGAATCGACGACGAGGTTACCCACCTGATATCCAAAACCAGGCAAGCCTTTGCCTGGCTGCAGGACTCCGTGTGGAATCGCCACGGTCTCCAACTGAATATCCAACTGAGGATGTACAAGGCCGTCGTCCTGACGACACTTCTCTACGGATCAGAGACTGGAGCCGTCCACTCCAACCATGCCAAGAAACTCAACCACTTCCATCTAAGCTGCCTTCGTAGAATAATAAAACAGAGATGGCAAGACAGGATCCCCACACGGATGTCCTAAAACGGACCGGCATTTTTAGCATTCAGGACATGTTGAGGCAACTACAGCTAGGTTGGATTGGCCAGCTCGTGAGGATAGATGACACACGACTACCGAAACAACTCTTCTATGGTGATGTTGTCACCGGTGCGCGCCGAGCTGGAGAACCAAAACGATGTTACAAGGACACATTGAAGAATTCTTTTAAGGGATTGCATATCAATCCAGAGACGTGGGATGATCTTGCCCAGAACAGATCGGCCAGGAGAAGAGAAGTGAAGAGCCGTGCAGGCATCCACGAAGCAAGTCTGATAACCGCCGTCAAAGCCAAAGGGGAGACTTGCGAATCACACGTGCCTCGCCTCCTCAGCGCCAACTATCCGCCGCTTTCAACATACCCGTGCTGCCAATGCGCATTCCGCACATGAATCGGTCTCTTTGAACACCTTTGGACCCAATGTGTTATCAACTCGACAACGTCTACCTCTTCTCTCACTCTCATCCCTACTGCAAACTTCGAGTCGACCGCCAACCCTGTCAACGCCAATCACACTGGTAGGGGGCGCTCAGCGATCGTTCTTACGGAACTCACTCGTTCCGTTGTGCCTTACGGGTTATCTCTCGAGCCCAACCAGCAGCCGCACAGCGGCGCATGATATAGGCAGAATGGCACTACCGACAAACACAAGGGAGACAGGAATGGCCATTTCTGGCGTATTAGCCGTCGTCAGCCAGCCATACCCAACCCCGAAGAGTGGAACGCCCGAGGCTCGAACTCGCGGCCTGTTAGTTGGAAGTCCACGCCATTCCAGTCTCCCTTGTCTTTGTCGGTAATGCCATTCTGCCTATATCATGCGCCGGTG
This sequence comes from Spirometra erinaceieuropaei, assembly GCA_902702965.1. Lineage (NCBI taxonomy): Eukaryota > Metazoa > Platyhelminthes > Cestoda > Diphyllobothriidea > Diphyllobothriidae > Spirometra > Spirometra erinaceieuropaei. The sequence goes on from CACRXP010000159.1 coordinate 58,542, forward strand.
TGCGGCTGCTGGTTGGGCTCGAAAGAGAGAGCCCGTAAGGCACAACGGAACAAGTGAGTTCCGTAAGAACGATTGTTGAGCGCCCCTACCATTGTCTTGTTTAATTTCCGAGGAAATTAATGCGCGAACATGGAGTAAATCTTTCGAAACGGGCCTTTTCAGACACGCTCCAAATTTCGATATGAATATTTGGGCTGAAATCCACTAGCTACTGCGGAATAACCGTTTAATATTCACAAACCGCCAACAGGCAGCGAGCAGTATAGATCTGTGCAATGATTTACCGTACTTAACAACACAGGTATTAGCTAAAAGCCACTGTCTGACGCAGCTGCGAGGGGTTCGGCTCGTCAGTGGGTCCCCCAGCTTTCCCCGTGTGTTTTCTGGTATATGAACTCTAGTTTCAACTTGCCTTGTTTAATTTCAGAGGAAATTAAACAAGACAAGTCGCGAGTTCGAGCCTCGGGTGTTCCACACTTCGGGATTGGGTATGATTAACTGACGACGCTCTTAAGCCGGAAATGGCATTTCAGTCTCCCTTGTCTTTGTCGGTAATAACATACTGCCAATCACACTGTCACTGCCCCGCCGCCACCATCCCCGACACCATCTGTCCCGCCCCAACCCCTGCATCGGCCGCAGCGGCCAACATTGCCACCACGTCTTCGTGCCCTCCCCCAACTGATGGGAAGGCGCCCCATGTCTCATCAGCTTCAAGCATCGCCAACACCCCAGCCTCCTGCGATATGAACGCGCTTCATACCTGTCCTCATTACGATTGATCATTCACCTCACTTATCGGCCTGGTTGGTAACTTGCGAATCCATCACACAGAGCCTTGCAAAACAGTGCATGGAGCAACAACATACAATTGCCGCACTCGCCTTAACTGCCCTCATTGCCCCCACACATTCACTCATCGCATGGACTTATTAGGACACATGTACATCCACGAAAGCCTGCGGTAGACAACCGCCGACTACACCACACCATTACACTTAATCCCAACAGTACCCCTACCTCCCAACACCATCACCCATCACGAGCACCCAGTTACTTCTCAGCTCCTCTATGCGACTCCTTTGCTGCGTGTGTGATCGGAGTCTGAGACTATCACGGTGCGCCAAGCGCGGTGGCATGGAAGGCTGTCAATTGACGCCCCAACTCTGTCGACGCAGTCTGCCCAGTAAGGTATGTTTGTGTAAAGTGGCGGACTGATGGGCTAAGAGTCAGGCTGTCCCGACCCCTTCTTAAGTGATCTGCGGCATTCTCAGGCATGTGAAGAGTATGTGTGTGATTTGTGGGTATTGCCTACCAGTCAACGACTGTTTAATTATCCAGCCTTGAAGGGTGGCGGCCCAGGAACATGCAGGGCCACGTGCCACCTGTCTGGGCCAAAAGGCCTTTAAGCGTCTGCTATGCCAGGATCAGCAAACCATGGCCCTCGCAGCCTGGTATGCGCTGGCAGTTCTCCAGCGCTTGCGCTCCCGCTGGTTATACAGGTCGTGAGCATGACTGCCCAGTTATCCGCATCCCTCTGACCCGTTGTGATGCTGTTGTTGGTTAAAACCCCGTCAGTTGGTGTGTGGACCAGGGGCTGTGGAGTTGAGCGCCAAGGTGCCGGCTCGACTGCGCCACCCATCCGTGACCTCCCCCGCCCCCGGTCAGCTTGACTCTGTCATGACACCGGGCCCAGGCGGGAGAGGAGAGGGGGCACAGTAGGTGCAACCCAAGTCTACTATCACAAGTTCACGTCCATGTGAACGTTCTTGCGCCTACCCTGCCAGGTGCACACGGCGGAAATCGTCGGATTCGACAGTCAGACTGTCAGGTCTTTTTAAAACTGAAATTTGTTGTGAGCCGATTCGAGAACTCGAGCAAAGATTAGGGAATAATTCGATATGTGCAATATTTTTAAGACTTTCTCTGAATGTGGACGCCTTCCAATATGAATAGGTTTTTGCTAATGAAGAAATTTACGTACTTTTTAATAAATCTTAATATACTACAAGTGCCCGGGTCACCCTTCGTAACGGGAAAGGATTCTTTCCAACAATCTTCGGAGAATTGTATACTACATAGTTTGTAAGACTGAAAAGTGTGGAAAACTTAAACTCATTTTAACTACAAATCCTGTATTTCGTGTTTTGTTAAATGTCAAAAGTAAATGGCGCCTTACAAGTGGACTTTTAGAAATGGGGTGTCTGCGACAGTTCTGATTATCGGTCCGAAGTTAAACGCAAAATTTCGAGTGAATAAGCATCTTTTCTCAGCAATCGCATCTTCGTCTGAATGACCTGTCTGTTAATCCAACTTTAGACAATAATTTAAGTGCGCTTATTCTTGCGGAGATTTTAAAGTATAATTTGGTAATCAAGTTGGCTATTTCTGAGTAAAACTTGCTCTGGCAGAATTAAAGATCGTACACATGGAGGCAGTACACAATGGCGTATGGACTCATTTCGAGTTCTTCGGCCAATTTTTCAGTAGCAAACCCTGTTTAAGTAATTCTTCGTATTTGACTTAATTATTAGTTACCGTATTAAATAGGTTATGCTTCTCGTCGTCCACGGTATAGCTTAACAACTGGTCAACGCTGGCCTACATACCCTTTAATAGCTCATCTGCCAAATGAATATCCCAGCACTCAGCTAGTCTGGTCTCTTACATTCAGTCGAATTCTTTTGAAGCCAGGACAAATGGTTGGTAGAAATGCTGACAGTCATTTATGCTTCTTATCGTTATATCCTATTTTTTACCAATTTTCCGAATTTATGCCATTCGAATTTAGGTCTCAGAAAAGATTGCTGCGGAAACACGATAAGGTGAGATGTCCATACTTGCTTAAAATCTGGAAGCCGACTTTCGTTTTCCGACGCTAAACGAGCACATTCATGCTCTCTAGGGAATTTTAATAAGAAGAAATTTCTTTCGTACTTTTGTTTCTGATCTAACACCTGCCTACGCATCTCAGGGGGCTGTCCATTCTAAAATCGGCGAAGTGAATTTGCAACAGGCATCTATAGAACTATAAATGCGTATCGTAGGAGTTATACAATTCACCACCCTGTGTATATGCCTGGCAAGACTTGTGGTTCGTTTTCTCTTATCTTCACTTTCAAAGTTCCTCCAGGACACGTTAACGTGACGCGTCCTCCAGCACAGTCCATCCCCTCCACAGCCTGTCAATGAGTGTCCAACTATCCTCGCACAGAGGCTTAGTCGCGCCGACGAGTGCACGCTTTAGTGGTCCATACATCTTAGGCGTGCTAGACAAAGATGTCAGCCGTCCACCTGCGGCGGTGGTTCCAGGCCCCGCAGCCCGACTGGTCAACATCGACCTCACGCCAGTACCTCCACCTTCGTCGTCATCTTAGCACCATCCCATGCCCCAGTGCGTCAAAGTCTGCGTTGCGGTCAGGTCGTAGAGATAGCATCGACGTGTGCATGTGTCGATAGCTAAAGGGGATGCCGACTGCCAGGCGGTTTCTGTGCGGTCACAAGTAATCGTAAGACGGCATCAGGCAAATAATAGTCATCACATGCGGATTTCCTTACCGCCCACAAGTGCGTGCGAGCACGTGTGCTTCAAGGTGTATTTTTAATGGCGCAGTTTGGCCGCAGCAACGCACTTTGCATGGCACATTGCACACAGCGTCGCAATGCGAACGAGGAGACCACAATACAAACAGAGCCGAAAGACGTGAAGCAGCCGGAGTAACTGCGACACTAGCGTGTGCGTCTGCGTTCTCGGAGTGCATTAGAATGCTTTATTGTAGCTACTGCCTATTTGAACTGAGACCGGCAATACTTGCGGTAAGCCAGGTCGGCTCCATTGGTTGACCCGACATCCGAATAATCGACTCACACGCACATGTACCGAGAAGTAGGGGCCTGGTGGCATAATGACCTTGAGACACATGGCACTTACTCTATTTTATTATTCGGTTGTCCATCTTCGAATTCGCAAACTGCACTCTTTCATTCCTCCGCGTGACAGCCCAAATCAGGATGAAAACAGCACTTGCGGCGAGAATGAGGACGACATATTTCTCTGACGCACCTGTAACTAATCTACTGGTCCAGCTGATAGGAAAGCGAATCCACAAAAAGGACACCCTTCATTCTTTCCTTAGTTATGCCTAGCCATTCTTTCAGATTACACGTGGAAAACTTAAGGTGAACTAGGAATTAACTGGTTTGCAGCTAAACGTTATTCTGCGAGCCATTGGTCCATGATAAATCTGCTAAGAACTGATGGCTGTTCCCTCTGCTAGCGCCCGAGAGAGCCTTAGCCCAAAATACCAACCCTGAACCGAAAGCCTACTTAGTTCGAAAACATCGCTATCCATATTAAAAACGAACGTTATAACCTCCTTGTATTTAAGAGCTCTCTTCTACGCTATATAGGCAATGCTACCATTTTAACGTATGCTGGGAAAATCACTTTTTATTCAGAAAACCATATCCGTACAGTATGTTTGGAGTATTTAGGCAGGTATCACCGGAGGTCAACACCGGTTTTGGAAGTTTATAAGAAAGACAGAATTTGAGCATTAGGACTGTACTAATGAAACACAACTTCTAGGAAATTTTTCATCTCTCAGCCGACCGAATCATTTGAGGCCCTTTGACGTATTGATTGCCTGATGTGGACTACTCGCATCGTGCTGCTCATTTGCACCACGAGAAACTTTGTACTTAAGGGAGCCTCAGCATTAGAAAAAGCTCCATCAGGTTTTTGGGGTTTATTCCTGATTTTTTGAAAGTCAGCCTGATCGGGGACGTTTATGTGGCCGTGGATACACATCACCTTTCGCTGTTTTCAGAGCATCCTTATTTTAGCAAATCACACCACTAGCGTCAGTCCTCTTATGCTTATTTTCATTGCGCCAGTCCGCACAATACCCTTTTATAACGCGACAGCTCTGTCCGTAGATAGGGAAACTTAAACTTGCTAATCAATATAGACTACGAAAACCCCAGGAATGGTAAGAAAAGTCAGCGCTATTGTACACAAATATATAACTGTTCCGTCGCTGAGTATACTGTTCAGTTTCTATTGGTTATACTCCACTTTACGCTTACCTCATACAAAAAAGAAAAACAAACACCCACTAAGCACACTGTAGCCAAATGGTCTTGTCAGTTGGAGGCAGTAGAACCGCTCACTGTTGATTTGTGAATTCTGACCCGTCATTTAAACATAACAAGTTGCGACCTTTCGTTACCTCCATTGTTGTCATTCAGAACTAATCCGTGTTCATGACCAACTTTATTGTCTTTGTTCTTCCTACTCCGTCTCCCCCTCTTCCCTTATCTTTCATTGAAGCTACTCAAAATCAGCCTCAGGACTGGCCAGTTGGATAAGATTTTGCTGGTGAAGTCCAGCTAGTGTCTGTGGGCTAAACGCTCGTCTAGCTCCCAGGCGTAGACCGAGCGGACGATCATGCAATGTCAAGACAGTTTGCATGTTGGACTTAGAATCGGGAATAAACAATTTAGATAAAAATAAGAACAGATCTCTGAGACTAATATCTCAATCATGTAGCCTTTGAAATAAGTGAGGTTACTGTCCATTGACGGCGATTATATCTTATAAATTCTACACATCTGTGCCTTCACACTTTTCTGCGAATCTCCGGTTATTAGTCCGATAGAAAATTTAGAAACATCTGGCGAATAAAATTCTTGTTCCATCAACTGCAACTCCTTTTTTTGAACTGCTCCCCAAAACTAGCTTTCCGCTTCTTTTGACAAAGAGATTCATCTCATGAATTTGCCTTTCGTCCATCTTAGAAGAGCAGCGACCAATTAAATGGTATGGCCTAACGAGGACGAGTAGACTGAACTGGTTACTTTTGCCTAGTCTACATCTTCACTTCAAGATGAGACTCCAGAAGGTGAAGACTCTGATCCGAGCAAGTCATTTTCAACGAACAATAACCAAGGCGTTCCCATCAAGATACTCCGACTGGGGTCAGAGTCTATTGGATTAGCCCTCCCAGATCCGACCTGGGATAGGACCAAGCATAATCACATCATTGAATAGTGGAGTTCAAGACAGGACCTTGCGGATGGAAACCACTAGTTATAGAAAGGGACAGTTCCATCTGGTGACAGAGAAAAGCATCAACTGTGTCTGACCCCCAATGTCAGTTGTAGTCTTGGAAATGTTACTGCCAGAGTGGTATGAAAATCGCCTATTTACGGTGAACAATTAGCTATGTGCTTAGAACAGTCAGTTCGGTTGTGACTCAAAATTACTAAAACCAGGTCAAACTTTAGGCATTCTCGGTTTATGTTTTTGAAGTCCTGCAAATGGACAACTGAAAAAGTTTTCTATCTACTTATCTTCGAGGGCAGTTCATTGTGGTGGACAAGAATTTCCTCCTTCGTTTACCTACCGCGAATTTATTTGTGATCCAACTCCACGGCGGTTGAGTTCTCAGTGCCTGGGGCACAGGTAGGGCGCAAATTAGGATAGACAAGTTCAAATTTGTCGTTCTCCGAGGCTGGAGTTGCTGGGATGCTGGGGTAGTGGATGGGCTGCTCAGCGTCACTGTCGACTTACTCGCACACTCCAGGCTCGGAGTCGTCGAATCCATTTTGCCTTGATATTTTTTTGTGTTACAGTTGAACCTCGTTGCCGACGAGGTCCTTCATGTGCTCCACAGCAAAGTGAAGCAGGCACGACGACTTGCATGTGAATTACTTTATAGTGAGAGTAGAGTTACGCAGCATATATCGCCCGCTCTCCTCCCCCACTTGGACCCGATGTCAAGACATAGTCGAGAAGACTTGGGGGGGTAGGGCGCAGGTAGCTGGCACGGCCGGCCCCGCACCTAGGCATACCACCACATCCCCTGGTCCACAACAAACACTTGACCAGACTTTCAACCGACAACAAAACAAACGGGTCAGAAACAGAAGGACGACCGGGCAGCCATGCTCACGACCTGTATACCCAGCAGGAACCAGGTGTTAACGAGCTGCCAGCGAGGGCCAGGCTGCGAGGGCCACGGTTTGCTGGATCACGGCTTAGCAGACGCACACAATCCTTGAGGCCCAGAAGGGTGGGACGCAGCCCTGCATTCAGTCTGAGCCATCAACCTTCAAAGGCCAGGTAACCAGTCAGCCATCGACTGGAAGGCACGACCCATGTACTCACACACTCCGCGCATGCGTAAGAGTGCCGGGAGTCACGATAAGGTGTTGTCGCTGCCTGACTCCCAGCCCAACAGTCCGCCACTACACACAAACACAACCAACTGGGCAGAGTGCATGGATTGGGTTGAGGCGTCAGTCGGCAATCTTCCAAAATACGGCGCTTGGCTTACCGCGATCGTATCAGGCTCGGAACACACATGCGGCAGAGGAGCCGCATGGATATGGAGCCGAGGAACACACTTCTCACTTAAGTGACAGGTGTCAACTGGGTGCTTGCGTTGTGAGGCGATGGGTTATGCTGATGTGTGGTGCAGGTGTTGGTGGGGGAAGGTGTGAAGGTGTGGTATAGCCGACTATCATCTACCGCAGGTTTTTATGAATGCGCATGTGGTCTAATAGGTCCATGCGGTGCCTTATTACGCAATTTATAGGTCACGAACACAATATCCAAGTAGGCACAGGGGAGAAAGCGGCGAACTGACTACCCCAGTTGTTAAGCGCCTTCTAACATGTCCCGGATAAGATCTGATCTTCTGCTCACCTAATTGTGAACCTCGCATTTTTTGAAGAGTATTCTTCTGCACATTTAGACCAAGGAATTTGGAATGCCCAGTAAGATGGGCATCGAAGGCCTTGGCAGCACTTCTACCCTCAGGAAGGCCCTAACCTCAACCAACCAATATTAACCGCTCACATTTCAACATCTCTTTCGCGTAGATCGCACTCCAATCGTCAAAAAAGCGGTAGAAACAACTTGAGATGTCAGGACCCATTAAGACTGTGGGTTTTGGACCCCACTTTATGCTAAATTTTGGCATGCAGTGTGGGAGGTTAGGTCGCGTGTGTGGCACTCCCAGACGAACTCTTCTTAGCTTTGTCAGCCACCTCTCCCTATTTTAGCATCAGTTGGTTGACTAGCTCGGAAAATCGACCGGTGCACGGGAAAGGGAAGAGAGAGTGAGATCGACCATCTGCGCACTTTTCCCACTATAAACAATCTGGTGCGCTTGGAGCCGTGCCTTAAACAGTTGCCAACTGACGGGATGACTCGGACCTCGCAGTCAGCCAAGTGTGTCTGTGTGCAATGGCTGACTGGTAGACTGAGGTTCAGGTTGCAATGGCTCCTTCTTAATATGGCCCCTATGGTCGCCCCCTTTTCTTATCCTGTGTGATCTTGGTTCTCTTTGCGTAGACCAGAGGGTGTGGTGGCACTCCTAGGTGCGGGTTCACGCCGCGCCGGTCACTTGCATTCAATCTTGCCTCCGGTCTTCGTGACTCTGTCACGACACCGGGCTTAGGTGCGAGAGATGGACAGAGTGTAGTAGATGCAACCCAAATCAGCTATCACTAATTCACGCCAAAATCCCTGTTACTGCGCCTACCCTGCTGTAGTACACACGGCGGACATCGTCAGAATCGCCGATCGAACTTTATTTGTGAGTTTTTTGGACGTGTGCGTTTTGACCGGTTCAGTAGTGATAGACAAACTCCAGCCATTTCCTTCCTTCTCACCCGTATCTTTATGAGCCTGTCGGGTGGCAAAGAGCTGAGTTTAACTGGTGGTTTTGCACTTCATCCTGCAAGACGACACGAGCAGATACTGTCCAAACTTTCCTTGAAATCTCGGCTGTGGACTTCGCGGCCAGATGAACCACTTTCACATGAGAAATGTCATTGAAGACTAACATGTCCATCAGCGCCCAGGCCATAAAAGGGTGCATATGAGATAGGTCTGTAACTACTCGTGGCGCATCCACTTGATGCTGCTTTCAACGCCCTCTCCCAAGCACAATCCGTTCCTAGTTTGTCAAACTAATCACTTGCCCGACTGCCGGCCGACCTACGTTCACGAATTCTTATATCTGACCAACCAGCATGACCGTAATGAGCACAGAATTACGAGGACAGGGAAACCGAACAGAACCTACAATCAGCAGTACTTCTTGACGTCTTTCCATAAAATAGGCCACCTATTCAGCCAAACTGACTCCCGTTTTAATCAGGTTGAATAGTGACTATTAAACGACGCAAACTGATCCTCGGCGTCTGCGTCATATAAACGGCAGTTTCATTCAACCGATGGCCAAATGACAGCATTTTATATACATAAACAACGTAACAGTTTCGAGTCGAAACTGATCACTTAAAGTTGAAAGCATCTCCATTTTCTATTTAACTAGCTTACTTATTTTCTAAATCTGTGCAGAGAGCGCAGTGCGCTAACTGCTTTAGCTAACAGAGTCGGTGACCCTAGTTCATTGTGTGACATCAATATAATACATAAGATACTTTGTAGGGCACCAAGGGGATCGCTGAAAAAAAATCAGCTAGTCAAAACCCAGGCAACGTATCTCGTGAAATGGCAGCCGAATTTCTAAAGCACCCTTTGATTAGGAAGGACTACTTACATAGGGCTGTGATATTGATCGTCGTGGGTCAAAATTCAAGGAAATTTCAGTCATAAGAGAAAACGAGCTTTTTGATGTGTTTACTTCCAACCACCTGAAAATCGCCGTAGGTAAAATTGACTGCTTAATTAGTATAGCTTTCCACACATTTTGAATCTCGTTGGAAGTTAAAACTTGTTTTGCGGAAAACGCACAGAAAAAATCTGTTTTTACACCCATTTGGTAGAAAATCGTATCTTCAAATTTTATTCTTGAAGGAAGGGTAACTGTTGATTTTAAAAGTTTGCAATTGTGAGGTTTGTTTAAGTCTCTGAAATGACCATTCAAATAGTAGCGTATTTCAAATAGCGAATAGGCATTCACTGGGAGAGGATTATTGAAGATCTGACGTATCGAGTAGTTATTTTACCTACTCATCTTCCGAGACTAGGATGTCGTGTATCAATCTACAGGAAATCAACGAACACGCTGCAAACGCTCAGTTACAACAGCGGCCACCCACAGCAACACAAACGAAGTTGTGTATGCATGCAATACCGGCGTGTGGAAACTCATTGCAGCACGCCAGCCAAACTGGACGAGATGAAGCTCCGCCGGCCAACGGCTATCCGCAAAGATTCGTTGAATGTAACCGAATGAACCAAAGGAAGCGGAATGAAGAGTATAGTCGGCCAAAATTGTGATGGAGCATTCCGTACGTGAAGAGGGTCTCCGAAGCTGTGGCTAGATCCCCCCGGAGTAGGAGTTGCTCACAGGCCTGACTCAGCAATTCACCGGCAAGTGATGTGGACAGAACCTATCTTTAGGCAGGAGATGTCGGCCGTTGTCTACCGACTTCAGTTCAGCTGCGGAATGTACAGTTACACTGGGGAAGCTGGCCGATGGCTGCAAACGCGAATGCACGAGCGTAAGTTGGCCGTACGAATGTTGGACCCAAAGTCGGAGTTAACAACCCATACCGCACAGATGTGACACACCTTCAAATTTGACAACGTTGAGATCGTGGACCAAGGCGATGATCGTACGGCTAGGCAGGTGCAAGAGGCTCGGATGTCCACCAACTGCCCTGTCAACCGTCATATTAGTTTGCCCCCTCCTTATCTGGTTTACCAAACCTTCTTGACGAAGGACAGTCACGGCGCAGAACAGTCAGGGCCGCCATTGTCTCCGTGGCCAGTGAGGGTGGGAGCGACACAGGTAACGGCGAAATGTGGACCAGATGCAGTCACACAGGCGGCCTACGCACCAAAAAGTGCGTCATATAACGAGAATTGTACGCACGACTTCCTAGTCTTTGAATATGGGTAGGTGAAATAACTACTTAAAACGTCGTGTGTCCAACAAACCTCTCCTGATGAATGCATCTTTTTCTTTTAAGATGCTACCTAGGGATCGCACTTTCCCTATAATTTGGTATCTTATCTATCCGTTTACTTATGCAGCGTATGAATTATATGACTTGCCCCATATCCATTGCAAAATTTTATGAACAGCATGAGCGAAACAGCACGGACGAAAGTAAGGATTTTCTTACTTAGATGTTGAAAGTTTGGAAATCCTAAGTGTGAGTTTCACGGTAGACCGAGTTTAGAATTATTCGGGAATAATGCATTTTAAAACCAAAGGATACATTTCCAGGGTACCAAATTTAACGGAGACGTAATTTCCTATCTAATATTTTATGCATATTTTGGTAAGATCGCAGTTGGTAGCCAGACATTATACGTTCATACTGTCGACGTACTTGTTATCAGTAGGTGTGCTTCTACTGAATTAGGCAGATTGCCCTTTTTGGTCAGGCTGCTGGGTTTAGTGAGGGTTTGGGTTAAGCGTAGGTTAAGTTTTAGGATTAGGGTTTGCGTTTTAGGGCCAGGTTTCAGTGTTATTGTTAGGGTTTGGGTTTAAGATTATGGTTTGTCTTTAGGGTTGAGGCCCGGCTTTAGGGTTAGAGTTATGGTTTTCTGGGTTAGAGTTAGAACATTCGGCTTCCTTTTCAGGGTTCCGGTTTATGGTTTCCGATTTTCGATGTAGGATTAGGACTTCAGGGTTAGGTTTCTGGGCTAGGGTTAGAGTTTACGACTAGGTTTCAGTATTACGGTTGAGGTTAGGTTTTAAAGTTAGAGCTTTGTTTAAGGGCTACCGTTTAGTCTAAGATTTAGGTTAGGGTTAGGGTTAAGGTTCCCGTTGGGGTTACGGCTAAGGTTAGGCTTGGGGTTAAGGTTAGGGTTAAGGTTAGCATTCTTCTACGAGCCTTTCCATTTACCCCATCCATATAACCCCCTTTCCCACCATTCCCGTAAGACAGGGACCTCGCCGTCTGCTTCCCCCTTCCTGGCTACCAACTGCGATCTAACCCATATTTTCTATAAAATCTTAGGCGTACAGGAAAACCATGTCGCTTTTCAATAGATTAGAAAAGGTGTGAACAAGAAAATGACTTATACCTTAATCAGTTGTATGGTCGCCTTCGTTGTTTATCATCGTCACCTGTCTCGAAACCAAGTTTTCAATACCCTCTCTATAGCATAAACTTTGTCTTGATGCAAAGGATTCCGAGAACCTACTTTCGACATCATTGACATTTCACAAGTATTTTCGCCCAGGAAGTGCTACAGAGATCTGAACAAATTATAATCTGTTGGCTCACAACCAGAGGGATAGGGTGGATTGGACAAAAGTTCCCGCCCTAAATATCGGATATTGGCCTGGGTCTGTCCGGACGAATGTTGTCACGCGTTGTCATGCAGCAGAACGACACTCATTCGATCGACCATTGCCGGATGTTCAACAAAAAAAGCTTGATAAAAACATTTTAATTGTTGATCACGGACACCTGCTGTTATGACATGGCCCTAGTTCAGTAGCTCAAAGTGAGCCATACCCACCATTACTTTGGAGTAAGGATCTGATTTCGGCTTAGAAACTGGGGTCTGGCCTTTGGAAAGCCACTGATGCTTGGGTTTGTCGTTAAAGCAAAGAAGTCAATTCCCATCTTTAGTGACAACTCAAGTAACAACTAGCTCCCTCATCTGCGTGCTTAGCAAAAATGTTACAGATTGGGGAAGCGTTGAATTTTGTTTTCCATCTAAAACTGGTGGGAGACCCGAATTTCTCGTCTACGACTTCCCCTACCTGTTAAAGGTGGTCCTGAACAGTAGTCCATGGCAAACTTAATTTTGCAAACCTCGTCGAAAAGTTAATCAGTTAGAATTGGAAACTCAATTCGAGAATCCTGAAACCAAACCTACGGTCTAGTGTCCGCTTTCACAGACAATATCCAACATTTTAAATCAACACCGGGGAATCGCAGTTATCAGCATCCAAACAGCGGGCCAAAAAGTCGGGGATTGTTGACAAAAGCACACGTGGAAAAGTTTAAAGAACATCAGGAAAATAAAGACCGGACAAACGAACAGGCGTCGCTATAACGAGCAAATCGGACTACGGAGCGAAGATACAGTCCATATTATCGGACCAGAAGAAATCCAGAAAGGTAGACAAAGAAAGGGGTTTCACGAATGAGGTAAAGGCAAAGCTAACTCACTGTCTAGGAAGATTCCACACAGGAGGTTTCATAAGTGACCGTGACCTCGAACACCTCCGGCCAGTCGGCGCACACATGCCTCGACTATATGGTCTACCTCAGACCCATAAGGAAGGCATGTCAGTTTAGACATGCGAAACTCTCCGTGTCATTCGATAGCGAAGCGGTTAGCAGAGAAACTTAATCCCGTACAGCATCAACTATCACGATGCAGCTATCCAGATACCTTTAAATTCATTGACGACATTGAAGACCTTAACCCTAACGTCATGATGATGCTCTCGCTAGACGATGCATCGCTTTTTACAAACGTCCCGGTCACATACACAGTTGAATACATCTGTGATTTACCATCAGCCAGTCAACAGGAAAAAGGAATTCCGACGAACACGCTCAAGGAACTCTCACTAAGATGCACATTAAATATGTAGTCCCTTTTTGACAACCAACTATATAGACAAATAGACTTCACTGCCATGGGCTCGTCTCTTGGACCTCTTCTAGCCAATGTCTTCATGGGCAAGCTGGAGAGATTTCAGTTAGGCGATCAGATCGATAAGCGTCAACATTACGGTCTCTACGTTGATATCTTTACAATTGCCAGCGCGGAAACCGACGTAACTATCGCCTTAAGTGGTGTAAATCAGACACATTCGTCGATCAAATTCACGTTGGAGATGCAATCGGCCAGTTCGCTCCCTTTCTTAGATGTTCTTCTAAATAGAAGACCTGACGGTGGCGTCCGAAGGAGTGTCTATTGGAAGAAAACCTTGTCTGGACAATACATGGAATTCGATGGTTTTGCGCCCCTCCAACAAAAACGAAATCTAGTCTGGCGTTTGGCACAAAGGGCTAGAAAAATTTGTTTAACAGATAGCATCGAGGAAGAGTTTAAGAAATCCAGGACTTGCTTCGCGAAAACGGGTATCCTGACGGGTTCACTGTAAGCAACATGGCCGAACGATCAATAAAACCCACCACACTGATTGTCTAAAAGAAAACTTTGTTCATCAAAGTCCCTTTCCACAGGAGACGCTGCGAGTGAACTCCTAAGAAGACGCCTTGATCAAGCTGTATCGCGAATCTTCCCAGCAGCAAGGGTTCAAATATCATTCTCTACTAACCCTATTTTACGCGGAGAAGGTAAGGATAAGTTGCTACATCAGACCACCTCAATGCGCATCTATTCCTTCACTTGTTCCTGTGGGGCAGGTTATATTAATCGTATGAGTCGGAGTCTGTCTAAAAGAATACGAAAACACCTCCAACATTGCTAGTAAAGGACGAAGATAGGAGCATAAGCAGCGCCATTCTAGTGCATGCAGTTGATTCACGGCATCGTGTGGACTCCGGCGAAGCTTTTCTTGTGATTTATAAGGTCCCCTGGAGCTATCCTAAGCTACTGGGCCGACGCCTGTTAGCAACAGCAGAAGCGGCCGCAGTCCGGTTACGAAAAGCGACCCTATGCGCCCAGAAGAACCTCTCCAGGCTCCGTGCTTACAGTGGTCAAAGGTTGACCAACCACATGCAATTTTCTGCGCCCTTCCGCTCTCACCCTGTCCGTGTTATGAAACTAACTTTTCCTATTGACCCAACTGTGAAAAACTTTGCGTCTCGGTGGGTTTCGAACCCACGCAGTAAGGAGAAGGCTTTAGTACAGCCAACGCTCTAACCACTTGAGCTACGAGGCCCCGCCGGACGACTCGAGTTTAATCACATTTGGGTCAAGTTTACCCGCCCAACCTACTGCAACGTTTCGAATCCACCAAATCTGATACAGTAAGTTGACTGCCCAAGCAGGATTTCCTAAGTAATTCACCTAGAATCCACCAAATGACTATCAGGCTCACGTAATTCATAGGTATTTTGGTACTAAAGCCTTCTCCTTACTGCGTGGGTTCGAATCCCACCGAGGCGCCGAGTTTTCACAGTTGGGTCAATAGGAATTATTCAAAATCTGCCAAAATACCTATGAAACTAACTTTTATCGATTTTCCAATCACTGGCATGTTTAACTGTACCCCGTTCCCATATAATTGTAGTGGCCTGAGGAGAATTTAGTGAAAGCAACGTATGCCCGCCAACTCGTCTTCTGAATACTGCTATGGGAATTTTCGCAACCCTAATTGCTCAAATGTTTGAGGCGGATTTGTCTCAACGGTCATTATCCAGCTCCATTGGCCTTCTCGAACGGTGGGCATCCCAGAGGTCAAAGTCAGTCGGTTGTAGTTTCGAGAACAACGCTGACATTTGCGGACGTCTAGAACATTCGGACAAAAACCACAAACTGTTTTGGCACCTGATGTGTCGTTTCCCTTTAGTGCTTCATACAGCATACAACGACGAACCTAACTGTCTTTAGGTCAGATCTACAAAACAAACTTAATATCAAAATTTAAAAAAACATAGCAACTGATTTACAAGGACACACAATTCAAACTGAGCAGACGTAAACACATAATAAACAAACGTCCAACCTCAGACCATGGAAAACAACATTACTTTCTGTTAACCCTAATATATTCCCGTATTTGTGGGTAAAATGCAACCATATGACTTACTGTAAGACGAAACCATAGGTGACCTACCTCGTGGAATGTGAACTGAAATTTTAAAATGTGTTTCTGGTTAAAAAAAAGATTATTTAGATGGGTTTGAATTATTTGTCATCGTGCGCGGAAGCCCATGGTATTCCAATTATCTAAAAAATTTGAAGGGCTCACCGGATCAGAGGATTTGTATGGCCGACGTTTCGGAGGACTTCACATGCTTTCCATTATCAAAGCATTTTGGTGAAAAAATCGACCAGAATTTTAAATAAACGACCGAATTAATTGGCCTTGAGCTGATCGATTTTTTCTTCTTTCGCTGTCTTGGCCTTCCAGCCATTGTTGGCGAATGTTGGCGGACACCTGCGTTGCGTGTCTTCACTTCAATCGGGGTCGGTTACACCTGTGCCTCCCTTTCGGGTCAATTAATCGACGGGCAGTGTTTTTCCGGTACTCTTAAGTCCCGTGTGATCGTCTTGTCCCGGTCATAGCGTATGTAGTGACGTAGGACTTTCTAGACCACAGGAAGGTTTAGATGCCTGTTGATGGAGTTGGCCTCTCAGTACCAAGACTCAAGTGTGAGACCTTCTGTCCTTGAGGTGTCCCGGCTTAAGACGGCTGCTCCTTGGAAGTCAAAACTGTGGCCAGTTTCTCCGAGGTCAGTCGCAAGCTGCAAGTTCGTGTCTAGTATCCGAGTTGCCAGTTTGTGCTCGTGTAGACGGGCCTACAATTTCCGTCCCGTTTCCCCAACGCGTTTGCAGTCTCCATCGTTATAACTGCTGAGGCCTCAGTCGGTGGCAGTGTATCTTGGGGTTGCATCAAACGACTACGAATTTTTGTCTGTGGTCGGTGGGCGGTGTCTACTCTGGTGGGTTGTAATAACCACGCAGTCGGTACTGGCGACATATACATTAAGCACGATACGTATGCGACCTTCACACCTTCTTGCGTAAACTGGCACAGGCCTTCTCATCCATCGAAGTTATTAGGCCGAGTTCAACAACTGGAGGCTCGCATCCTAATATTTCTGGTTTGGGAGGTTAATTTGCTCACTTATGTCCTTTATTAGGAGACTTGGACATGTCGGACGAGCGGGTGCCAGCTGTAATAGTCGAGAGAAGTTTTTCCAGCACTAATTAGAACGAAAGCTAAAAGAACTATAAACAAATGGTTGGTGATGTACCACAGAGCTGTCAGCGACTGGTGCTACAACAGCCTTAGAATATACGGGCTAAGACAATCAGCTAATTCACTCAGGCACCGCAGACCAAAATGCGCAGTTTTCCGATCTACTAGTTGCAATGACGCTCTTGAGTCATTAAACGTAAAATTTCTCACTGCGCACAGAGCTCTGTGATGCATTGGAAAACATGCGGCATGCGGTCGATAATTCCCTTGAAATAAAACACCGGTGTGTTCCTCATCACAGTCACCTTAATTGTTTTAAGACTAATATTATATGTCGTGAACCTGAGGAGCAATCCCCAGATTCAATTTTTGAATTCGGTTATCTCTTATCAAAGCTTTTATCCAAACATGTGCCGGAATTATTTTAAACCGTCGAACCCATAGCGATTGCTCCGTAAATTTAGTTGGAGAGGTCCTTGTCGGGTTGAAGAGGACATCTTCCCATGAAGTAGCTAATTGCGGAGACTTTAACAAACAAATGTGGTTTGCCGCAACATTTTTTATTAGTTTGAATGTTGTGTCATCATGAAGCACTCTTTTATCCAAACGTCCTGCTTAATTTAGTTGAAATGAGCAACTTAAATTGCATTAAGGGACGGATAAAAATCTCGCCGGCGGAACAGACCTTCAGTCGGTATGCGTGATATGACTTAAGACTTGACGTGCTGCGAATTACTTAGTCACACTCTTTCACGGTAATCGTTGAGAGTAGAAAGATGAAAGGGGTAAAAAACGGAGAGTTCTAAGTTTGCAAAAAAACAGGACAGCAAATTTTAGATTTCGTACGACAGTTGTCGGCAAAGTTGAGCGGGCAAACGTGGCACTTTGGCAGCATGCAAACACCGCGAATTCTTAAAGTTTTGATTCTCTGGGTTCAACAAAAGAAGATTATATGACACGCAAAATATGCTGGTGGATTCAATATTGACGAGAACTGATTCTCTCAGAAAATAGGCGAAGGGTTTTCACCTGGGTGGCGGATCCGATGTACCCATTCTTTGCATTGCTTTGGCTAACAACGGTCTGAATGATGCCATGATTTAAGATACTTGTAGCTTTTTTTAACTGACGGAATTTGGGACTGTACATACGTGACTTTTGACAAACATTGCCTAATCGGGTAAGTTCATGTTCTTGAGGAATACTGTTGTATTAAAACATTCCACTTCTGGTACGGAGAGCTGGACATTTTGGAAAAAGTCTCTGGGCTTCAGCAAGTTTGAATTCCCGTGAATGATTAAACATTTGTTTGCTGTGATTGTTAATTTTTCGACGTGTTAATATTCTTTGCGAATCGATAAGTAACTTATTAGAGTCGTGAATAAATTAGTTTGGTGGAGATAAAGCATTCGAGAGAATGCAGATGTTAATAACCATTTCGCGATTACTATAAATTCTCATTACTGCGAAGCATCTTCTCCTTACGTCGGTCTCGCTTACCCGACACGAAAATCAGGTCTTCCACTCAAACAGCGGGGACCAACGCTTAAGTTAACTCATTCACCTGAAACAGGACTTACATCGTGCGCAGTGGAACAGGTCTCAGTCCAAGACATTATTCGCTTGTCACCCAAAAATATATTCAAATTCTGTTCATCGTTTGGGTCCATTTTTTCGGGCAATTGCTACGATACCTAACTCTATTGCACACTTGCAGTGCTGGGCGTTTTCCACCCATATTTCTGGTAATAATAACAACTAGTCAGTCGGTTGTCCCAACTAGTCAAACAAGGACAAGATGCAGGTCTACTCATGCCAAATTTGCCCAATAGCACTGTCCCCGACGGAAGCGCGGATAGAGCAACATGGAGGAGAGAAATATTCGATAGCTCAGTACACTCCTGTTGCATTTATAATGAGTTCGCGGAGTACACATAATTTGCGCTGCAGCTCGAAGATATTAGGCATTTTTGAGGATTTTTAGCAGAAGTAAACTGTCTAATGGATTGTTCAAAAGGTGCGGCACATTTCAAGAAAACGTTTTTACTAAGTCCTTGTTTACTCAGAAATGTCGTTTTTCTGAGGCCCAAATAGTAGCAGTCGCCTTCGTGCACAAACGAAGCCGGAAAACCCCACCTCTCACGAATTTTGAGCTGATTGGGAGGGAGTGAGCGGGTTCTCTTTCAAAAGTTTGCATAAGCTGTTAATAGAAGTTAGCAACTGCAAACCTATTTGCAATCAGCGTAAAAGGAGGCGCTGTCCAAACATCCCTCTAACTAACCAGTGTCTGCGTATTAAACTGATGCGTTAAATCTTGACTTTATAAGATCATATAAGGACGATTTCTGCAGAAATGCCAGTACTTTCGCTGTAGCTTGTGGTAGACGGTTTTCATTAACAGTATACTGGCTTGTGATTTCGTTTGTTATAAAAAAGCTTTTTACATCTTCACATATTCTGCCCACCTACTTATTTCTCCCTTCTATTGGTCCCATACCAAAAGGTGCCCTGATAGGAACATATTTTAAACTTAAACAATCTTGATGGCTATGTCAGGAGCGTATGTCAATTAGTTTTTGTCAAAAGGACTGAAAACATTTATTCACCTGAAAACTGAGGCCAAACAGGTGAAGCTTTCGAATTTCCTCCGTAAGAACGACTGGCCAGACCGATATATTCTCAAAGACATAGCTAAGTTGCCTAGGGAATATAAAGCAGATCTCATCGGCAAGGAAAACTGTTTTAATTAAGCAATCATTTTAGAGCCAAACATCGAATGAGTTAACAAACGTGCGTTTAAATAATGCTATTTTTGACAGTTGCTACTCCCAAAACATGCACATTAATTTCAATTGGCTCGTTTGTACGCACTCAGGACAAAAACAGGATGCAAACTTGAACCGCCACTACAGAAATCATACATTCAACTGATCCTGTGGAGCGGGCTACGGTGACCGAACGAGTCGACGTTTGTGCAAAAGAATAAGATATCATATGTTAAAGTTATTCGAAAAGAGAGACAGGTGGCAAGAGTAGCTATGACTTCACACATTAGGTGAGCCATCATGTTAGCGCAGAGGAAGTCTTCCAGTCTACCGAGTCCCAATAAGGTGTCAGAAATCACTATAGCCGTGCCCCTTGGTAATGGCAAAAGTGATGGCCTGTTCTGCACACGCAGAAGCATTTCCAGTAGAACCTGCATTCACGATAGCCTGACGTTCATTAGCTGGTGATCGGCATGGAGACTGTGTCAAGGTATTATTTTTTCAACAACTCCGTGATTGGAAGTAGGCTCGACTCCCACTCCATCTTACTCTTTTTAACCGCCATAAACCGTCCAAATTAGTATACTAATGGGAATATAACTTATTTAAATATCGACCCATTTACAGCTTTACGATTCAAAATATGTAAAATCGTATGAAGTCAAATGTTTAGTTTTCTGAACCTGTGCATATAGCCTCTTCGCACTATTACCCGCAAATCCCAAACATCCCAACATAATCATGTTGATATTAAAATTTTAATCGAACGGTTCTTGAATTTTTACTTAAACTAACAAGTTCAATCCGAGTAATAATAGACACTACCTTTGCAATCTAAAAGCTCATGAGAATATGTCGGATCGAGACGTTCAGAGTTCGAAAGTGTTTCTGATGAGGAGGTAGAGCCCATACAGTATTCAAAGTAGTAAGCCACTTTTAAAAACCCTGCTCCTTATAGTTTCGTTTTTAAAGGAAAATGAGCTCCAAGAAATAAAGCAGAGAAACTTTCCACTGAATCGGATGGCATGAAAGGAGTTGGCTACAAATCGCGATTGTTTCAGACGGTGTCTGCTGTTTGCTAGCTTTGGTAAGAGAATCCTGTGAGAAAGTTGAAAAAACAAACAATGTCATTGGATGGTGAGGGATTGAGTTTTTGACCATGCCAAACAAGGAGGAGTTACGGTTCATTCCAGAAATCAGGAGGAGAAGATGATCCCTCGCCCTCGTTTGGCATGTCCAGACACCTCTCGGCCCTCTTCCCTGTCCATTTCCATTGTCTATTTTCATCTCTCGCTGCCTTCCCGTGACGCATATTATTGAACAAGCCTGATGGTGATTAATCGATGTGTGTGCCGACTTCGGCTTCTTGGCTTCATATTAAATCTTTATTCACGTTGGTGACTCCGATTACCATTTCCGCCTCTCAGGTATCAAAAGGACTCAAAAGGTGGAGGAATCGTGGTGTTCGGAGGTCGGCTTCCCGTGATCACCGGGTCGGAC
Organism: Spirometra erinaceieuropaei; assembly: GCA_902702965.1. Lineage (NCBI taxonomy): Eukaryota > Metazoa > Platyhelminthes > Cestoda > Diphyllobothriidea > Diphyllobothriidae > Spirometra > Spirometra erinaceieuropaei. Next base: position 79,606 of record CACRXP010000159.1, read on the forward strand.
CTCCCCTAGCGTACCATATATAAATAGATTGCTTAGTGGACGAAAAATGACAGGCTTGACAAAAACAAATCAATTTGGACATGACGACATTACCTAACGAAGAACACAAATGAGTTTGAAACATCCAGGAAATACAACTGCTTCCCTAGGTGCCGGACTCATTTCTTCTATTTATTTTCTTATACTAGAAAATTGACTCCAGATCCGTCGGCGAAATGATAGCTGCTCCTACGTATACTAGAATGGGATGCTTAGCCGGTGAATTTTCAGGCGTGTTTCGCGAAACTCCATTTTGACGTTATTTCGTAGGAAGACTAGATGTATATAAAAGTACTGTGTCCAGCCCCCGCCATTTAAAGGAAGACGTTGTTTGTTGTTCACTGTGAGGCGGTATGAACTTCTTTCCTTAAATTTTTGTTTGAACAAACTACATCAAGTGGCTGCTGAAACAATAAGCAGACACTTGTATGCGAACGTGCGAACATCGTGCATCTAGAGCCTCGTGGAACATTAACACCATCACCTCGTGCAAAATAAGACGAACATTTGCTGTCTACCGTCATTTGAATATGTTGTCTGCTCATAGGCGATGACGATCCAAGATCTTAAGTTGACTAACATGCAGTCCGCGTCTTTGTTTTCAGTATCTTTGACCATGCCTTTTGCGTTAAGTAAGCATTTATTATGTTGATAGCAACCTGAGGCCTGTGTATGGTAAGTCTTTTTGGGAGCCTCAAGTGATGTGATAGGTCATTTTCAAACCTCCGTGTTTTCATGACCACTTCCTCATTTTGTATTGTTAGTTTTAAGAATTCGATCTCTCAAAGATGTGCTTTTTTAACTCGTGGATTAAAATCGTAACACCTTTTCGAATGACATTCACGCCGCCTCGTCGTAAAATTAGAAGCAGCTGGCTATGTTTTTAAGGAGAGTTTGAGGAGAAGGTCATCTTGGTGCATGGATTTCCCACTTGTCCTAGACAAATATGCTCTCTGCACCTTTATTTATTGCCAAGTTAACTTGGCAATTTCGAGGAAAATTTCATGAAATCCTACTTATTTTAGTTCCGTGTGACCCAACATATTTTCGCAATAGCTCTGGCAGGAATAAACAAAATCCGGATATATATCAGAAATACACTACCGGTTTTGTTTAGTTAATCATTAAACCCTATTCCTTTAGAGACAGGCAAAGTGGTTTTCATGTTTAAAGCAGAAAAAATATTTTCTCTATAACCTAGATAATTAACAGACTCCTTTCCCTTCTCTCGGGTAAAATAGGGACATTTTTAACGGTGTATTTAAGTTCAAAACAGAAAATTCACAAACTATACCCAAATCATATACCAATTCCAAAAACTGAGAAGTGGTTTGCTTTCAAGCATGCAAAGTGCAGTTATGAAAATGTCTTTTCCATCGGCCTCAGCCTTTACGATTATGCAAACGGCTTTCGTAAAACGCGTACACCCATTGTTATTTCGCAGACACAGGGCAGTCATTATTGACCCTCGAAAATGGTTTCCGAATTCGCAATAATTGTGCAAAATATGCACACTTGTTAATGGCGGCATTTCAAATTCTTTATAACTGACACTCTAAACTCATCGTATATCAAAAGGTAAAACCGATTTCGATCGGTCGTGAATTGGTTTAATAAATGTCAATTAAAACTACTGAGTTTTCTGTAAAAGTTCTAAACTTGAAAACTCGATGACGTTTATTCAATGTAGAGTACTCAGTAAATCAGCAGTACTGCTTACAAATAAGCGTGAGGTAAGGAACACTAACCAAAGAATATGCTTACATCATATCAACATAAAAAGTCTGAAACTTGCAATCCCTACCTGAACTTCAAACAACGAATTTTTCCACTTGTTAGACCTTCGATGATATTTAAACGGCGGAGGGCCTTTGACTTGCTTGTCAGGTTTAAGAGTCCGAGGGTGGCTTAAATTGTCTGGAAGAGGCGCATTGCATAGAGGCATCTAAGTGCTTGGCGATCAGAACCCAAAAAATTACCTGAACAACTCCACAGAAATGAATACGTGCAACAGCCAGCCATGTAGTGTGTTCATTCTAATTGTTAATTTTGCGTGCTTTTTATTGAAGAAGGCCTCATATGAGTATCTTTCTTCGTCCACAGTATCACTTGTTTCCCCACTTTAAGCCCGCTAAATTTTTCATGTATAGGTTTGGAGGCACGCAAGTATAGCAAGTAGTGATGCAATCAGCAATGAGAGATCCCGTTCGTTTTCATTTTTGCTTGAGCATATTTTTGACATTCAGCTTGAACATCTACTCACCAGTATCGTGATGAAAACCAGGTATTTAGAAGGACTGCGAAACAGGGATGCATGAATTATGAACTGCATATAAGTATACAGCAGTATATTAAGAAGGGCGCGAAGATCTTATGTTAATGAACGAGATGTATTTTAGAATTCATTATGCAGTCGAAGGTTACCTAACTTAGACTGGAATTTTGGAATCCGTAGAGTACCGGGAAGTCAAGCGTACCTTCACCATACCGTGCGAAGACGCAGCGATCCCCATCAACGCCTTTTAATGAGACCAATTTATATTCACTGGAAATTTGAGGCCACTATCTTCTGAACTTTAAGTCAAATATGGCTGATTATCAGTCCAGCAATGTTGACAGTGCATCCGTTTCAACCACCGAATATTTCTAGAATTTTGCAAAAATATTCCCTTGCTCGCAAAAGACTAAAATTGCGCAGGCCTACCGTCACTTCAAACTGGTGGAACACACAAAAACTTTCTTTGATATATCAGATGATGAGCAAAGGTCTTCTGCATTTGCCTCTGTATGAAATCGCGTCCCATCCATTAATGTCCAAAAGGCTATCATTAGTTCAAAAAATCTCTGTTAGGACGAAGAAAACTCCTTATCCCCCCTTTTACCTGCCATGGCTGGGGGAGCTGAAGTAGGTGCAATAGTAGGGATAATTGTTACTGAAATAATGACTATGATTACAGGTGCAAGAGATGATGAGAATGAACAATTAAATTCTGATTGCTTACGCCTGGTGATTTGAAAATGTCGGTCTTACCGTTTTTACTTTCTCCCCAGAGTGTAAATGCGCGCCGGGGAAAAATGAAAGAGTCCAATACAAATGCATGCAACGAGCGCGCTAACGGTGAGTTCAGGGGTAAGGTTGGTGTATTATGGTTCTAGAATCGACAGTCAGGCACACGAGCAGGTACACTTGTCGCTAATCAGGTACTTCTGCACCTGCCAATAGCAGTGAAATCCGTTTGAAGTGACACTGAGTTTCCTCATCAACCTCTTTGCTTTGCGTGTCTTACGTTCTTCCTCCTCAGCAGCTGTAAGTTCTACATCACGGCGGCCTTTGCGTCGACGAGCCGCAGTGTAATATCGCCAATGGGGGCTCTGAGAGTATGACCGCGGCGGTCGTTGGAAGACGCTGCTTTGAGCCCCCTGGTCAAACTGGGGTGCGACCGGGCCCTCGGCTGAGGCGGGAACCTTGGCATTTTGGAGATGCGCACGCAGGTTAATAACAGGACTGCGAGCATAGAGGGATGAACCCAAATGGCCGGGCAAGTTAATTATGGCTCGTGCTCTACGCTGCAGGGGAGTATTATCGGCGTCTGCAGGGACTCCCTCGGAAGTGCCAGACTGCGACTGCAGGGCATCTTCGCAGTTCCAGTTTAGGAGGCGAAGCACGCGGGATCCCGAGGGCTGACATTTCATGCCCGGTGGCCAGGAACAAGAACTACCTAAACGGCTCAGGCAAACGCCCATGCGGATCCACCGCGGCCAGTAGAGGGACCCTAGGTCCTTCCAGATAAAATCCATCTCGCAAGTAGCCTGTTCGATGAGCCAGTTGCGAAACAGTTGGATTTGTGGCTCAGGCAGAAGGAACTGAGCTCCGGTTTGATCTCGAAAAGTCAGATTAAGTGAGTTGGCCTTACGCAAAAGACCGACATCCACGGGGGCAGTCTGTGGGCCGCTAGCGTCAGACATCGTGTTGGAGACTCCGCGTTGTCTTAAAACGCGAGGCGGTTCTTCCGAGGTCCAATGCCGATCGTCGTCGCTCCTGAGTAGATTCCACAGGCGTCGAAAGTGTCGTGAATTAAGATCCGGATGAAGGCGACTGATGGTTGGGTCGTTAAAAGACTGTCCCATCACACGCATCGTTGGTTTAGTGCCCCATCTGGCAGTCATTGTTGGTGGGGTTGTTGGTGAATGAGATGAGGGACGCTGGGAACGGGTATCCTTCAGGGTTTTCGTCAAATGACCCAGGCTGATGGGGGTGTGACTGGATAACGACAGACCCCGTCCCCCGGTTTTGGCTTCAGCTTCGTCTGTGGCCTGCTTACTCGACGAATGTGACCGTTGACTTGGCATCACGGACCTGGCTTTAGCCATGATGTGTGGGCGTTGTGTATTTCGGTCATGATAACTGACAGCGTTGGAGTGTCGCAGGGCCTGACCCACCTGAATATCCAGGTTCTGCTCTCCAGTGGCGTTGAGCAATCTATGATCTTGTGACTGGAAGGAATTTGCGGCAAGACTCGGGTGAAGTATAATTATAACCGTCATTAGCCAAGGCAAGAAAGCTACCGGTTTGGCCATCTTCGTTTGGGGTGGCTCGCAGATGCGGCCGAGGTTGGAAAAATAGTATGAACCTTGTTGTCTGATACTGTAAACTGTTAGCGAGAGGGCCGTTAGTTTTTTATATCCAAGGCATGACCGTCACAGCACACAGGTAGACAGAGAGTAAGGGCTCCCGCTTCGTTGCTTTCACTGGTTTCGCTTGTTCGCATCAAGTGATTTGTGTGTAAGCGCACGCCTGTACGTTCAGAGCATCACCGCTCACTCTGACGCTTCTAGCAAGAGTGTTTGCGCTTCCTGATTGGCCGAAATGGCTAATAATTGACCAATGACAACCTTTGAAAACCATCAGCACGGTCGGGGACAATTGATGGTCGGCTAGCGCTGTAGGGGCCGAAGAGGTACGGCACCAAGCTAGGAGGAAGCCTGGTAAAACGTCGAAAAGAAAGATTTATTCTTCTGAGTTCTGTGTCTTGTACATCCTCGGAGATATTAAAGCAGCAACATTGGACGTTTGGATCGTTTGGCAGGCAGCAGTGCAGTCTAAGATGTGCGCAACGCACGGCCAAGGAAGTGAAGAGGCGACGGAAGAATCGCTGGCCACTGTAAGCACGGGCCATGTATTAAGACAGTACTGATACATGTGCGTAATCCCGAATCAACATGATGTTGACTGTTTGTATTTTGTGCTAGAAGGAGCCATTGTTTGTTTTCCATAACTACATCAGATTTGCAGCCAGAAGACCAATGGTTTTTAAAAGCATTTCCAAAGGCTATACTTTTGAACTCTCCTAGAGACAGAATATGGAAAGTCGGGATATTGCACGGTAAAAATTTCTCTTACTATGACACCCATTCAATGATAAACTCCCAAGTTGGCGCAGGATACCTGTTTCCGTGCTGTCGTATAAGAGCTGATTGTCCGTGCCATTAATCGATATCTCCTTTCTCCCCCGCAAGGACTATTAGTTAATGCGCATAGTTGATATGCTCTATTCCGCAGTCTTTGACTATGCACCGTCTTTCGTTTTCTTGCGTTTAGAAGTAATATTCGTCTATGGGGTACTTTTTATACTCAAATTGCATGGGTTAAATGAAGAAGTTAAGTGCGCAAAAAGAGCGCTTTTTCTCAATGATTAGCTCACGTCTACTGAAATTTATGAGCTTATAACCGACCTACTTTATCCCACATGCAAAGCCATGTTGAGGACAGTTGCCAAGACAAAGCCGATAAAGGCAAATGGTTGGGTACGTTTGTAAGGATAACCAGAGTGTTCTGAAAGTTCACGTTATTTTCAAAGATGGTTGACCGGTGGTGAATGTGCACTTTACATTAGTTGCGTCCAAGCCACTTATTTATGCATGTTCAGATCCAACCCAGTTCACACAGCATTTCTTTCGAGATGGCATGCTGATCACATGAGTGCACAAATTCGTTTTTTGAATACTGTTTATTTGCGCTTCAGTGACGCATCCACAGCTGGGATGGTTTTTCTTCCCTGTTCGAGGACCTCGACAAATCTCTTTTTCCTATTAAATACGGCTCCTTTTCGTTGGGCGACAGGTCTGTGCTTATTCTTCCTATGTCGTAAAATAAACAGTGGAAGTTAATAAGAATCCAATCATGGCATGCGCAACTATTCGTCGCATCCATTAAAAGCCATCACAACCTGTGGCTTACTTGTTACTTGGGTTCACTTTGATTAGGGGTAAGAAAGCACCTCCACTAATACCATCTTCGTCTTGGTGTCCATTCTCACTACATTCCCGTGACAGTATTTAGTCAAAACAAAGACGACTTTGTGTTGGAGTGATTAACCATAGGTTTTTGACTGTCCTACTCGGCCACACACCTACGGGTTCTTCTCCTAAACACTAGCAGACTTTCACCTGACGGTCTATTCTAAAACAAAAAGTACGCTGAGTCGCCATCTTTTTCTGGGATCACACGCTCAGGTGACCTCTCATCTCCCTTTGGATACTCAGTGATGCCAATTGAATTTCCATTATGAAGATATTCTCAAACTGTCCTGGAATTATAATTGTTGGCTTCAAAGCTGTGAGTCAATAGCTGAGACTATTCTGCCAGAAACTGCTGCCATAGATCGCATACACAAGTAACGTCACATAGGGAACAAAAAATTTGACTTTTAGAATTCCCAATGCATGAGCCAGTATTGCACTAAATATATTGTCGAATGTTTGTCTTATTCTCAAAGATGTGTATCTAGATAGCATTGTGGTAATCATCCAGAGTCAGTACACCCTGAAGATTTTGGAGACTGAAACCATGATTTGAGGGACGTAAAGGTCGAAAGGCGGAAACGATGGAATATTCCGACGATAGAGAGCGTCCGAACGAAAGTTAAATGAGATCATTCTATTTCCTTTATGCGGAGGGAAGATATTCCAAATTAACTCTTCAGAGTTCAGCACGACCGTGACCATCCTTGGTTGAGGATCTTTATTCGCTCGATGGAATGGCTTTTACCCCTAGCACCGTTAAAATTAACCGGCCGTACACCATTTAACTGACTGTTGTTAACATTAGTAGCCCGAATGAGTTTTAGCATTGTAAAGGAGAGTGAATGAGTGGAAGTCCAGAAAAATATGTCAGTCATAAATGTAACTAATTGTATAAGTTTTATATCTGGATCATTACATTCAGTTTCTCTCTCGTTCATTTATTTAATTGTCCTAGTCAATGATTTAGCGTATTGGTTCGGTAGAATGTCATTTCCGAAGAGCATCATTTTGGCCATTGGATAGATGGGTTCTTTCCGAAGCACCAGAGGAGCATATGGTAAATACGAAATGGGAACAATGCATTTTAATTACGTAGACCGTTTTAGAGTTTTTATTTCAAAATAAATTTAAGAAATTTCAACTCTCTCTAATTACCCTTCGCAATGTGGGAAATGAGTCCATTATCATGGATTTCGGCTTCTCTAGACAACGTTTTGTCAGTTCTTTTTTGCCTTGGTGACAATAAACCTTTATTATACAGTATAGATTCACAAATGCATAATTCGTGGAATTTGTGGCTAATGTATTCGTTTGTATGGCACACTATGATGTACAGCAATCTGACTAGGGTATTTCACTGCCTCTGCCTTAAGCATACAATGCGGGAGATTTGTTTCGTCAGAAGAAATTGTTGGTCGCAATTCTTATAGGTGACAGGTGAACTTCTGTACTGACGGCGCAATCACCGGAGTGGAATAAATTCACACAAAGGATAACGAAACAATTTATGCCTTATGTAAACACTAGTCATCAGGAAAACTAGTGGATCTTCAGTGAAAAGTTAAAAAATGGCAGTGGACGTTTGACATATTTCTGTCCAGTCCTAAGTATGTCTCGATGTGAAATTTTGGCACGTGACGTGCACATTTATAGGATAATGTATTTTGGCTTCAGCGTCACATGAAAAGGATTTGAATTAATTCGCTTGAAGTATTAAACCCAACTGTTCAAACTAGGTAGGTTTCGCCAGAATTTCTGGGCGAGAATTCCCCAGTTTATTAAGAGGTTTCAATTTAAGAAGGAAAAAAGCAGCCACATGTTTGAGCGAAATAGCAGTTAGTGAAGGTATAATAAATGGGATCGGAACGAGATGGGAATGAATAAACCGGAGTTGGCAAAACTAGGAGGTGATGATGATGATGATGATGATGATGATGATGATGATGATGATGATGATGATGATGATGATGATGATGATGATGATGATGATGATGATGATGATGATGATGATGATGATGATGATGATGATGATGATGATGCTCAAAAGGTAAGCAATTACCCATAGTTACTAGTAGCTAGCTAGCTAAGCCATTTTTAATATTCTGCACTCTGAGGCGGGAAGAATTCTTCAGCGTTCCGAACTTTCGGCTAAGGGACTCCATTGGTGTGCAAGTACGCGGCTTTCAAAAGAACAGCTGTAACCAATGAACTCCAACTTTCTGAAACTTCCAACGATGTTGGTAATTACTTTTTATTCCGAAAGATCTCTTTCTTCACCTCACATTGGCCCTTTACCCGCCCTCCCGTCTTCCTCCTTTCAAGCCACCCCGAGATCGGTTGCTCCACCCAGATGTTCTAATTCGACAGAGGCGGGATATACAGTTGTCGCCATTACCACTTGTGTGGTGGCTGCTGCTGCCTGGTAGCGGCTTGAGCTGTCAGGCGCCCGTAGATCACTCTGTTATTTCCTTTCGATACAGACGCGGACGTACCCAGGCCAATGCCGCAGACGCTTTGATCTCACTCTCTACTCAGAGACCACCGACGGTCTCAAAGGACCTAGTTCCTGGACGACGCGCTGCTTTCTGTATTTAGGTGCGTCCGACTTGTGCTCGTTACCAGGACCCTCAGGGAGGAGCTGAATTTTCGCTCCTGAGCACTCCTCTGCACAACTTTTGCCCGCGCGTATACAGTGGTTTATCGCCTTTTGCGCCGCTGCCATTACGGCCACTGATGCATCCGCTGTTGCGGCCGATGTCGCATGCTGGCACCTGGCAGCAGTTTATCTTGTACAACGACAACCTCAGTAACGCGCAGGGCCTGTACCCGTACACGCCAGTCCTCGAAGTCAGCAGGTGTATGTGCATTTGCGACGAACTCAGCTAGTGTGCGATCTACCGACTACTGCTAGGTAGCGTCCAGTCAACTTTGCACGGACTTCTCGTTTGCGTCCTGGCAAACTTTGGCAGTTTTGCTTTTCTTCAAGTAGGCTGAGTGCTGAGAGTTGGTCAAGGACTCTAAGACGTTCGCTAGCAAACTTACCCTTTGGACACGTTCGTAACCAAATGTCGCGCAATAATCACTGGTAGACATTTTGCGATGCCAAGACGGGTAATCTCCTTAGATCAAACGAGTGCGTGATATGCATGAGCCGGAGGTTTGCAGCGCATCAGAAACGACCTAAGCTGGATTCGGTGTAGATGTTCTAGAGCGACAAGAGAGGAAAGATAGGAAATGATGCCGCAGACATCACGAAGCATTATGTCGATGCCTGCCATACAACTGCATTACTTGTACGTCTTTCAGTAGTACTTGTTTGAATCGCTGCTTTATTCTTCGCGAACTTTTTCTGTAGATGCAGCTGAAGAAGAGGCCCACACTTTAACCAGATCGATTGGGAATCCCACCTTCTAGGCGGAGAATGTGCCTCCATCATAGTTTAGTCCGACTTGGAAATAAATCAGCATAAATACCTAGGCTTTGCATAACTATTGTTTGCTATGTGCCGCAAGAGGAAAAACTCAGAGTGCGCAATTGCTGGAATATCGGTTAAGTGTTTATGCATAGTCTTAGTCAGCGTTAAGTTTTAAAAATTATCATTTTTATAGCAGTGGCTGACGTACCTCATTAAATGCCGACCGAAATTTTGATATACGTTTCCTATTAGAAAGTATAACATAAGGGGCTGTAATATTTATTATCGTACCGCATAAACTTAACATATTTCAGTCATGTCAGAATGTCGCTCTTTGCATGCGTTTCTTTTGGTCGGCTACAAAAATTATTATGAGCAAAAGTTGTTGCTTAACTAGTACACACTTTTTCATTTATCTTCCGTGTCCATATAACCCCAAACATATTTTATAGAAAACGCAACAAAAATAGTATTGTTTGCACTCATTTGACGGGAACTTACGTCTTCTTTAAACTTTTTACTCTAAGAGAAGTCATATCTGTTTTTAAAGGGGTTTTTATTTATCTAATAATTTTAAACCCAAAGTGCCCGTGCACTTGTAATTAAGAGCGTTCCATTGAGGTTCAACGCAGTTTGGGATCTCCCTTTTGGATAAAAAGACAAAAACCTCACTAAATAATTCTTGCGTCCCTCTTTGATCTGACTTGCAATGTCAAAAAAGGGAAGTTACCAACAACTGCTATTGTAAAGAAGCTCTGATTGGTGAAAAAGCGGCGAAGAATCCACCAACTAAATCCTTATTTAGATACTTCGAATGTTCACTCGGTACGAAGCACCTAGCCTACGGTGGATAGTAAGCCATTTGTTGTCACTAATGCGAAAGTTTTCCTATTCAGCTCTCAGTTTTAAAATTTTGAGAACGTCTTTCATTACTGGACAAGGTATTATGGTCGGTTATAGACATTGGCACCCCTATCCCGCTGAGCTGTCACAGTCCGTGATACTGAAACCCGTATGTGCACCTGATTTCAGAAACAAATCTGTTTGACTACTTTGAAGTAACTTGGTAGCTCATCGAAATCCCTCTCTTCAACCTGTCATTAACAAGTTGTCACGACTTTGCAGATCCTCAATAAACAGAGCTTTCGTAAGTCAAAGGTTTACGCAAGGAGAAAAACTAGGAGCGACCTTTTCCCGAAAAAGAAACAGGACTTCTGAGGTTTCCTTGTAAAATGAGTTTATTTAGGCTTACCAGCCACATATAAAAGGGAGACCAGTTTGTTTGCCTCTTATACCCAAGTTCAATCGAAACAGACCCGAGGCGCGAGTATGAGTTCATTTGATCAATGATCTAACGCCCTAGCACTGACTCTTACAGTCTTGTCCGTTTCCATCGCAAATATTCAGTCCTAAGGGAGCGACCTTCAGTAACCTGTTCTCTTTAGAGTATGGTGAACAGGCGTCCAGTTTTGCCTTGGAACTCCGATCTGTTATCAGTGATTAATCGAAAAGTTCAGCCGGAAAAAGGAGAGATTGGAGTGACAAGTGAGTCTTTCTGGTTACATTTTGAATCTATCCAGGAAATTTGGTGCTTGGTTTAGGATCTGATCATATACTTCCTAGCTAATCTTCTAGGTATTCTGAGAACCCACAGCTTGAAAAGCCAGACTGTTCTAGTTTCCTCATTTTAAAACTTCTATGGTCTGCTGCTTACCTCGAGTTTTTTTTGTAAGACGTCCGTCGTTCCGGTGTCCCGCTGCGCAATGATAGCCACCACATGCAACGAACAGTGGGATATGTTGTCAATAGAAGCAGAGAGACGAGTCCCAGGAAGTAGTCGTGAAGAAGGAGACACGATCGCTGAGACAAGCGCTTTATTTGCCTGACGTTTCGGATTCCTGCTCGAACCTATCATCAGAGACAAAAGCAGATACGACCTTCCCCTTCCATACTCGGTGTTGAGACTTCTCCTAGGCGGAGCACTTAGCCACGCGGGGAACGCACAGATGAACGCAGTTCCCAACGCCAGGGTCGGTGGGTCAGATGGTCGAGCAATCATCACTCCAACATCCAACACCCGTGATGAAATTGCAGCAATTAACGACGCGAGTGTCGGCTATCAAGCGGTCATTACACCAAGTGCAACGATCCCTGATGAAGGGGGAGCCGTGAACGGTGACATGACGACTACATCCTATAAATACTGCAGCCCCTTGTGCATGAACCACCCGTATCTCCTTTTGTCTCTGATGATGGGTTCGAGCAGGAATCCGAAACGTCGGACGAATAAAGCTCTTGTCCCAGCGATCGTGTCTCCTTCTTCGCAGTGGAATATGTGCTTATCTTCCTAATCAAATCTGCATTCAGGCAAATATCTTCTCAATCCACTTGACCTGGACTTGAAGGTCATGATCTCTTGTCCCCTTTCTGCTCTCCTGTAAGCGACTATCTGGTAGACGTCCTTATTGAGCGACATTGTCATGTATTGCCTGAAGTAATCGCAATGAGGGCCAGTGCCTTCTTTAAATTATAGTGACGAAGATTTTAGAGGTCTCGGCTTTACTCTCCCCTCACACACTAATCGTATCTCAACAATACGGCATGTTAGGGCGACTGGAAATCGTTATGCACACGGTGGTCAACGAAACACTCATCCCATCTATGTATATTTGCCGGTCCATCCAACGCCATGAACGTTGCTTCACACAACCGCCTTTCACAGCCGTGGCCTTAGGGCACAGGAGATGACTGTAGCTGACCTATCACTGTCTGCGTCCAAGCATACTCGCAGTCCTTCGGACTTAGGATTTCTAATGGATATGATGGTTCCAAAAAGATTCGTGGAATCTAAGTTTGCGCGATTCTTCCTCACTAACACTGCCTACACACAAGTCACCGTCGCTCTTTCCAGGTGGTGCTGGTTTTCGTTGTGTCTTAGGAATAAATCATCCGAGAATGATCATCGCGCGTAGTTATAATGTTGCCATTAGACTGGGTCCATTTTTATTTCTGCCCAGCCCCTTCACGTCAAATGTGCAAAGCGTCATGCAACATCATTCGGTATTAATGTCCATAATAAGTGTGTATTAGCTTCCTTCACTAATCCCACCCAAATGCTATTTTATGCAATACTCGGGGAAAGTGGGTTGATTCTAAGAGTTTAAAGCAGACGGAAACACCTGCCCACTGCTATAATAAAAGCATGGCCCCGATCTTAAAATGGTAAAATTAAAAAATTGTAACCAGCACCGGACGCATAAAACCTTTTCGACGTGAAAATACTAGAATGTGCCTAATATCGGTGCTGTGACCGAAGCAATTTCCCCTATCTGTCTCATGTTCTTAAAAATACTCTTGCTAATTGTTATTATGATTGATACATCTCGACTAGGATAGCTGCTTCTGTTTCTGCAGGCAGCACAGCAGGCCCGTCAGCCGATCGCTCAATCATGAAGTCACCGTTTGAAGGCAAGCCTATGACTCTTGGATGTCCCTACTAGATTGTCTAGAGGAAATATTTGGATTATAATGCAGTTTTCGGTGTTGTAATTAAGCTTGTGTCCCTAGACTATATGTCTCCCGCCAAGTCGCTTCCAGCCGGATTATATTCCCAATCAGTTCAGTTGATTCTTCCAATTTTCTCTCACTTTCAGAGCCATCATTTTGGGCAATTGCTTATTGATCCTATATACTTTTTATCAAATGATTAGACCTTCGAAAGTTCGGCTATGTTTTGGGCTTCTGTTAACCCCTGGTTTGCTTGATTCAAAATACCTGTCAAAAGTGGACTAATGAAGCGTCTCACCGTGGCGTTTAGTTATACCATTTTGTTCAAAACGTCGTCTTCTTTTGTCTTACTAATGACACTCTGCTGCATCATATATCGGGCAGACAGTGGGCATTAACCGAAGCTAGAGCAGTTTACCAAGTTAGTTGAAGGAAGGGGTGGGACGTTTTTCAGAGCGCCAGTTCCTCTATCGCAGTTATGCACGTGACAGGGAGAGACGTTTACCCATCAATCTGGGCTTCCGCCTAATCCGCACGCCAGGTCACGGGACACATTACTCGTATCAGTCGCATGCACGCGCACCTGTTCTAGGATCGCCGCAGCCGTTGCTGTTGCTGCTGCTGCTGCTGCCGCCGCTGCTGCTGCTGCTGATGACGATGTTATGTGCAGGCACGAATACCGGACTTCCGTTCTTCATACTGTAGACCTCTCCGCCTCCACTCATATATCCGCCATTGCTAACTGACTGCCGTTACGACGGTGGTTACGGGGTGGAGACAACGGTCGAAGGGACTGCCCTCGGAGAGAGGATTACAGACGTCAGTTAACGCCCTAGTGTCAACGGACGTTGGCTCCAGCAGTGGGGGCAGCCGATTCAACGACCAGTCCCCCCTGCGCGGGTGGTAACTAACGCCACCAGACCCAGATTTCGCGAGCCAACACGCACGTGCGCACTGCAGTGTTCCACCTCCACCGCGCTAGCCCGGATTTGTCTCCGAGACCAGGGGGACTGCACGACAGGTGGTGGACAGGCATACCAGTAACTAAATCCTCGGCTATCATCGTACCTATGGACCTTATTAAAATTACTAGGCCGACATTTAGTTCAGTAGACGGATCCGGCCTCTTTGACTACCTTCCGAACACGGACGGTGGGCCAAGGATCCTGAGTCAGGAGGCAGGGAGAGACATTTGTGAGGCATTCCAGTAAAGCTTACGAACTACTAGTAGCTGACTTCGAAAGCCCTGGCTTCGGATTTCCTATTCAGAAAGCATGCACAGCAAGGATTGCGACCAAAAGTGAACGTGCAATCCCCAAGGTCTATTGCAAAATTCTCCATGTTGCTAAATTTAACCCTGCATCTGGCACAGTGTTCCACGACAAACAGGTGTTTGGCAAGTGATTACGGGTGTGTCGCCACATAGACCCAGAAGTCCACTAATTTTTAAAAATTACTTTCATGAAAGCAGGACAAAGATAGTGATGCCTATGCCCCAATGGCTGAATGGTTCGCACGTTGCTGCCGCCACCTTGGCCGGTCACTGCCCTGAGGCGATGGAACCGTTTGTCAAGAGCGGTGAACTAAAATCCATATAACCGGCAACGGTAACGATAGGGTGTAGGGCACCCAAGTAGGTTGTAACTCCAGAAATATATCCTAAAATTCAGTGTGACTGTTAACATAACTTATTATTCACCGTTCCTATTGTTTGAAATTTCCTTCTCTTCCTGGCTAAAAGTAAACCTACCAGGGCGCTTTATTCAAAGTCCGTTATTTTTTGAAAATTGACTTTCATTTTTTTTTATTACCGCGCTCACTTTCTTTTCCAAATGACAGCTAACGATAAGACGTTCGGCAGAAGTTTACCCATTTTTTGTGTCTTCTTGCCCTCCGTCGTGTGTGTTGCCCCACCTGTAAAACCCCCTCTACAGGCTAGCTCAAGTTAATTGGGGGTCCTACACCGTATCGCTGCCCCGGCGACGGCAGAACTTTACTCTGTTCAGTTTGTTGCGGGCCAGCAGAGCTTGGCTGACAGTGAACTACTTTAAAGAACTCTGTCCTCACGTGGTTGATTGGACAGATCTTAAATTAACTTAGGTATTATTTGATTTTCGCTTATCTTGATTTGGGATTCCCGATTTTCTTGATCTTATGTCACTTATACTCACCATTGTTCATGGCGAGTCTTTATGATCCGCCAATACAGGAAACACAGCCTCTCCAAGCTACGGGACACCGTCTTCCATTTTCTACTCCGGTTGGAAAGAGCATCCGCTTTATGTTCACTGTTTTTGTTCAACAAACAGAAGTTGAACGGATGGTAAGTTAAAAGACCCAAATATGGACACATTTGAAAGCGCTTGTCGTTTACAGCACTTTATGTTCATATATGGCTAAGATTCCGTATCTAATTCAAATCCGGAAGTCGCATTTGGTTGGTATGGAGAGTTGTATGGAAAAGAAACGAGGGTAATAAATAGCCAGGGGGTGGTAACCGGGTGCCGTTGGAGTTGGTGGACCAGCACTTTGCTCTAACTTCAAGAAAATTCTTCGTTCTACGGAGCTCCGTAATAGAAATCTGGGTGGAAAATTCCCCGACTGCACCCACACTCGTGATGGTGATCGGGGCCACCAGCATCGAGAAGCACTAAGACACAAATGAGTTAGCTTGGTGTTTAAGCTTGAAGCCTCGATGCCATAACGTCGGTCAAATTAAGTATACCTTCACATGAGGAATAGTACAAGAATGAAATGCAACGCCGATCAAAAGAAAATATGCCGCCAGAGTAATTCACACTACCTTTTGACAGTTCATCTTTCCAAAGGCTTGTACATGCTGAACTTGGAAAATATTAACTACTAAAACACTGTGTGTTTCTCAATCGAGCTTGCGCCCTGTGCCTCAGTGACAGATCGTTTGGCTGTATTCTCAAGAAAAAAAGAATGCAGGTTGTAGCCCCGCGTCTTCCTAAACAGCAGCTGAGATACGACTAGTTGTCATCTGCGAGAGATCTTTCTGTCTCATGATGATGTGGCATCCCGTTTTCATGGACTGCATTCAGAAGTATTAACAAGGTGGTGTCCGGTTAAGAACACTCCAACCGAGACGAGTGAACAGTCATTATTTATAGAATACAAAATTTTCCCGTCTACTTTTGAAGTTTGGCTTATTATTACTGTTTTCATTAGATGAAAATAAAAAGCCAGATATCGGTTTTTCCTAACCTTCGAAGTGGTTTGACATTTAAAGGACTTCCAGTGGAAAACTCTTCTGATTTCTTGCTTTGATGTGTTTTGTCGGGCGGTTGCTTACCAGTCTTGTCAAATTAATCTCAACATTTCCTATATTTTTCAAGCATTTAAGTGTCCCATGTCCACAGAAAAATAAATGACACAATTCCCTCAGGTGATAAATCTTGCGAGTACTTCGAGAATTTTGTAAATAGTTAAAGACCAAATCCCGCTTCGAAGTCTTAGGTAGCTCACTAGTCTTTTGGTAGGAATAAAACGCATATTTTCAGATGCTGACTTGAGAGCAAACGTGATTCAGGAAGAAGGAACTCTTTTCCAAGTTGGCTCGATAAAACTGCAGAATTTGCAGTTCATTTATATTCAGTAACGCATCTGCAACTTATCTATTTTTTCGGACTGACCCACTCCGTTCGTTCGTAAACTAATAGTTTATCTGCAGATCAGAGTTTCTGATTCAGTTTTTTAGTATTTCCAATACAAAACAAGTAACATTTTGTAAGTGGCGAACATCAACTAGATGTATGTAACTTCCAAAGAACCAATCGTTTTTCGTTTGAGATAGAAATGGATGGCCGGGAAAGTTCACGGTGTTGCACGATTTATGGACTAACATATCAACTATCCGACTTCTCATTACCTTTAACTCTTCCAAACAGCTTTGTTATCCGATGAAGAAGAAGAAGAGGAAGAAGAAGAAGAAGAAGAAGAAGAAGAAGAAGATGATGATGATGATGATGATGATGATGATGATGATGATGATGATGATGATGATGATGATGATGATGATGATGATGATGATGATGATGATGATGATGATGATGATGATGATGATGATGATGAGATCATCATGACGACTCTGATCTTAGTTTGAATTTTTGGAGGATCTATGCAGCTTTTCATCAACAAATATTTTGGAATCCGAGAAGCGGTTAGGAATTCAATTGGAAATACCGGTGTGTACATCAGTTGTGTCCGCGTAATCCCCTAGGTTTGAATGATTTGTTATCTGTGCCCATCGGGGAATCCCAAGACGGTTCTGCTACCATAATTTGCAGTTGCCAGTATTTGGTGTTCACTGATAGCTTCTTCCTCTTTTTCTAACATACTTGGGAATCTCATTAGCATTATGATCAATGAGGCCTTTTTGTTGAGCAAGAGAATTCGGGAAAGTAATCCATGCTTCATAACTTTTTGCCCACGGTGTGGACCGACAGATAAACATGCATCATTTGCTGCCAGTCCAGAAATCTCTACGGTCCAGTTTAACAGGTCAATGGAGGTCGGATTCGTGTCGACAAAGATATCTACCGATAGAGACCAGTTAAAAGGCAGAATTTTATTACCAACAAAGACAAGGGAGACAAGGAATGGTCATTTCTGGCATATTAGCCGTCGTCAGTCAGTCATACCCAGCCCCGAAGTGTGGAAAACATGGAACTCGATCCCGACGCTAGTTAGTTAGAAATTCAACGTCTCTAACCACTAAGCCACGGGCCCGTTGTCTTGTCGGTTAAAAGTTCTAGCTGACATCTGGGCATGTTTATTTCTGCCTTTAATCGCTACATCGGTGGTGCCGGTTACGAAACTAAAATTTTATGTCATAATTATAAGATAAGCATCATAGTTTCCCAGGCCTCTGTTGGTTATTATATGATCCCTCGCGTTAAAATGATATTAAATGCACATCCGAAATATAAATGTTAATGTTTTCCGTTTCCTGAGAGAAGAAATCAAGCCTTCTAGAAATTCCTTTCAATATTCGGCAGGTCATTTCGAATCACTTTTGAATACGCTTGTTTTCGCTCAGATTTTCTGGTAATTTATCGAATTCATGAGAAAGCACTACGGTTCTGCATGTTTTTCTCCATGTCTAGCTGTTCATATTTGTTAGTGATGTACTACTCCCTTACGCCAGTCATAAAACCAATTTGGTAAATCGACTTGACGCTGTTTCTAATTTTCTTGAAAACGGATAATCAGGCCTGTAGTGGAGGGGAGGATTTTTGCCTTTGAACGTAGAATTATAACAGTGCAAATTCGGTCCACCAAGATCAGTCCATTCTGTTTTAACAAGGATTGTAATTTCATGACTTCAAAATGGAATTTTACTAAAATCAAAAACCCTCGATCAAACAAAGACAAAAAGATGAGGTAAGCGGAAACGTGAGACGGACGCTTTTGTGTGCCCCATTGTAGAAGGTCACGACAGATATAACTAGATAGAAATAAAAATCCCGAAATCAACTTTCGAAAAATAATAAGTCGTAGCTTGGACAAACATATTACCTATCTTAAAAATGGTCTCGAATACGGATTGGTCTTTGCTATTCAACCGCCTATGAGCTCTAGACCGGTGCACAAAGGTAAATGAGAAGTCTGTATCCCATTCTACAATCAGAATTTGACCATTAGTAATCACGGCCGACAAGTCATGACTTTCTGTCTCGACCTGCGGAGAACTTCTACTGATAAGACCGCTGGTTATCTCTGAGTGTAGTTTGATTATGGCTGACTGACAGCGATAGATAGGCCGCAAGTGTTCAGTATAGTCGCCTTTAGTGGCTGCCTGTCATCTGATTTACTTGCCTTTTTTCGTGAACTGTGACAGGCCAGAAAGTTGTTGCGCCATTTTTCGGAAGTCTGGATTGGTCGTCTTGTTTGTCATATCCGCTCCACTGTTGCCTCCCAAGCCATCGGTAATCAGGCGTCGACTTTGACACTACGGCCACTAATCCCTAATACACTTACTGAACCGGGCAATAATATTATTACTGCCATCACCACAAATTGTGGATGAAGACGCAGGCTAAAAAAACAGTAGGTTGCAGAGATAGAAAGAAGATCTGGCAAGACACCGGAATAGGAAACTCCGTTATCCAGCTGTCCTTGTGCCACGTCTTCTCGAAAATATTGATGCAAAAAGGATGAAGAAGGGCCATATTTATGAGTTTGAAAGCGATTTCACGGGTCTTTTTGTCTTGGAGGTTGCCAGTAGTTTTATATTGCCGCAACTTCTGGCACACGTTTGCGAATTTCTGTTTCAAGGTTCCTCCGCCCCCTTTGGCCTTGATGTTTGTTTGGCGCTCAATGTGAATGCATATCCTTGTGCATGTACAAAAGGGTTGCTTTAAAACGATTCATTGCAAAACATTCATTCTTTTCATTCTTTACATAAAGGGACAAGAGTGTTCGTTAGAACAATTTGCCAATTTACCGTTCTTTCCTCAAAAAATTGTCCGCAAGCAACGGTACCATAAGTTTCATTGAAGTTTGGAGATATATTTATCCACTGGGTCAAAATTCTGCCTCGATTCTATGATGAAAAGTCGTTTATCTAAAGAAGCTATCCGTATTTTATAGGAACTTGGCTTTCACGAATTTCTTCTCACATGTGTATTACCTATTGCCTATTTGTCTATCTATATAATCTATGTTGAACGAAAAGAGGCCAATGTTCGGGTCTCAGGTGCACGCGTGAGTAGGGAAGAAGGAGACTGGTCGACCATCAAAACCGTCCGTTCATTTTTCCAAGCTTTCAAACTCGTATAGGCGTCCGTCGGAGACAAAAGCAGCAGCAGAACAGACATAGGGTGTATTAGCAAGTCAACAACCAGTGTCGAAGGTCTGAAGATGACCACGCAGGATTCTGTATATTGGCGCCAGATCAACTCATCGATTGGCTGAGTTTTCAGCCAAGGCCCAGGTTTCTATCAATCCGAGACTTGTTTTAATTCCGGTATGGACGGTTATTCTGTCGACTGCAAAGTTAATCTCGCGACCCGTTTCGATGGTGTAATAACTCGTCTCCTCGTCACATAGCCTGTGTTCGCGCACCCGCGATCCGAGCGTGCGTTCAGCCTGACCTGTGTAAAAACAAGAACACTTACGCACGGGATACGATGCACTACACCAGATTGTCCCCTGGGGTGTAAACGGTCTTTATTTTTCCTGACTGCTGTGCATGGCAGTTTTGGGTCGGTGTACAACTCCAACGCCTAGTCCCACAGCAATGCGTTCGATCGCCTCGGAAACATCCTGGATGCATAGCAGGGTATGCCCTTTTCGTCATTGGTGTTTCTGTTTGGGTTCTCGGGGGCGAACACGCAGGCGTCAGCTTATAAATCCTACGAATAGCCATTCCTCGTAAACTGATCGCGAAGATGTTTGGCCTCGCATGTTTTGTCTTCAGGGTCGCCGTAATGTGCTTGTATCCCCCTGAAGAAAGTTCAAAAACACCTTCGTTTGTTAGCCATCGGACGGTTATTGCGAAAACTGAGAAGGTGTATTGTGTTCGTAATCCTCCTGTAAACCCTCGTCGCAATTTCACCGTTAGGACTATCTGAGGAGTCCATTAAGTAAGGCCAGCTATTAGTCCTTTTCCGCCCTTTTAAACTGTGCATCTGGAAATATCGAGTTGATCAGGTTATGGGATTTCTGTAGCATGTTATTCTTGGCAGTAACAAACGCGTCGCCTACATGATGGCGCTAAAAGACCAACTCATGCTGGATGACAGCAATCTTTTCTGTCTCCTGTCGGAACAAATCTGCCACTAAACCGAGGACTGGGGAGCCCTTTGGAGTTCCCTTGATCTCCTCATAGATTTCTCGAGCAAAAGTCAAACAGGTATTTTGACAAAAATCAAACAACCTTGTGAGGTTTTCAATTTCGAGTGGGTTCTGCATTTCGTCATATGTCTTCTCAAGTCTCTTGCACATGACTCCGTACGACAAGTTCGGTGAGGTGGATTTAAATTATGACATCGTGTCGAAAACTACCACAACTTCGTCTACCTGAATCCTCTGAATACAGAATTTTGCAAGAAATTAGGGGCCTGGCCGACTGCGGTAATCGAACAATCTTGGAGTAACGCCATTTTTGAGTATATTAGCATTGCCATACTATAGGTCTGGCTGCCTTTTAGAGCAACCATTGACCGCAGCGGAACACTTTGTTTGTAGATTTTTGGCATGCCATAGGACCGGGCCATATCAGTGTCTGCTTGTCCCACCTGACGACATTTATTCACCCTAATTGCATTTTTGCGCCGGAATCCTCTAAGAAGTTTATTCAGCCGAGAGACTACTGTTTTGAATTGTGAGTTCTGGGCTAGTCTGTAAAAATGTCTGTCATCAAGTAGAGTTTAGTTTGGGCACTGCAGTCTTCTCTATTCACTACGACAGTTGTTCATCCCTTACCAGAGGGCAGAATGATAATTGGTTGGACCCTCTTCAGTCCGTTTATGGTTTTGACTCCCTCTGAGAAATATATTAATTTGGTCAGAAAGAAGGTGACTCGTTGTCGTAGGGTGTTCCTTGTCATCGGTTGTTTCAGTTCTCACGAGCCTAGCCTCCAGAGCTGCAATTTAATTTGTCACAGAGATCCTCATGAATAGGGACGTCATAATGTTTTTGCTCAAATTCTGGTCTAGTAGAAAAGTTGAAAAGTATCACGTAAAGCCTGTGATGATAGGCCGTACTGGATTGGTCTGAATTCTTCAGCTGGCCATTTTCTAATCGTGTCATGGGATTTGCATGATCCCCAAGTTGAATCACACTGGTGCTTCCTTGTCAGAAAAGTCACGTATCCTTCGTCGGACTTCGTAGTTGGATTACCCCTCTTTTAGAAAAAATGATATCGTTTCCTTCAGAGACCCCGGAGTTCAGAGGTTCAGGTCTACTGGTACCAGAAAACCAATGTTATACATCTTGCCAACGACTCAATAATCAGATTTAGCAATCCTTCTAGCAGCAAACGCGAATAACTAGCCATATCATCTTATTTCGAAACGATCGGCTGAAGTACTCAGGTCAGCTCAGCGCAACCTATCATCATATGTTTACGGGCACATTTTAATTCATCTGCTTGACTAGAATTTAAACTGAAATATAGTGACATCCCATTTACGAGAATAACTGTGACAGAAACAATAATGACGTAATAAATAACGTATTTGTGAGATGTCAGACTGCAGTGGTGAATTTGGGACTGCTACCTCTAGCCATGTGCATTGGAAACCACATAAAACACAGCTATAACCAGTTAACGAATGACCGAATTCGGAGAATGCTGTGTCGATGTTGTTTTTTGTAGTCCTTAGTGACACTGCCGACTTTTACGTCCCCTATTACGAATAAACAAAACATCCCTGGAAGTCTGTTCTACCCTATAAACAAAAACCGCTGGACTGCTGCCCCTTCCAAGCGTCTTGCCGAACAGACGACAACGCCTTTGGGAATGTGCATAGCAAGAAAACATAAATCAGCAATATGTACGCTTTTATTGCTATGTCCCTCCAGCCGAAAATGTAGCCTAGTAAATTGGTTTGTCAACAAAACCTGGAGGGTATTTTTGAATAAGCTGAAAAATGAAGTTTTGCCTCATAACCAACTTCGCAGTCATATATTTTTTGATAGGCAACAATAAAAATCATAACTGGGGGCTGTGTACACTAGAAAAGAGTTCTAGTTCCTTTTTCCAGTTCTGGAGACTCCACAGATAACTGCTGAATTTCATTCATAGTCAGTTGCATATGAGTTCTTCCGTAACTTATATTCGTATACGTTCTCTGGTACGTTAAACATATCTTGATATTTTTAACCGTCGCAAACGACGAGAACAACCCATATCCCACGAGGTGGGCCCAACAGTGACCT
>CACRXP010000159.1:138179-211256 GCA_902702965.1 Spirometra erinaceieuropaei
CACGATACAAAAGACATGAAAACCAACGAACCGGACTACAATAATCTTAAGAAACCGGAAAAGAGCCATGGATGCCACTTTCGGCGAAACAAAAAGCAACGGACAAAGTCGTTAGACAAAACTTCCGACCCAATCGAAATAGAGGGGAACAAAAAGAAGACAGACGGGGATGGAAGTGGTTCTCGCATTTCCCTAAGTTTGGCAAATCTGGATCATGCAAAGACCATCTGCACCAAAATAAAACAGCGATGGACGACACCAAAAAATTGAAGACAGTAATCGTATGGACTTACATACGCCACAAAAGAGAGCTAGCAGCTTACCCTGTACATGCCTTTCAGGCAGTAATACAATAAGTCATGTGAGGCAGCCAAATGAAGATAGTACGTCCAATTTCACGGACATGAGCAAATTAGCCGCAAACCCGGATGTAGCCATAAAGGCAGTCTCAGAGTCGGAGACCCAATCTACTGTCAAAGAAAGTAGGCAGGATGCAACCATCAGTTTTTCCCCGAGAGATCACGTTGTGTGGTAGTGCAAGGAGTTCCTGAAGCTCCTGGTGACACCCCGAAAGAGAGTTTAAAACACGATCTGCTGACATTCCAAAACTTACTGAATGACACCCAAAAATCCAAAATACGGTGGCCTTCACAACAGACACGGTGAGGAAAACTTTCAGTCAACTACAGTTCACTAAATCGCCTGGTCCATACGGCGTATTCGCAAAAGTCCTGAATGAACTCTCGGACTAACTGGCCTCTCTGTTATCCAGGATCTTCAAAACTTCGATGGAGACCGGGGCCCTTCCTACAGACTGGAAGCAAACCAATATATGCCCCATATATAAAGGTGGCGAGAGAGCAGCCCCGAACAATTTCAGACCAGTAACTCTCGTAAGCATCTGTTGCTAAGTGATGGAAAAGGTAATAAAAACGGAGCTGATGCGGCATCTTGAAGAGAACTGCTTGCTCAGTTTGCATCAGCATGGATTTCGAAGGGGTTGATCCTATCTTACTAACATGCTAATATCCATGGGAAACTGGACGAAATCAATCCAAACGGGTTTATCAGTCGACACCGTGTACATTGACTGCAGAAAGGTTGTTATCAGTGTTCCACACAGACGACTTATATTTAAGCTACGATAAATGGGCGTGAATGGAAATCTGCGGAAATGGTTAGCCGATTTTCTTACGGGAAGACCTCAGCGTGTGTGTACCGGTATCGCTAAATCGGAACGGGCATCCGTCGTCAGTGGCATTCCGCAGGGGAGCGTTCTGGGTCCAATTCTGTTCTTAATATATATATAAATGACTGCCTCGACTCTCTGAACTGCAAGCGCGCAATTTTTGCTGATGATTGTAAATAGTGAAATCCAATACAGAAGCCGGAAAACTCGCTACAGTTACAAAACAATCTGAATCGCTTGCAACAATGGCGTGATGAGTTGTGTCTTAACCTCGACCTTAACACATACCAACTTATCCGATTACGATATACCAACAGGAGGCCGTTAAGATTTGAATCTCGCCAATCTATAGGAGGACAGCAACTCGAATCAGTCAACGAGTTAAGAGACCTCGGTGTTCGGATGGCGCCAACTCTCGAACTATCGTCTCACTGCGTCAAGGAATCAAAGTGGGCTATGGATATCCTAAGCAAGATAAGAAGATCCTTCCTCAATTTTGACGAAGAACTTTTCGGCCGAGTATTTGGAACATTTGTTCGCCAATATTGGAATATTGCTTTCAGTCACGGGTTCCCTGGACGAAACAAGATTACGCCCTGTTGGAGAACGTACAAAGAACAGCAACCAGACTCACTGGTGGACTATGCTGCTTACCTTATGGGAGACGCCTGCAAAAGCTAAGAATATTTCTTCTCTTCTATAGACAATGCAGAGGGGACATGCTTGTGGCCTTAAGTATCGTCAGAAGGATAGCCTGTGCTCATCAGTTTGACGATTTCTTCGAACTGGCGCGAACGAGCAATCTTCGAGGCCACCAATACAAACTGACGATAAAGCACGTCAAACTTAAAGTGCAAACCAAATTTTTCTCCCACCGGCTGGTCGAAGGATGGGATGATTTACCGTACTTCATGGTCTTGGCGGAAAACATTGCAATGTGCAAAAAAAACTTGATAATTTTATGATCGATGATCAAATACTTACTCGATATCAATAACTGGCAAACATGGCATGTAAATATGCGCAAACTTTTCATCCGTCTATCTGTAAATAGGGTTTTCCATGGTTCCACCCATATTCCTTATATACACTGAATTATACTGAATTTATGAAATAAACGAAATTTGAAGTGAGGAGGAGTTGAGACCGCCTGCAACAAATAATGAGCTAATTACAAAACTTGACAGTGGCGGTAGAGCATCGTTCGGATTGAGCCGGACTATTTAAGGTAAAAATTCACGAATTGATCCTATGCTGACCTCGCGGACTGATTTGCTCACCTGGTGATAGATGCAAATGCACTCCAAAGACCGATTGAAACCCCTCGTAAGAAACTAGTAGTTCTAGGTACTTACCGTTGCACGGCATCATACAGACCACGTGAACCCCGAGCAGGATTTTTTTAGATGGATACCCAGTCACGCGCCATGTAACACGGTCGTTTTTAGTTGATTATGGCAGGCTGATGATACTGAAGAGACCGGGAATATTAAGAAAAAGATGGGCTCACCGGAACGGGTTTGGTTAGATGCTGACGTATCGAAGAACTTGGTCAAAGCGGAAAATGGATTTAATCGACTCCATGCCGATCCACTTTTCTCATCTCTCCCTGCCTCAGCCTCCCGGGGTATGATTGGCGGACGTTTTATCTGCATAATTTGTGAGTCACCGTTTCGTCGGATCGGTGAGTAAACCCTCGTCGGGTGGTCCGTCTGGTTGTTTATTTTTTTCCTCGCCGTGTAATCACGCCGTCGGGCTGTCTCTGTATGGCCTTCTTATGTCCAGTATAGTCACTTGGTCCTAAGTTCTACGAACGTGATGACGCCTGTTCATGGAGTTGGCATCAGAGTACCAAGCTTCGAGTGTTAGACGTTCTGTTTTCGTGTTACCCCGGCCTAAGATTGTAGCTCTTTGGAGATCGAAAGTACACCCAGTTTCTCCAGCGTATGTTGCTGGTTGAGAGTTTGGTTCTAGCCTCCGAGTCGCCGATTTATACTTTGGTAGGCGGATCTGCAGTTTCCGCCAAAATAACCATACTGGATTTAAGAAGGTCATACAGAGACAGCCAGACGACGAGTTTACTCGGCGAAAGGTAAAATGAATCACCAGACCGACCACCCGACAAACGTTCACTCACCTCGGCCCGACAAGCGGTGACTCACAAAGTACGCAAATAAAACACCAATTACCCGCCGAGAGACTGAGTCAGCGAGGGAAGAGAAAAATCGACAAGCATGCGGCCGACGAACGCGACTTGCCACTTGAAATTTCAGGTCGATTAAATGCATCTTACGCTTTGAAAATAGGGAACCGACTAAGTTCTTTGAAACGTCAGCACCTAAATAAACTCGTTCGGTGAACCCATCTTTTCCCTCAAATCATCAACCCAGATTTCTAAATTTTGTCAATCTGAGTCCGAAAATAGGCTCGTAGGCTAAATATTGGAACGTAAGACCGATCGGTTACTAATCTGAGCCTAAACACAAATGCCTTCAATGTTTCCGGCATCATACAACCTACGATTTATTGAGACTGATGCTTTTGTTTACATGGGAACGCGAATATTTGAATCCCATATATATATTGGCCTGCCAAGAACCCAATTATTTACCTTGCCTTGTGTCCCCCTTTATTTGTTGGCTACGTATTTCGGGGTCGCTATGGTCAACATTGTCATAAAGAAGGGTGATCAGCCTCAATTTTTACTCGAAACTCATGTTAAGACACCCATTAAAGAACTTATTGATACGGCATGTGAAATATACAATTATAGGCTGAAGGTATTTCGCATCGCCGACCACTTAAAGGAGCTAGCAGACCACGGTGTCACTCTCCCCCCAAACATGCAGGTTCTTGTTAACCAAAGGTCTCGGAACCAGTTTTTTAGGGTCTCACAGACGAGCAGATTGAAGAACTGAAATTGATTGACGAATGGGGGCAGAAGTGTATCCCCAGTGGAGGGTATATTGAGTGTAAGGACGACATTGGTCGCAGAAATGGGAAAGGTACCTCATACTACCAAGTGCCACTATTATTTTCAGCGCCGACGGAAACTATGGCAGCCGTACTCCGGAAAACCAGTGATGAGGCCAAGGCCTTAATTTCAAAGGTGCGTCGCCCACTTATGTCGACATCCCATTCATAGGATCTTGTGAAACAAAACCAGTTGATGAAGAAGGGAATTGTCCACGAGGCATTTATGATGCTCAGTGGTGCTGTCACCATTGTCTACCCTATGGGACTGCCACCATACGATCCAATTCAAATGGAACTCAAGAATGAGGAAGACCTCTCGGGCACTCATGTGCGTTTGACCTGGCTCGCCCAATTTACTTTTTCTCGTTCTTGACGTAGTTTGCCTATTCTCCTCAAGCGTCTTGATTGTAGGTGGATTTTTGGTCCATATCACTATGTTCTAACCTTAATCTTCGCGGTTTCACTACTATAAATGGTCATCATCATGTTTACCTCGAGACCTCGGTACTATAGTGTCGAGAAGCTTATAACCTTCTCCGATTATCTCTGTTATCGGCATATACATTTTGCTTGCAAAAACAGTCTCAGGTTATAGCGCGTATACTTACTCTAGGGCCAAAGATGCAACCCAATTAATGCATTCCTCCGGGCTTCCTCTAAGACCGATGGGTAACTGTTAAGACACTAAGCAGTTAATCGGTGTAGTACGTTCATTATACAAGGAAACAGTCCCCTACTTTCTCGAGATTTGCGTGTAATTTTTAAAAGCTTCATCACTTTGTCACGTAAGTTACCTTTCTTCATCAGCTTCCTCTTAATTGTTTTTTCAAAAGGCTTCTCTTTTCACAAACATCATATCAGGCTCAGACCGAAGTGATACCTCCGGATGAAGCAACAATATGGTTTTCTGGGAAGGAGATGCTGCCCGGCAAACTGCTATCAGACTTCATAGGCAACAATGATAAGACGAAAATAATCGTGAAGATTGCGAAGCGAGGGAGCGGGGCGCCTGCACGTGAGGCTGTCATTTCCGAGGAAGACCAGAAGGCGATGATGAGCTATTATTATAAACGTCAGCAGGAGTTGAAACAATTGGAAGAAAATGATGACGACTCCTATTTAGACGCAAGTTGGGCCGAGCCCGGACAGTTAAAACGACAATTTCACGGTCTCGACAACATCAGACTGGGACCGAAATGAAAAACCGCACCATTAAAGACTAAACGCACGAATTTGTAGGCAACAGAATCTTTCTGCCCTGTTCACTGTGATTTTATTCATCCCTGATTTCCTGCTCCACTGCATTTACTAAGAATTTTCGCTGTTTGCCTTTCAGTTCCTTTCACATCCTACGTTAGCTGTGTCTTCCTCGATCGACGGCAATCCTGGGACGATTCATGTAGAGTTACGTCTAGCCCTTTAGACGACGTTGCATGGGCAGCATGTAAAGTCAGAATAACTGGTTAGCAGACGCTTAATTAGATGCGTCGATCAACCTTCTCCCGGAGGAACCAAACTACTTCGTATTCATTTTCCTTTCGACTAGCGCATCGTTAGGTTTCCTTGCCGCCCGACCAAAGATCATGGCGTTCTAATAAAAAAATCAGCTCCCAGTGCATCGGGCCGTCTAGATCGTGAGTAGTGTGCATTCATGAACCATGCGTCAATTATGTTGACGCCCTACGACTACAAGTCGGCCCGGTAATTTGGCCGCTCTAAGAAATTTGCAACATAAGTGTTATGACAAACTTCTTCAGACATTTGTGCAGACTCCTTACCTCACTTATACCTTGCCAGGTTTGAACAGGTCAAAGTACCAAAGAGCATATCCGACAGTAAGAACAAAGCAATTGAACAACATCTAAGGACCTGTCTATGTAATGTCTTATTATGTGCTCAGACGGTGGTATTGCTAACTAACGTAACGTGTGCCCTGAAGCTAACCAAGTAGTGTAAGCCATTGAAAACTGACAATCGACTCCCGCTTAGTCCTGCCGTGGCTTGCTTGGATTTACGGGTGCCCCTTATTACTTCCTCATATATCTGCCGGTGTGTAGTAATCTAGATGATGCGGGTTATCTGCCCTTTATCCGAGCATGCCATTCAGAACAGTTCTCGGGGAAGTCACGACATCTCGAGCTTATGTCCCACAATTCCTGGGGCAGGTGCGGTACGGTGGTCGCCATTTCACCCCTGATCTACAAATTATTGCATATTAAGTGTTACGGTGGTCAGCTTACTTGAGCGCCGTCGAACCTGCGCTCTTTCATTGCCCATTGTCATTTTGGCTCGCACCTGTCGTTTCCTGGTGCGAGGAAACCCCCCTCAACTCTCGGCCGCAGGAATAATTTGGAGAACTTCCTATTTACCACCGTCAGTAACTGCACACGAACCGCTCCTATATTGCACTCGGTCACTTTTATCTCCCATCTGTCTTTCCCTCCGACATTTGTTCGGATACAATCGCGATCCCTCGTAAGCCGGCAGGAGGGTTCTGCGATGCTTCACTGAGGACCGAACTATGAGTCTCCCTGACTTCCCTCCATAATTTGCGCGACGCTCCGAACTATCTCTGATGTCAGGTAATCGACAGCCTCCAAGATGTCGGGATAACGTGCTCTATACCGGCTTGCTCTATTCCGCTTTGACAGATCAGGACGATGTCCTTTCGCATGGATGATATTCGTTCGGCGTTCGCCGACCTTTGGGATTTCGCTATTAACGCCCACGACAACTTAGGCATTTATGGTTTATCATGCGCGCTTCATCCTTACAGGGGTCGTTCGCACTTCATATGAAAACAACTCAAACATCTGGCACCATCCGAAAAAGGCGGTCGAAGGTCCTGCGTCTTTTGAAACTGTCTTTCAGTATTTTAGTCTTCGCAATCGACAATTTTCACTGCTGTCCTACGAAGTGGGTTGGGCAGCCGGGACTTGCGCGTGACTTTATTTAGAGTGAAGTAGGCTTGCATCGTACCTATCTCGCTCATTTCAACACCCATCATGCTACGATACCAAGACGAGGTTTTGCCGGGTGCAGTCGCTGGGAAAGCTAGACATCCCGCCTACGCTTCCCTACGTGAGCCGGTTCCTAGCTCTACGAGTACTGGGCCTCACCAAATGATGTTCCGTATCTAGTTGGGGTGTTGTGTTCCGTCCGTTATACCGACGCTGGCGGACAGTTTTTCATGGGTGTTGCAGGAATGGCGTGTGATTTTGATAGTTGTCTGGTATGCGCGTATTATGGAGCACGTTAATGTGTGGCCTAGGGTCGTTTGTTGTATCGGTAGGGCGAGGTGTCGCAATAGGTTCTGAACTTTTCTGCTTTACCGAAGGTTTTTACGCATACGCCTGTTATCCACCTTCACGACGTGGCCAATCCAACTCACTTGCGTCTACCTCATCGTGACGCAGATACTGACGACGTCGGCCCTTCCCACGATCTCGACGAAAGGGGTCCTCTCCTCCCACTTTCTGCATTTTCTGAAGGCAGCTGAGGTGAAAATTGTCTACTTTGCCTGGTCTTCGTGAAACGTCTGCGTATCTGGTCCATATAAGAGAGCTGTCACGACAATAACCCAGCGCGTCCGCAGTTTCGTAATGGAGAATATTCCACGCAGGTGCCGATGACATTGAAGATAGCACTTCGACTATTTTCCCTCACACCTGTACCGTTTAAATGGAGTTTTCAGGGCTTCTGTCGTTTACTCTAAATATATTGACTGATACTGACTATGCACACACCATTCAGCGAAGCATTGGCAATAAGTCCTGGCTAAGACCGATCCGAACAGAGTCGTTAATGCGTCACCACATTCATCCATGCGAAAGGGTACAAGAAGAATTAGGTGGGCACAGACGTATATTAAGAACAGACGGAACCTGGGAATTTATAATAATGTTTACTTAAACAAATGACCTGTCCGGATGGAGTGGTGACACTGACATGCCTGATAAACAACTGGTAGGGAGCGCAGCGCTGTCGGTAACTGTGGAAGAGGACCGTGGGAGGTGCCGACGCATAAAGAGAGTTGCGGGAAGGAGGTCGACAGTAGGGGGGTAAGGGCATCGGCTATTTTCACCGATGCGCAGTTACACCATCTCCACCCCAAATCCGTGTGGAAAGTGTCTACTTCATTCAAACTACTTCACAGATCGTGGGCCGTCACAACGGAGCTTTGTCTGCCCAAAGGCTCACTCACTTTGGATATCCGACCTACAATTTCGACGTATATCTGAATGCTTTCTCAAATGATGCTTCCAAACCACACGAGTTTATCTACTGGTTTGAGGCGAGTTCTGTCAACACTCGCGTTGGGTTCGTTGTCATCATTAGTTAGGTGTCAGTTAATATGGCCAATGTCTTCTCCGTGCTAATTATCACCCCCAAAACTGGAGCAGCTGAGGACAGAGAGATCCAAACTCTGCCGTGTGTGCTCTTTCTTTGCGGCATTTGGTGCGCAGTCGTATGCGAAAAGGAGGTCGCGGACACTGACCCTGGAGTCTTTCATAAATGCCCTCATACACCGTCAACTGAGCAGTTGTCCATCAGCTCGATAGTCGATGTCGATTCCTCGCCGGTCCTCTCGGCAGACTCCTGCCAGCATAACTGAGACCATGAGACTGGGGAGGATTTGCACCTTTAGCCAGTCATTTCTTCTGCACATATTCCTTACTTGCACTCATTTACGACACCATCCAGCGTTCTGAATCAAGAAGTTGCCTCTTCCCAGCCACGTCTCCGGTACTCCTGACGATACGTTCGTTAATCCGTCTCCGTTCATGGAAATCACACGTTAGATCTTGGGAGTGGAACATGGAAAGAAATGTTAATTTCTCACAAGTGATATACTTATTGCGGGGTTCATGGGGATTTGGCTTAAGGTCATGAGGCTCCGTCTACTAGTCACATCAACAGTTACCAAGGGAAAGGTTTAAATAGTGTCCCGCTAGTTCCCACACAATGTCCAGTCTTTACGAGTTTTCACGCGGCAAGAATGAGGACGAGGGAAAGGTGAATAGGGTGACAATGAGGATCACCATGAGTAGTATTAGTCGGGCGGCAGTGGTGACACTCACTGACTCATTCTGACTACGTGACTTGTTAAAGGTGTATTTGTTTTGGTTACGTTAGCAGTCGTAGTTGTTGATAGAAACGAAGAGGCGAGTTCCAGGTGGCAGTTCAGAAGATGAAGATGCGATCACTGGAATAAGAAATTTATTTGCCTGACGTTTCGGATTCTCACTCGAATCCATCATCAGAGACATTCGCAGATAAAGGTGATGGTGGCACCAGGAGTGCAGTATTCATAGCACGTGGGACCGTATGCGCACTACAATTAACAGTTCTCGCAATCACCGCTGGGGTCGTAATTGATGCGGTGGTGGCTTGTCGATCCGAGTCCGAGTCGTTAAATGCCGCGATTTTGTCATCCGTGCTGGAAAATCGCAACACGGAATAGGGTACCGGGAGGTCATTGTGTTTGTTGATGGATTGCGGGCCTGAGAACCATGACTCGAGCAGCTCGCGGCTCACGCGGTTGTCACCCCTTGCGAGGGTTTCGGCCTCTTGAAATTTGAAAATATGGCCGGGTCCCGTCGAGTGTGCCGCCACCTGAGAGTTAGCGTCTTCCCGCCTCACTGCCGCTGCGTGCTCGGCAATTCGCGTACGGAGTAATCTCCCAGTTTCTCCGACATAATTGCTTTGTCCGCAACTACACCAGATCCGGTAAACGACTCCAGACGTTTCCTGCCGTGGCAGCGGGTCTTTTGGCCTCATGACTTGGCGCCTAATGGTTGCTTCCGGCCTGTGCGCGACCCCAACTCCAAGTGGAGTGAGTAGACGACTGACAGTTTCCGAGACGTTCTTCACGTACGGAAGAACCCGCCAAAATTTGGGGCTAGTTGGATTTGGTCTATGGTGTCCTTTTCGTATGCACTGGTTGACAAAATTGCGCGGGTAACCGTTGGCTCTCATTACCCGTCGAAGATATTGTAATTCAGCAACCTTGTCTTCCATTTCACTGCAGTACGTCTCAACGCGCCGGTATAGCGCCCTTATGCAACTGCGTTTGTAGCTGATCGGGTGGTTGCTATTGAAGTTCAGTATTTGCGTCCTATTCGTCGCTTTTCTGAACAATTTGCGGCAGACGAGGACATCCAGGAAGGCCAGCTGATGATTTTCCTCCTCCTCTATCGTAAATTGAATGTTCGGGAAGACGACGTTGAGTTGTTCTTTGAATGTCAGCACCTGATCCCGTTCGACGACGACGAAGGTGTCATCCACATACCGAGCCCAAAATTTCGGTCTGTGATGTCGGAAAATCAGCGACTCCAGCCGTTGTAGGACCGCCTCGGCTATGAGTCCCGAAATCGGCGAACCCATTGGCGTTCACTTCACCTGCTCATAGATTGTTCTGTCGAACGTAAAGTACGTCTTGAGACAGAACTTCAGGAGCTGGGTGATTTGGGCGTGTCCAAGGCGATTCTCCGTTTCGTCGTATTTCTCTCGTAGGAGTAGTTCGATGGTCTCGACTGACAGGTCCTGCGGGATAGAAGTAAAAAGGAACGTGATATCAAAGGAAACCATGATATCGCTTGGCAGGAGACTTACTCCCTTAAGTTTCTCCAAGAATTGCGTTGACGAGCTGACTGTGGTG
Source organism: Spirometra erinaceieuropaei (assembly GCA_902702965.1). Classification (NCBI taxonomy): domain Eukaryota; kingdom Metazoa; phylum Platyhelminthes; class Cestoda; order Diphyllobothriidea; family Diphyllobothriidae; genus Spirometra; species Spirometra erinaceieuropaei. The sequence goes on from CACRXP010000159.1 coordinate 149,006, forward strand.
TTTGAATCGGAGGTCAGAAACTTGGGATGTTGGAACGGCCACTTTACCCGTCGGTAGGCTGGAGTCGTATTTGTGATTGATATGGCTGTTGTAAAGTTACAATAAGTAGACATTCACTGTGAACTTAATTGTAGGGCAAAAAGTGGGCCGAGCGTCAAAACGGTCTCACCTGATCGCTGATTAGGTAGATAACAAATGCTCTCCTGATGAATTAAATCCCCGGGGTTCGGTTCCAACGTGCGGCTGCATGCTTCGCAAAACCATCGTCCAGAATGGGATCTGCGTTGAGGGGCGCGAAGCGTCTGCGACCACAAATCAACAAACAGCCACTGTTGAAACTGTACCCGTGGTTGCTCTTGCTTTCGCTGTCCACACCACGGAAGCTTCATCGGCGACATTCAACACGCTCCGCTTGCATCCTCCACTCGACAGTCTCAACCCTAGCAGGCACCCGCCGTCTCGGTGATTAGTGCATCGGCACCGTTTACAGATACCTCGATGATCAGCCTTTTACTTTTCATGACTTTTGGTCACCGGTGCTGAATTTACTGATGCACTGTAATTTTGCATCGTTATTGCAGCTGAGCAGGTTGTTCCTTGCCCACTTAATGCCTACTTCTCTTTTTCAATGCTCAAAGTGGCCTCTGTGTGCATTCGCCCGACTCTGATTTGAATTTCACTGTATACCCATGAGCCATCTCCAGACATCTTGACTTTGTCCTGCCATCGAATGGTAATAGGTGTGAGCGTAAAGTGTGAGACCGATGTGGCGTAAGTCACTGCTGTACTCTTTGGCGACGACATCCATGTTGTCTACGTTGAACAACCCACCACCCAGCAGATCTATGATCATGTACGATTTATGAGACGACAACTTTTAAACTTCTTAGGCAGTCAAGTAAAAATTTGTGAGGTATGGGGAACTGCGGCCATGAAAACTATAATTAAATACCTATAAGCGTCTCATTTAAGCAAGAGAGGCTGACTATACTAAAATCTTCTGGTGGGACTCAGTACAAACCAATATAGGCAGAATGGTACTACCGACAAAGACAAGGGAGACTGGAATAGCTATTTCTGGCTCATTAGGCTTCGTCAGCCAGTCATACCCAACCCCGAGGTGTGGTACACCTGGGGCTCGATCGCACGACCTGCTAGTTAGAAGCCCAACGCCTCTAACCGCTGAGCCACGGGGTCGCTGTCCTGTCGGTTGCGATCGGGAATTCAAAATGGTAGGGGGGCGCTCATTGACGAGTGAGTTCCGTAAAAAGAAGGTCGGTGAGTGTCCCTCGACAACAAACCCATATGTTCAGCTGATTAGATTAATGCACTCGTTGTGCACAATTATGCTAAATTTGGGGAAACGACCGTTTCATTGCACTTCCTCCCATCGTTCCTATCTGGAGCCCAGTGCATTCTGCTCAGAACTGAGGTAGTGATCACGTCCTAAGACGAGAGACTATCGCAAACCCCAAATGAATTGCTGATTGCGACAAGTGACGTATGACTGTCTTTCAGCGCCAAATATCTGTGCCGCCGGCGTTAGAACGTGAGAGATCCCTTTGGGTTATGTCAAAGATGAGATTATAATCGCCTTCAGTGGCAGCTACGGTCGAACTCCCTGATCCTGATTATATTTAAAGTCTCCGCAGCAGTCACTCTCTGAAGGCTAAGTAGGCTAATAAGGTAAGATGTACATATAATTAAGACGCTTTTGTTTTGTTCTTTAGGAGGCAGGTTCGATCTTCCCGCAGATACTTGTGCCTCAATTCTTACATAATACTCCAAACTGCATCAGGAATTGGTGAAGTCTGTAATTTGTCTATCAACTGGCAAATATATTTGTAAGAGATTAACAATTGGAGGCCCAAACTGAAAACTTAAAAACTGGAATGGCCAGTCGGATTTGAACTGTCCACTGTTAGATTTCGAACAGAGTACTCACAATCCGAGCCATTTTAGTGGTCGTCTATATGATGAAAATCCTTCTTTAGATATATGAGTTTCCGGTGGCGAAAAGTCGCTTCCAATAAAGAACGACTTTAAGTAATATATTCTGTTTAGTTTTATTTTCATTTCACCAAATTTTGTATATAAATATTATAGCAATATGAATTCTTATAATTTGGTACCAGATATGTATCTAGGAAAGCATTTTAAAACAATGACCGCATTCTTCAAATAGCCTATGAATATCGGTGACAGTAACGCGCGATTGCGAAATCATATGCGGTGGCCGTCAGTTTGTGAACAGTGGTGCAGGGGTGTCCAGTTGTGGGTTCACGTGACGGTCGTAGTAGGTCGCTCACTTGCTCGTAGGTGTTGACTACGCCTTGCGTCAATTTACTAGCACCCAACTCTTACATGTGGCTCCCCAAAGGTAGGCCCTGCCAAGCGGCCACACCCCCGTAATCGCCTCAACCGACGGGCAAAACCAGGTGAGGGTATCTGTGTCCATCTGCGCACAAGGTAACTCGGCTCCGGTGGCCGCCTCAGCATCTCCGGGATGAGGCGCCGTCTGTAACACCGCAGAAGGCCACAATGTAAGTGAGCCACCAGGTAAGCGAACATTGCACTGTTAGATTGCTATTTGCCTGCTTGTTTGTGTTTGTCATAGTTAAAAACTTAACGCCGTCCGTTGAACTTCCGCTGTTGCCTTTGCTTTTTGCTGTTCTTGACTGCCTGCATTTTGTCTGTTTGCTCGTATCCGTCCTTATTGTAACGTAAATGCCGTTCTGTTGAATTTGTCTATTCACCACTTATATTTCAGCAACCAATTAGCTTAGAGGGGACGGGAAAGATCTGCTTCCCATCGCTCTAACCTTTCCTCATCCCCCCTCCCCCCCCCCCTTCCAAGCCGTACAGCGATGTCGTAGGCAGGCCCAGGCTAACTCGGGCCGTTCTCCCGCTAAACAAAATTCTTGGCTCATAGTGGAGTTCGGCAGCCGTCTATGAAAAACTCAGCAGGCCTATTTAGGGAGCACTCCTCACTCCCGCGAGGGGGAAGGGGCTAGAAAATGTGCCCTAAACAAATGCAGGATCCATGCCGTCTGCAGGCTGACCGTGGCCGCAAACGCAAAACAAATGGTCGAAACAACTAAATCAGAAAAAACACTATTTCTTCCCCCTCCCCACCGTCCCACCCCAACCTCCCAGTTGTTGCTGCTGCTGCCGCCGCCGCCGCCACCGCTGACGAGAACGCCTCCGGGGAGAACCGATGGTGTAAACTGCGTGACACAGTCCAGTCGACGGCGCTGGCCGTCCTCGTTCGGGCACGCCGCCAACATCGGGACTGACTCGATAACAACGACGCCGCCATCAGCAACCTGATTGGCGAAAACAACCGCCTGCACAAAGCCTACGTCAACCGCCCCACCAACGTCTTCACCGACATTGAAACTGTCTACCGTCCCACAGCCAAAGGAACCGCTCTTCTTCTCAGCGCCGACGGAAGTACCCTATTTACTGAGAAGACACTAATTCTACAGAGATGGGCCGAGCACTTCAGAGACGTCCTCAACCGTCCCTCCACCATCTCCGACGCCGCTGGCGCCCGTCTGCCTCAAGTGGAGACCAAAGCCGACCTCGACCTCGCGTCCCTCTCCACGAAACCATCAGGGCCGTGCAGCGGCTCTCCAGCGGAAAAGTGCCCAAATCGAACGTGATCCCTGCTGAAATCTACAAGCACGGTGGCCCCCAACTCATGGACCACCTGACGGCGCTCTTCCAGGAGATCTGGAGTCGAGGAGAAGTACCGCGGGATCTCAAGGACGCCACAATCGTCCATTTTTATAAGCTGAAAGGCAACCGCCAGCTCTGCGATAACCATCGAGGCATCTCCTTGCTGAGCATCACTGGAAGGATCTTTGCTCGAATCCTTCTCAACCGCCTGAACAACCATCTGGAACAGGGTCCACTGCGGGAAAGTCAGAGCGGCTTCGTCGTCATCTTGGGACCACAGACGATCTTCGCCGCCCACCAACTGCAGGAGAAGTGTCAAGAGGTGAGGATCCACCTCTACCCTCTTCAGTCTTATGTTCTCTGTCATGCTGTTAGACGCCTACGGTGACGAACGCCCCGGGATCCGCGTCGCCTACAGGACGGACGGCCACCTCCTCAATCAGCGGCAGATGCACTTCCAATCCGCGTGCATCCACAACCATCGTCCACGAACTTCCGTTCGCCGATGACTGCGCTATCAACGCCACCTCAGAAGGAGACATGCAAAGGAGGATGGATCTCCTCTCCACCGCCTGAGAAAACTTCGGCCTGATCATTAACACGGAGAAGACGGTGGTCACGCACCAACCGCCACCCGGCGCTGCTTACGTCGCATACGTCGCCCAACTGCAAATGGTGGACAACTTCACGCATCTGGGCAGCATACTCTCCCGCACCACCAAGATCGACGATGAAGTGGCCCGCAGGATTTCCAAAGCCAGCCAAGTCTTCGGCCGTCTGCAGTACACAATCTGGCATTGTTACGGTCTCCAGCTCAACACCAAATTCAAGATGTGTAAGGCAGTCATTCTGCCGACGCTGCTGTATGGAGTAGAGACCTGGATGGTGTACATGAAGCAAGCACGTAGACTCAACCACTTCCACCTCAGTTGTCTTCGACGGATACTGAAGCTTAGGTGGTAGGACCGGATCCCAGACAGAGACGTACTGGAGCGGGCGGGAATCCTCAGCATCCTACAACTACAACTGCGCTGGAGCGGCCGCGTCGTGCGGATGGACGACAAGAGGATACCCAAAGAAATCTTCTTTGGCGATGTTGGGACGGGTTCACGCCGACATGGAGGTCAAGGCCGGCGCTACAAGCATACCCTGAAAACTTCCCTGAAGCGCATGCAGATCAACCCAGCCAAATGGGAAGACCTCGCCCGAGACCGACCGACCTGGGGGAAGGCATTGATAATAGGCGCAGCGATCTACGAAGCCGACCGCATCACGGCAGCCAAAGCCAAACGTGAGGCTTTCAAATCTCAGCTGCCGCTGCTGCTGCCGCCGCCGCCGCCGCCTCACAACGCCAGCTCCCAACCGCCTCGAATGTGTCCATGGTGTCAATGGACGTTCCGGGCGCCAACTGGATTTTTTGGACACCTCTGGACCAACTGCAGTACCCGGACTGCACCAACCGTCGTCTCTCCGTCCACCTCTCCTCGCCTTCCACACCAGCAAAAATCAACTCCCCTGGCGGAGGGGCGCTCACCGATCGATCTTACAGAACTTGTCCGTTTCGCTCTGCCTTACGGACTGGTGGGCTGGGGGCCAGGCTAAAACGACCCCTTCTTAACGTGACCTACGACACTCACGCATTTGAGGTGTACGCCACTCAGTCCCGTTGTGTGAAATCCTGGCGTTTGTGTTTGGGGGGCCAGGTCGTGCACGTGGCGCACGTACACAAGATCACTAGACATGGCAGTTACCGCGCCCATTCCCCGCACCTGTCAACTGACAGGCTCAGACAGTGACTGGTGACTGGGAATGGGAAGGGAGAGTGCGGTCGCCGGCCCAGCGCATTTTCCTCACTATAAACAATCTGACGCTCTTAAAGATATCACGGTGCGCTAAAAGCCTTGGCTTGGAATGTTGCCAACTAATGGGGTAACTTGGGTCTCGCAGTCGACCCAGTGTTGTGTGCTTGTGTGGAGTGGCCGGCTGGTGGCCTAAGAGTCGGGTTGCAATGGCTCCTACCTAATGTGGCACTATGGCAATTCCTCTCCGTGGGATCCGAGCCAGGTGTGACGGCACGCTTAAGTGCGGCTTCGGCTAGTCACCCTTTTGTTGTTGGTAAAAAGCCTGGTCGTTTTGTGTGTGGACCGGAGGGTGTGGAGTGGAGCGTCAAGGTGCGGGCTCGATCGCGCCATCCACATGCGCCCCCACCCGCCTCCGCCTTCTTGACTATGTCTTGACACCTGGTTCAGGTGGGGGAGGAAGAGAGAGTGCGGTAGGTGCTGCACAAGTCTGTTCTCACCATAAACTAGATCACGCGCAAGTCACCGTGCCTGCTGCATTTTGTTGTGGAGCACACGGTGGACGTCGTCAGCAACGACGATCGAACTGTCACCTTGTTAACAATCGCATATTTGCACAGTGCCTTCTAGGGAATGTGGTCATGCGTCTGGAACAGTTATCTGTCAAAAATGAAAAAAATGCTTCAACATGCACAATGACGGGTCGTTGATATTTTACACAGAATGAAGTTCTGAAATTCAGTTTGGAGTTCAAGCTATTTCCAAATCTCGATGAATTCCACAACTCCTTGATACTTTGGCTTCCGAATGGTCATGGTGATTTGGTCAATATGACTGCTGTTAATGAAAATTGTTTTGGGAGGTGATGGCAGCTTTACCACGAGTTGGTTTGTGCAAAGAATACCTTACGCAACATTTAACTTGGTGACATTCATCATGATTCATTTGCACGATAAGATAAAAATTATTGGAGCTCAGCCTATGAGCGGTGACTTGAACCGACGACTGTCCATGCCACAGAAGTACACACGCTGACACGAAATAAACAATGTTAAGAGAAGTTTTCTCTCTTATTAAGGAGAATTGAGCCATTGACGTTGAAGATGTGTTTATTGCGTCGAAGTCACAATTATTTGCACGTCAGGATCCTTTAAATATATCTACGAATTGGTGCAGCGTGAAAACTAAATGCTGGATCCGCGATAGATAAACCCTGTCCTTCCCCTCAGGCACCGCGTACCAGCAGTACGGAAATTGTGAGACACATTACAACCCCTGACGTGGCACGTAGACTCCTTGCAAGTCTACTACATGTCTATTTGTCTCTATGTACACCAGCCTAACTCCAGGAAAGGGCTAAATTACCTCCCGTGTCATGATTTTAAGGAGTCATTATGGTCCAGAAGCGTGGGAGACTTATCAGAGTGCAAACATTGAGCGCTGGGTTATTTTGGAAAAGTTTGCTCTATTTTTGACTCCAATATTTTTGTTTTCTTACGTCAGATACCAGAAAACCAGCTAGGGATAATGAAATATTGCGGATTGCCTGATTTGGCTTGGTACCTAATCTACGGCACGCTGTATATTTACCTGATTGTACATCTAGGCTTAACGTAAACATGCAACCCCTTTCCGGGAGCCGCAGTACGGATATATGGAAAAATGTGTTACCTGTAGGTCTAAAGCGTCTTTTTAAGACTCATATTTGTTTCAAAAGGTTTTGACTTCATGTTGGATCAGGGGCAGGGGACTTGCATTTTTATATTAGGGCCGCTGTGGTACGCATGCCTACCGAGTTTAAAAGCCCTGCTTTTAACTGTCGCACTTAGATTTTAAAATGCCTATTTTTCTAGAAAGGTGCGCATTTCATATCATTGTAAGCTGCGTAATCATTGACGTGCGCTGACCTTCAGCATATCAACAAACTCTCAATAGTCTTGAAGAGAATACACTAGGCACGAATTCGCTACTTGAGCTGAGGGAAATTACTGAAGTCGGAAATTCACAAACGCGATCAGAATAGGGTGGCTTACTTCAACTACACACATGTTTGCTAATTAATTCGCCTAATATCTGAGCCTGAGAGTATAGGAACTCGGCAGGTTTGTGGAACATTGTCAAAGGATTTTATTTTTAAGATCAAACGAAGTCCCTGTTAGTATATTAGCTACGAGCAAAACAATTAAAATGGCGTTAAATGGAAAAAATGGTGAGTTTAGGGAGCGCTGGATGTCTAACATGTTGACATCTGACCAGAATTTGCAGTCATATTTTGTTTTTTCAACACAGGAAGACTGCCTGAATTCACAGCCATTTCAATTCGAGCAACGACTGCCAATGGTGCATGTTTTGCCAGGTGATGGCACGAGTTTTCCTGACCTTTTGTCATGTCCGCGGAAAAACAAATCATTCCGAATTACAAAGGCGGTTGACGCAATAAGGCTAGTTAATGTTGTAATTTTAGAAAATATTACAACGTCTCCAACTGTTATGCTGTATATTTTGGTCACCTTTTGATATTGTTTACGGTCCGGTTTGTTTTGATGGTTCATTGTTCCAGGCTGATTCGTTGTCCGTATTCATCCCAAAACTGCCCATAATCTATAAATGAGCTTAGCTTTCCTCACCAACATCAAAGCAGCAAATTCTCCTATCAAAAGGTACACCATAAAATCGCACAAGAGGAAGATAGGTCAATAATTATTGCATTTGTTAAAGTATAACGGTTTGTAAACAATGTTAGGGGGCGCCTACCGATCGTTCATATGGAACTCACTCGTTCCGTTGTGCCTTACGGGCTCTCGCTCGAGCCCAACCAGCAGCCGCACAGCAACGCATAATATAGGCAGCATGTTATTACATCAGAAAGCGCTCTTACTTAGTAACACTTTAGCCGCTTTATATGAAAAAAATATTAATTCATTGATTATAAACTACATCGATCATTTCCGACCTGCAGATAGTGCAGTCGTGACTTACACGTCGATTTGTTTATAGTGAATCGAAGCTAAGCTGCACTTACTTTACTTTCCGCATAATTAGCCTATCCCAAGAAAAGGGCAGAATCATAATAACTGGATGCGGACGCGTGCCCAATACCAGACCAGCGTAATACATATGGTCTAGTCCTAGCTCTATAAGCTCCAGCGTGCAGAAAGCGACCTTGGATTCGACATAAGTAAAAGTGCTAAAAGTATCATATTTTAATGGCTTTACTCATCGCAACCTTAAGTGAAAAACAGCCTATCCGCTCGATTAATAGACCTAAACATCTTGAATTTCGGCTCTCCGTGAGAGTTAGATGCTATTTTGCCTGTTCTTAATAAGGAAACTGGACGCTGAATTCGAGCGTTATCAATGCCACTAAAACTTACTCTTACATTCTAGCGAAGTTTCTAACCTTGTCGATTGCGTACAGAATTTAGTGGGTGCACACACAAATGGGACCAACAACGTCGAGCAATCGAAGTGGTGCGCATGCTTGCTCCTTAATAAATTAAGCCTTTTAAAGGCTGTTGACTAGTAAACGAACTTACTGTGTATACCATGCCCATGATCAAATAATTTTTCATTAAAAACAGTAAGGTATAAGTGGATGTATTTAGCTATTTTGCTTCAAACTACACTTGAAACATTGAAAAGGAATTTAGACAAAACCAAATGAGAAATGTGACATTTTTGATAAAAAATACAGAGGGCCCAACCTTCCACTTGATCCACACCAGTAGCCTAATGGAAAGCATGGGAATCTCCACGCCTGTTATGAGAACAATTACCCGTGCCACATTTAAGATCTGCAGGGTTCTGTTTCCATTCACTGTGATGAAAAGTAAGCCAACGATGAGCAAAGCCAAAGATGCGATTATTGTGACGAAAACGTGCAAAATAAAATCACTGGACGTAGGTTGCTTTGATGGGCTCACAAAACTGACAAGATCAACTGCATCGAGAATATCGAAAAAACCGATAAACGGAAAATACATAGGAAATGTTAGGCATTTATATAATTGCATAAGTTTACGGCACTGAAACTGAACGAAAAGAAAGTAAGAAGATGAAAGAGCAAGCAGCAGCGAAAAATTATTAGCGCTCCATAGGTGTTCTGGGACAGCGTCCTTTGAATTATAGAGTTGCAGCATAATAAAACGTGGAAGTAATCCGACACAATAAAACAACCAGCCGAAAGAAAAATAGCAATTTGTAGTTGCACGGTTCGGATAGATTAGCGGCTCAAGTAGATAAAGATATGTAGTCACCACTAAAAAGCTACAATCGGCGATTGCCCAGTAATACCAGTTTGTATTGTGACTCAGTGTTCCCAAGAAAAACGTGAGAAAAGCAACTTGAATCGCGTAAGAAGTGTTTGCTAGAAACAGGCAAGCTGCGTCAAGACACAATTCACGTAGTTGCATTGTCAGTCTGAAAAAGATAATCTCGGTTAAATGAATCAAATTTTTAATGACGCCATTAGCCGTTAATTTGGAATAAAACGCGCAAAATATGACAAAGTTCGAATGTATGTTGTTGACATCAGTAATCAAATACATATGAAATATTCCCGGATACATAAATTCGAGACTTTACATAGAGTTACTGTAAATATACGGAAGGAAATCAATCCGTGTAGTTAGTGTATGAGCATTAATTAAATACTACTCTCTGTTGAATACAATCCGTTCCGCCAATGCCATTAAATTTAACTCTTAAGAGTTAATAAATGGTTAATTACCCATAAAAATCAGCTCAATAGCAATGTCATTATAATTATAATTTAAAGCCTCCTAGAAAAGGCCAAGTTGAGTTTAAAAATTTTGAAATCTAACGTTGCCTTTTCTAAGAGGTTTTAAATGTTTCTACCACTACAGTGAGTAATGTAATAACTGTAGAAGAGTCAGCATTCGCATATCTCAAACATTTAACATCGCACCTTTCAAATCATTTTTACAAATTCTGTTAGAACCACAGGTGCAATTAAATGAAAGATATATATCAGAGCTTATAGGTGATTTAATCAAAGTACTTTGAATAAATCGCCAAGGATTTATTTTTACCCCAAAATATTTTTTATGAATACTAGTCAACATGTCCACAAATCAACAAGAGTAAAAGATAGTTTTTAAGAGCGTCAAAAGAAACTTGGATGTGATAGCCTGAAACAAAATCTTTGCATTCATCACATGTTACAGCGTATTTTAAAAGCAGAAGTGCTTGTAAACAAAAATACAAATTTTGTCGATTAAATAAAACAAAGTCGATGAAAATGTTTTCGGTTAGAATACGGAATTAATTGTTGCTTTCCTACTGAAAATTGCTAAAGTTCGATGATAAAGAGCTGCTGGGTATATTGGTATCGCTGCCACGTTTCCTGCGAAAGTGGCATTATTCAAACATTTGCAAACTGGCAACGCCATAATTAGCTGTGGTATATGTAAAGCATAGGCCTAGTTGTCGTTAGGTAAAAGGCATAAATAAGGAGGAATACGAGCCTTTATACACGGGCAAAAACGTAATGCAAGAGATCAATCGGTCTGAGTCACTAACTAAATCTTGGTTTCTTCTACCAAGCGCAGATATACCCGAAATTCTGAATCCAAAAACAAACCTACTTCAGCCCAGTTCAGTATATTTAGCGAAATAGGCGTGATCCGCTGAGTATTTAACTTGCGGAGCAAAAATGTGTGCAGATCGCGAAGAATCCATTTGTTTGGAATAGCTCAAATGGACCACTATTATTTGAAATATCTGAACCAGAATCGCACGTTTCGAGATCTACCGCTCACAGTTGCGGCTCAAGTTGGGGCATACATTTCTGAGGTTCTTTTCACAAATTTCCATCAATGTGAGCAGCAAAAAATGTGCCGGTAGCATATTACATGGTACAGTCTTCCTGGCAGATAAGGAGTACTCCCGCACATCCAGCCTCGCCTGCCTTACGTGTAGATGTATTAAGTGACCTCGAGGGTGGCTCGAAGTAGCAAATCGAAAAAGTCGTCAAAGGACAGGATGCAAACCGGTTTTTTCACAATGTGGAATGCTCGTCAGATATGTCCGCGTATTTGCCTTGTCCATGTTGGTGGCCCTCTTTGAACTCCTGGTTGCTTATCCAGAAAGATATAAGGAGAGTATACAAAGTATGACACGGGAAACCACCAAAGTCTCACATAATCCCAACTAAAGTCTGCAGGTTTTGTGACCCCTGATGATGAGCAAAAAGATGTGGTGCCAGGAACGTATCCCCAGCATTCCAAAGAATCAACAATTTTACACAAAAAGCGGAAAGGGAATCGACAAATCGACGATAATCACGGAGGAACAACCACACCTAATAATCTCAGAGAATCTCCGTTCGCATCCATCTCACTCGCCTCAATGACCATTTTGAACAAGAACTTTCCTCGGAAACCTAATGTGGCATTTGACTACCCCATGAAACCAGCGACTTGTTCTTCGCCACCTGCCAGCTACAAGTGTAATGCCGCGGAGTGCGGACCCGTCTCTACACTATCAACGTGGACTTGACTAAAGTCTCCGACACAACGATGGCGAAGAACCCTGGAAAATAATTCCCAAATTTGGCTGATTTGAGCGATTCACGCTCATGGGGCGTCAGCCCCACAAAGTCATCATGGCGCGCGCCACATACACTAGGACGGTTTTAAATGGAGTGAAGTGAGCCAAGGCAATATTTCCTCCCACTTCAGCCTCATGTTATTTGACATGTTGATGGATACCTAACGTCATGAGGGCCCCGGGATCAACATCGTACATAGGACCGACGTCCATCTTCGCAATAGACGACGTGTGCAGGCGGTTGACGTAGGCTTTGTGCAGGCGGTTGTTTTCGGCAACCAGGTTGCTGATGGCGGCGTCGTTGTTATCGAATCAGCCCCGATGTTGGCGGCGTGCCCGAACGAGGATGGCCAGCGCCGTCAAATGGACTGTGTCGCGCAGTTTACACCATCGGTTCTCCCCGGAGGCGTTCTCGTCAGCGGTGGCGGCGGCGGCGGCGACGGGGGCAGCAGCAGCGACTGGGAGGTTGGCTAGCCGTTCAGCTAGCTTATTACTGAAATGGAGATGGTAAGCAGGCAAAGGAAGGAAAGCTATATTAAACTTACCTGGGGGTCGCTTACCTTGACGTCTTCTGCGAGGCTTTAGGCGTATACGCAGCTTCGAGATGACGAGGCGATTTTCAGTCCATCCGTCAGTACCCGCGATCGCCTTTGTCAATAGCACGTCCTGCTGGTCTCGCCTCCGGACGAGAACATAGTTTAGTAGGTGCCATTGTCGCGACCGAGGGTGCATCCAGGTCGCGTTCTCTCGCATCGCGTGACGAAAGTAAGTGTCGGTGAGAATGAGCCGGTATTCGGCGCAGGTTAGCAGGAGGAGCAGATCATTGTCGTCGGGGCCATTGAGGCCATGGGGATCGAGCACTCCTCTCCAGAGAGCATGGTCTGTGTCGACGCGGACGTTGCAGTCACCCAACTTATCTGCCTTCGGCACAGTCGCCAAGAGGGCGCGCAGATCCTCGTGGAATCTATTTCTTGCCGCGTCAGGGCTGGACATCGGGGGAAGCGTAGGCGCTGACGATGGTGGCGAATTTGTCCCCACCCCGGAGATGCAGATGGAGGCTCATCATGCGATCGTTGATGCCCTGCGGCAAACAGGGTAGTCGTCCCACGATGTCGTTCCGGATGGCGAAGGCGACTCCCGCGTCTCGTCGCTCTGCCTTGGGTCGACCACTCCAGAAGAAGACGTAGACGTCACCAATCTCCTCCAGTTGGCCTTGTTCGGAGAATCGAGTCTCGCTGAGTGCAACTATGTCCACCTTATAGCGCGCCAGTTCCCGATCCACTAAATCCGTTCTCCTTTCCGGTCGGTTGCTCATCGGATTGTCTAAAAGGGAACCGACATTCCAGGCTGCCAGAGCGAGCAGACTCACCCTGCCAGTCAGGCGTCTGTGGCGGCGAATAGTAGGAGTAGGAGAAGAAGAAGAAGAAGAATAGGCTGGAAGAGGAAGAGAGTAATTGCTGTTGTTGTTGTTGTTGTTTCGGTTTTGGCTGTTTTGACCGTGTGTTTTTTTTTCTGCGGCCACGGCTAGCCTACAGACAGCGTGATTCCCAGGGATCTTTAGGGCACCTTTTCTAGCCCCCTCCCCCTCGCGAGGGCAAGCAACGCATCCCTGAACAGGGCTGCCCGGTTATCCCAGACGGCTGCCGGACTCCACTGTGGGCCACGACATTTTGTTAGTGAGAGAACGACCCGAATTAGCCCGGGACCTTGGTGGTGATGGTGATGTGATTGAATGAAGTAGGAGAGAGCATACACACAACCTAACGCTATGGGACTTACAGCTAGGTAGAGTGGGCAAACAGACACAGTCATCAGTCAGACACAGAAGTGAGAGGGCACCATTCAAGTGTCAAGCACCGCAACGCCTAGCTATTAGCAGAGAGAGAGAGAGAGAGAGAGAGAGAGAGAGAGAGAGAGAGGCGTAGGTTGACAGACAGACAGTCGCAGCAGGCAGCGAGTGTTTCGTTTAGCTATTAACAGACAGGCTATCATATAGAGGGCAGGCAGCAAGAGCAGCATGCGGCACGGAAATTCAACAGACAAAGGAAGAAACAAGGAAAATTCACTTACCTGAAGAAGAACTTACCTGGTAGCCTCCTGCAATGGTCCAGGCAGAGCCTCGTCTCGACGATGTCGACGCGAAGATCCATCCGGCCAGCGCAGACCGCATTACCGCGAGTGCAGGTGCCCGCACGGATACCCTCACCTGGTTTAGCCCGCCGGTCGAGGCGGTTGCCCGGGGTGTGGCCGCTGAGCAGAGCCCAGCTACGTGGAGCCACAGGTGAGAGTAAGGTGCCAGCAAATGGACGCTAGGCGAAGTCTCACGTGCAAGCAAGTGAGCGACCACTATGACCATCACGTGAACCCACCGCTGACACCCCTACACCCCACACACACGCGCACACGCACACGCACACACACACCCGTTCTCATAGCCCCAACCGCTCGCACCGCCCTCGTGGGTTCAATTATAACATGTGCCCACATACTTATCTGTGGTAAGCCATAGCATGACAAATTTCATAACCAAACAGCCCTCACTGCTATGTGCACCGCACACGAACGCGTTCCAGGGTGCAAACCGCAGGCATGGAACAAGCACCCCCACACACCGTGTACTTTAACATATATGCGACCCCGGAAGTCCATCCCCATCCTGTGAAATCCTGGTATCGTGAGAAGGCATATCGCGGGTGCGGTACGCGCAGTCGGGCTGCCTAGTTTTATCAGATATAGCGCCCGATCCCGCACTAGTTGACGGACCGGCTCAGATAGTGGACTGGATCCTGGGAGAGGGAAGAGAGAGAGTGAAATCAACTGCCTCAGCACATATCTCTTATTACAAACAACCTGAAGGACTTAAGTTTAACATTGAGCGCCAAAAGCCGTGATTTGGAAGGCTGCCAACCGGCGGCATAATTCGATTTTCCTCTCAGGACAGAGAGCCGGGCTGCAATAACTCGTTCTTAATGTGGCGTCTATGACACACCTATTACGTATGGACTCTGGACACTCCCACTTCTTGTTATGTGAAACCCTGTTCTTTCGCGCGTAGACCAGGGGGGTCTGGGTCACTCCGGGCCGGCCGCCTATGCCCGAAATCACTGTTTGTCATAATGGAAGAACGAGCGCGAAATTGTTAGTTCAATAGTTCCTGTAAAACATTTCGTCGACAAAGTGAGAATGAGGTTGTAGCAGCCGCTCCAGTTCCCCTTTCCTCCGGCTCCGTTTTGTCGAACAATGGCCGCGACAGCTGTTGATACACGGCCACCCCCGCTGGCTAGAACTGGGACAGCTCCGGTCCAACTACAAACTTTCATCACCTCACGCGCGTCTAACGCTCTGGCCTGATACCCGTGAGGCCTTGTGAGCATGCGCTCCTATTCCTCCCCTAATTTGTCCAATCACACGACCAACACTCAGCTAATCACTCCCCCCTGCTGACACAGATACTCACTTCAGCGTAAACAACACACCGCGACTGACGCACTCCGTGAACGGATGCTTAGCTCTGTTGCGAGCAAACAGCCAACTTACGGCAATCTGCCCTGTGTACAGAATAAACTATTCCTCACAGCTCCCTGACTGCTGATATTAAACGAAACGAACTTATTGTGCGTGGTTTAAGTTGATCTCACATCCCTGATCGCCACACGGTCAAACAACGTGCAAAAGAACCACACATGCCTAAACCTCCAAGCCCCCTCGCAGCTTATTAGAATGGCCGTTCCCACTGCCAGTGTGAAATGTCCCTTTGCCTTTAAACGATCCGGTGGGCGATCAACCTAAAAAGGAAGACACCTCCGGACGCTCTTTAACTGGACATCGGCCTCTGGCATCTCTTCCCTAGGGTCTTTGTTGTTACTGACATTCTCCGTGCCATTCTCGGCATAGAATATCTCGCCGCTTTCTATCTTATGGTCGATTTCTGTCAGTCCCGTCCAAAGGACCAAACTACCAAGCTCAGTACCCGGGGTAAACTTTCGTCTGAAGTGTCCCGTCAATTAGCTGTCCTGGGCACTGACCCACATTGTCCATTTCAGCAACTCCCCGCCAAATACCCCGAGTTAACTCATTCCCAATTCAACGCGCGGCTCCACCACACACCTTTCCTCATATCCATACCACTGGCCCTCGCGTGTTTTCTCGGTCCCGTCGTCTCTCACTTGCACAACCGTCTGCCGTCAAGACCGAGTTCGAACATATGCTTGAAGGGGCATCATCCCTGAATTTGAAAGCCATTGCGCCTCCCCCTCCCCTGGTTCCAAAGGCTGCCACTGGTGACTGCCGCTCCTGCTGTGATAACAGAACCCTGTAAAAGGTCTGCCGTTGTGGACCGTTGCCCTGTCCCGCATCTTTAGGATTTTGTAGGTGACCTATTAGGCAAATCTGAGTTTTCGAAGATCGACCTGGTCCGGGCCTGCCATCGGATTCCATTGATTGGAAGGACGTTTCAAAGGCGGCAGTTATTACTCCTTTTGGCCTCTTTCAGCCCCTGCATATGCTGTTTGGACTTCGCAACGATTCCCAGGTCTTCAGAGGTTCGTAGACAAAGTGCTTGGTAGCCTACTTTTTGCCTACCTCCGTAATGACGGACGCAGGGTGGCCAACTCCTCCACCAAGAAAACACAGGAAACACCTCGCAGTGGTGTTTAATTTTCGCCACGGATTTGGCATTTTTCGCAACCCATGCAGGCGCGTTTGTTGGCGTTCCCTCTCTCGGATTCCTTGGACACCTGGTTGACTCAAACGACATTAACCTTCTTCATTAAAAGATCGCGGCTATCTGTAAATTTCCCCCTCTCAGTTCCAAGCGTCAACTGTAGTGCTTTCTTAAAAGATTTATTTCTGTTGCCGGTTCCTCCTTAACTGTTACGACACCATTCTGCAGCCTACGGACCTCTTATTGGGTTCCAAACGCTCGTTTGAGCCGTCTGAGGACGCCGTTGCTGCTTTTAACAAGGTAAAAGCTATCCTTGCCGACGCCACCTTCTTGATTCTCCCATCTCTCTCATGGTCGACGCCTCCGATTTTGTAGTCGGTGCCATTCTCTAACAGCAGTTTGCTGGTCACATCAAACCCTTGACTTTATTATCCAGGATGTAATAACCTGCCGAATCACGCCACAGCACGCTCGAGTGGGCGCTGCTTGCCGTCTGCCTCGCCATGAAACACTTCCGGCACTTCACTGAAAATAGGGATTTCACCGCCTTCTCCAATATCAAGTCCCTTTTCTCCACTCTCATGTCCACTTGCGACAAGCTCAATCCCCGCGAAATTCACCAGCTAGACTACATCTCAAAGTTTACTTCATACGTCAGCGAAATCGACAATTCACGCAATGAGGTGGCTGACGCACCGTCCAGGCCCTCATCCTAGATATTCAACTTTCTCTCAGGATCGACCTAGCTAAAATGACTGCTGAACAACGCCGTGTTGGTTCTTCCTATGCCGAAGACTTCTCCGAAGTCCAACTCCAGAACCTCCCACTGACCATTGGAGACGGAACCATTATCTGCGACGTCTGCACCGCCTCCCACCGTCTCATTGTGTCACCATCTCTCCGCCCCATGGTCTTCTCCTCGCTGCACAACCTTTTTTAACCACGGGGGTCGAGCAACCGACGAGCTAGGTTCTGACGGCTTTTTCTCGCCTGGAATGCACAAGAACTTGGAAGCATGAACACGAGCGTGTCTCGGCTGTCAGCGAAGTAAGGGCTAATGGTGCAACAAAGCTCCCATCGGCCCCTTCCCCACTCCGGATGCACGGTTGAGTCATGTCCACCTGGACATCGTAGACCCCCTGCCTCTGTCTAGCGGCTGTTTGCACCTCATCACCTGTGTGGATCGTTTCACGAGGTAGTCGGAATCTATCCCTCTACCCGATTTCGCTGCACCAACGGTTGTCAAGAATTTCCTCAGTCGTTGGTTTGCCGTTTTCGGCGCCCCCTTCGCAATTACGATAGATCGCGGTTCCCAGTTTGAATCTCACCTCTTCCAGTATCTTCTTTCCTTTTAGGATGTACTCACATCCGCGCTCTAGCTTATCACCCCTCTGCCAAAGAGACGGTTGGGCATTTCCACCACCAGTTGAAAACCTCCTCACGAGCGACAGAGGACCCGGAGAACTAAACGGACAATCTTTCCCTGGTCCTGTTAAGCATCCGCTCCGCCCTCAAGTCGGACCATGACTGTTCCGCCGCTGAACTGGTGTTCGGCGTCCATATCCGACTTCCCGGTGAGATGATATCACCAATCCCTCACAGTGCGGTCGAGGATCCCGTCAACCTCCTGCACCGTCTCTGACAATTTATGCGGACACTTTCCCGTTTCCGCCCAGGCCATCAGTCTCTGAGTCTTATCTCGAGAAAGACTTGACAGACTCCCACGTTTACCTCCAATGAGATCAAATCCGTCGGCCACTGGGACCACCCTATGGCGGCCCCTTCTGGGTTGTATTTCGAGGGACGGAGACATTCCGCATCCAACGCGGAACTTGTGGGGTCGTGAGCGTAGACCGCCTCAGAGCTGCCGTCCTGGACGCTGCTCTGGGTAAGCCCTGTGGTCCCCTAACCATTCCTGCACGTCCCCTACACTCTACCCCTCTCACCTCCCACATACTTCTTATTCCTCCATGTCCGTTGCCTCCGATTGCAACATCCTCATCAACCTCCAGTACCCCAGTCGCAGCACACCCTCACTCTTCTCCTTTGTCCCCTGTACGTATGACCCGGAGTAGACGTCATGTCCATTTTCTTCGCCGTTTAATTACTCACGCTTTTAGACATGGACAAATTCCTTCGGTTTTGAAGAAGGAGACACGATCGTTGAAACAAGAGCTTTATTAACGTGACGTTTCGGATTCCTGCTCGAATCCATCATCAAAGACAAAAGCAGATACGGGTGGTTCATGCACAAGGGGCTGCAGTATTTATAGGATGCAGTCGCCATGCTACCGCATACCTATGAATATTCACGGCCCTCCCTTTCATCAGGGGTCGTTGCATTGCAGCCCCTTGTGCATGAACCACCCGTATCTGCATTTGTCTCTAACGATGGATTCGAGCAGGGATCCGAAACGTCAGGCTAATTAAGCTCTTGTCCCAGCGATCGTCTCCTTCTTCAAGACTGCTTCCTGGGACTCGTCTCTTCGCTTCTATTGGCAATTCATTCGGTATCGTCACATGACGCTTTCGGTCTGACCGGGGGTACTGCGGATGTCCGCTTCCTTGATCGCCGCTGCATTGTCACACTGTCCTTCCGTCCCCCTCACGCTCCCTGCCAATTCGCTGCTGGGACCGCGCGAGGCTTGTCATTAGTCCCCCGAGAGCTCGAAGCCAGTCAACGCTGCCCTTTTGCTGATTGGCTACAGGCGGACACTAACCAAGACAGAACAAAGATGCACATGCGCGCAGGGAGCTAATAACCTAAACGGTGAACTCAAACAAAGAACAACGCACCTGGGAAGACAGCTTGGGGTAGCTGGTTGCTGAGTCTCCCGTACGCTTTTTGTTCAAGCGAATATCTGCGGCCAGGGAAAAAATGAAGGACCCATAAGACTCAAGTGACGCTGACCAACGACCCAAGCACTCAACCCCTGCCACTGTGTCCACATTGCCAACGGACATTCAGGACGCAGATCGGACACCTCCGGACTCAGTGAAGATTAACACAACCAGTCGTCCCATATCACAAGTCATCACCATGACCACTGCCATCACTGGGGTCACCACTATTCGAGAATACGAGGCTAACCCACGAGCAGCACAGACATAATTTCAATTGCGGACATTGCGAACGCATCGCAGCCGGGAGCCAGTGCCTTGGGATCTGATATACACTGTCCCGTACGCCCTATCTTTCCTCATTTTCATGGATATCTGTACACGCATGAGCTTACTCTTCACGTATACACTCATGGAAGACCTCTGTTAGGCATCACAGCCAGGGCCTTCTTTCAACAACTCTCTATAGCCGGACACAGGAAAAACACGGATCTATCCTGTTACATCTGCGTGCACACTAACAATCGCCACAACATCCCATGTCACTCATGCGATGATTGTGCGGTGAGATTTCTAGCACTTATGGCGCGCGAGACTTTGCGCGTGATAGTGTAGATCTCGCTCATGTGAGAAGCACGGACTTAAAAAAATGACCTTGTGGATTTGAGGGCCACCTCATGTGTGGTATGCAAGACAAAGACTTTCGCGCCCAAATCAGTCACTGTGCCCTATCGTATCGTCAGCTGGTTGGTAAGAACGAGCGACCAACTGGTGGCCGAGGGAACGGAAATTCAGGCCGACATTGAGGAATCTATCCCTATAATAGACCAAAAAATTCTCTATAGTCAAGTCGACGCCTGTGAGTCTATCAAGACGCGCCACCTGCTGCGACTTAGATTGTCAATTGACGGGGTAACTCGATCATACTCAGGACTAAGGGCAAGTCTGTAATAGCTTTGGACTCTTTAGTTTTCTCAACCACCCAGCCCGTGTCAACTTCCAGTTGCGCTGACTTTGCCGTCGGAATACGGTGGAGGTGTAATCAGCTAAGAGGCAGCACAAGTCTACTTTGCTAAAAATAAATTCACACAAGTTACTGCTGGGTCAACTTCATGAGGCAGTGCTGGACCGTGTCATTCGCGACGTCTGAAATATCAAGTACAAAGCTTCAAAAATCCTACCCTGATAACAGTTCATACGTGGCCCAGAAGAATAGCCCATTGTCGGAGGAAGTCACTTGTCTCCACGAAAAGCACGATTCGCATCCCAATTCACGTCACTAACGTAGCCTCAAGCGGCATGGAACGTACTTCCCAATTTGCCCGGTAACATTCAAGGTGGTTCTGTTGCACCAGTTGGTGGCTCAACAAAATCGTAGCTACTATTTGCAGGCGTGTAAAACCCTCCTGCAACTAATCGCGAATTCCCACCTCCTGAGGGCGTAAAATGTTCTAGCCCGATAGAAGAGACGTAAACCCTTTACTTCCCTGAGGTGTCCCTCGCGTCACCCAAAGCAGCCACCTAAACCTTGTTAATGTAGATGAGTTCCATGACCAGTCCGACAACAGCCCCTTTGCGCAGCTTTTCCGCAGTATCGTGGGGACCCGGACGGTGCCGTCAACGCCACCGACGCAAGTGCTGCCCACCTGCTCTAACACAACCGGCCCCTCGTCTGAATCACGCAATTGCCCGAGTCCCGATCGACCCAGTCGACTATATCACCCATTGGACTGTAGCGCACACAATTAGAAGTCTCACTACTGCCCACAATTCCATGGGCAGCGAATGGCTTGCGCGAGTTTGCGATAGACGAAAATGAGTAGATGAACTGCGGCATCCCGGCAGGTCAACGGGAGTCAATCACGCCTTCGAGACACAGGTGGATATTAGTTAATAAATTGTTAGTGAAGGCTGAAACGGCTGCACGTCGAATTTCACTTTGTTCCAGCGACTCACCTGACTGTGGTGATGCGGTGACACCGAGTGACGATTACCTTGTGTGATTAGGCCATGGCTTACTCGCAATACAACTTTTTGTGCCGATATAGTTCCAGGTCTTGTCAGTCGGGCGCAACGACTCGACAAACGACCCACGCATTTGCCCGTTCACATTCGATGTGCGCGAGCCCCGTGTCCGTACGCTGACGCCTAGCCCTCCGGTCTTTTGACAAGAAATGTGAAGCGACAGCGAGCAGTGATTTGCCGAATGCAAGCAAGCTAAATTGGAGTGAGGCCAAACGTAGCAGTGACTTCCCAAGTCTTAATTATGCCGAAACCCGTCGAACAGAGCCGTGCCACTGAATGCACATCAACATTTAGTCGCCCGAAAAGATAACAATGAGTACACTTAGCGACAGAGTTCCCCTCCCCTAAGAGTGATGCAGAATACCAATCAGTCCCTATGGCACGTACGGTTATGCAGAGTGCAGGACGAAGCAATCTGGAATCCTCGACGAAACGCATGTCAGTATCAAAATCTAAGCCGCCTCATGCGTATAAAAGCGGGCGGCTAAAACGCATTACACCGAGATCGCAAGATGGCCTCAACAGGTCCGGGCAAAAACTTCTACAAACCTGGGTTCGAAGCTACATCATTCGAGCTTTAGCCACGTCTGATACGAATTTCCAGTCAAAAAGTTGTCGAGAAGAAACCTAAAACGAACGGCGAGAGATTGGATGGGTGAATACTGGTCAGCAATACGGATGCAGCGGCATCCCCACTACGGCTGGACCTTACACCGAAGAGTTTGGGACCCACCAATTGCTATGGGGCGAACTATCCTCTCTGTTCTTGGTAAAGATATATTCGGCCATTGACTCTGTCGGACAGCACACACCGTCTCGAGGTCGACCCCAAAAAATTTCCCTTAGCATCGTCACACCCTTCGTTATAACTCCATTTACTACATGGCGCTCCCCGATAGGATTGCGATATCGGTAGCTCGCAGTATGACACACTGCAGCAAGTGCTATTTAGAACATGGGAATGGAGAGGGGTATATGTGGGCCGCCGAAGTCAAGCAAGCAAGGCAAAAGTGAGTAAAAATGATTCTTATTACAAACAGATAGGAGCCGGGGAGAAGAAATTGCCTTCCTTTTCTCCGTAAAATGCTTTAAGCATATACATCCTGACATGCAATCAGTTGTAGCCGGACATCGGTGGTGGTGGTGGTGGGGGCGGGGGGGCCGCCCGAAGGGCTCCTCCCGGTGGTGGTGGGGCTCCGACTGGTGGCGGCGGGAGTACACCACCAGCACCACGGCCATAGCCCGGGGGCATGCCCGGAGGTAACACAGCACCACGCGGCTGCATGAGTGTCGGAGCTGGCACGCCGACGCCCCAAACAGGGCCACCGAGCCCTACCGGTGCAGCGGCTGGTGGCGGCACTGAGGCGGCTGGAGTGGCAAGCGGCATACCACGACCGACGGCACGTCCAACGCCTGGCGTCGGCATCATCATCCCCATGCCTGCGCCCGGCAACGGTACGCGCGCAGTGTCCTCCGGCGGTGGTGGACCATCAACATTAAGACTGACCTACATTAAAATATGTGCGACGTATGGAATAACGACAGAAATGCAATTTGACTGCAGCAGATAGGCATACATGTCAGACGCTAATACGCGTGTGCCAATGTTTACACCAAAGGGGATGGCAGATGCGTAAGTGAAACAACAGACATTAGGGCATCCTTGTGTTTATCAACAGGAATATATAGATTTAATGGTTGCATAGGCATCCTTGCAAAACGCTGATACTTTCGAGGTTGCAACATAACAGATGTCACTAAGATCGGGAGATGAACTGTAGGGGAATCCGAAAAATAGACACAGTGCTGAGAGTAATAGGCCTCCTGGATTCAGGTCTCTGTGTGCACGCTAGATGGTCTATGGGGCAAAATACTAGCTGAAGGTCCTCTCATTTCGAAGTGATAGTTGTGTTAAGCACTTATTAAAGTGGTGGCAATGTACGACTTACACAAATACAACAGAAACATCTTTCTGGATGAGAAATTGGAATCTGCTAATTCATTCTGCAGGAAATGAATAAAACGCAAAGCGAGTACTTAGAACTACAAGGCATCCGAACATTTGCTTCGAATAATTCGAGACCGTTTTTATTCGCAAACGGAATAATGTGTTTTCGATATTACGTGCCACCGACCAAAATCTCCAACTTCGAAGTGGGGAACAGTTGAGGGACTAAGGAATTCGGCTCATAAACGTCTCCAACGTGGAAACCCACCACCGACAGGGACACCTGTTGATGAGATGTGAGACAATAGTCACATATGCTTTTCTAATGCATTCCGTCGACCTAAGAGAAAGCTCACGCGCGGCCACCCTTCCGATTCCCCATCCCAAATGCCGCGGCCGCCGTGATAGCAAACTAAAGTGGACAAACGTAGTTAAGGCGGGGATGGAAGATACTAGGCACAATGGTCTCAGGTTTTCGACAACTGTATCTCAACCGGACACCAGTCGCCGATTCTAGCTAGTGATCGCAGGATGTCGTACTACACCTGTGGACGCCATAGCAAGCTAAACCAGTCCTGGTGTTAAAAGATACAAGTACAAGTACGACAGACCCCAAAAATTCAAGTTATCGGAGGTCAGGTTTAGAACCAGACCGGTCATTAGTGATTTTGGCACCATCACTGAGAAAAAAATGAAAAACTTCCAATCTAGCTTGCGGTCAGAGTGTCAAACTACGACGACTAACTTGGATGAAATAACTTGTGTCGTTGCTGGTTGATCTGTAAGAAACTCGTCTAAGGTGCAGGGAGGAACAAATTTAGCTTGAAATCACCCTAAATTTCGATAGACGCATTGTTTGAATGTTAACGTAATCATTGCGGTACCCCCCAGGGAAGTCAAATATTGCTAATTAAAAACAACGCACAAGTTTTGATAATAATGTCCCAAAATCGGCTTACAGCTCTTCTACAACCTGCAGCAGGCAAGCCTTTTGGAGCAGCAAGAGTGGACGTCGAGGCTCGTCCACAATGACATATGATTAGACCCGTTCACGTTTCTTATTCTAGCGTCTCGCATTGGGAAATTATCGTCACCCCGGTTGGGCAAACCCAACTTAACAAGGAGATAATTCAGATAACGGATTATCGACAATAATAAGAGAGGCCATGATGGTCATCTCAGTTAATTAGCCGTCATCGGGGTGCAGAGGTGTCCAGTTGTGGGTTCACGTGACGGCCGTAGTAGGTCGCTCACTTGCTCGTAGGTGTTGACTACGCCTTGCGTCAATTTACTAGCACCTAACTCTCACATGTGGCTCCCCAAAGGTAGGCCCTGCCAAGCGGCCACACCCCCGTAATCGCCTCAACCGGCGGGCTAAACCAGGTGAGGGTATCTGTGTGGATCTGCGCACAAGGTAACTCGGCTCCGGTGGCCGGACGGATCACTGCCTCAGCATCTCCGGGATGAGGCGCCGTCTGTAACACCGCAGAAGGCCACAGTGTAAGTGAGCCCCCAGGTAAGCGAACATTGCTCTGTTGGATTGCTATTTGCCTGCTTGTTTGTGTTTGTCATTGTTAAAAACTTAATGCCGTCCGTTGAACTTCCTCTGTTGCCTTTGCTTTTTGCTGTTCTTGCCTGCCTGCATTTTGTCTGTTTGTTCGTGTCCGTCCTTATTGTAAGCTAAATGCCGTTCTGTTGAATTTGCCTATTCACCACTTATATTTCAGCAACCAATTAGCTTAGAGGGGACGGGAAAGATCTGCTTCCCATCGCTCTAACCTTTCCCTATCCCCCCTCCCCCCCTTCCAAGCCTTACAGCGATGTCGTAGGCAGGCCCAGGCTAACTCGGGCCGTTCTCCCACTAAACAAAATTCTTGGCTCATAGTGGAGCTCGGCAGCCGTCTATGAAAAACTCAACAGGTCTATTTAGGGAGCACTCCTCACTCCCGCGAGGGGGAAGGGGTTAGAAAATGTGCCCTAAACAAATGCAGGATCCATGCCGTCTGCAGGCTGACCGTGGCCGCAAACGCAAAACAAACGGTCGAAACAACTAAATCAGAAAAAACACTATTTCTTCCCCCTCCCCACCGTCCACTCCAACCTCCCAGTTGCTGCTGCTGCCGCCGTCGCCGCCGCCACCGCTGACGAGAACGCCTCCGGGGAGAACCGATGGTGTAAACTGCGTGACACAGTCCAGTCGACGGCGCTGGCCGTCCTCGTTCGGGCACGCCGCCAACATCGGGGCTGATTCGATAACAACGAGGCCGCCATCAGCAAACTGATTGGCGAAAACAACCGCCTGCACAAAGCCTACGTCAACCGCCCCATCAACGACAACTAAGCAGCCTTCCACCGTAGTCGCCGCCTTGTGCAACAGCGGCTGCGCGGGATGCCGGACGCCTGGGCTGCTCGCAAGGTCGAGGGGATCCAAGGATACGCGGACCGCAATGAATGGGGGAACGTCTTCACCGACATTGAAACTGTCTACCGTCCCACAGCCAAAGGAACCGCTCTTCTTCTCAGCGCCGACGGAAGTACCCTATTCACTGAGAAGACACTAATTCTACAGAGATGGGCCGAGCACTTCAGAGACGTCCTCAACCGTCCCTTCACCATCTCCGACGCCGCTGGCGCCCGTCTGCCTCAAGTGGAGACCAACGCCGACCTCGACCTCGCGCCCCTCTCCACGAAACCATCAGGGCCGTGCAGCGGCTCTCCAGCGGAAAAGTGCCCAAATCGAACGTGATCCCTGCTGAAATCTACAAGCACGGTGGCCCCCAAATCATGGACCACCTGACGGCGCTCTTCCAGGAGATCTGGAGTCGAGGAGAAGTACCGCGGGATCTCAAGGACGCCACAATCGTCCATCTTTATAAGCTGAAAGGCAACCGCCAGCTCTGCGATAACCATCGAGGCATCTCCTTGCTGAGCATCACTGGAAGGATCTTTGCTCGAATCCTTCTCAACCGCCTGAACAACAATCTGGAACAAGGTCCACTGCCGGAAAGTCAGAGCGGCTTCCGTCGTCATCTTGGGACCACAGACGATCTTCGCCGCCCTCCAACTGCAGGAGAAGTGTCAAGAGGTGAAAATCCACCTTTACTCTACCTTCGTGGGTCTGACGAAAGCCTTCGACACGGTGAATAGCGAAGGACTATGGAAAATCATGCACAAATTCGGCTGTCCCGAACGATTCACTCAGATAGTGCGTCAGCTCCACAACGGTACGATGGCGCGAAGCACAGGCAATGGAGCTGTCTCAGAGGCATTCGCAGTGACCAACGGAGTGAAGCAGGGCTGCGTACTCGCGCTTACCCTCTTCAGTCTCATGTTCTCTGTCATGCTGTTAGACGCCTACGGTGACGAACGCCGCGGGATCCGCGTCGCCTACAGGACGGACGGCCACCTCCTCAATCAGCGGCAGATGCACTTCCAATCCGCGTGCATCCACAACCATCGTCCACGAACTTCCATTCGCCGATGACTGCGCTATCAACGCCACCTCAGAAGGAGACATGCAAAGGAGGATGGATCTCCTCTCCACCGCCTGAGAAAACATCGGCCTGATTATTAACACGGAGAAGACGGTGGTCACGCACCAACCGCCACCCGGCGCTACTTACGTCGCATACGTCGCCCCACTGCAAGTGGTGGACAACTTCACGCATCTGGGCAGCATACTCTCCTGCACCACCAAGATCGACGATGAAGTGGCCCGCAGGATTTCCAAAGCTAGCCAAGTCTTCGGCCGTCTTCAGTACACAATCTGGCATTGTTACGGTCTCCATCTCAACACCAACTTCAAGATGTGTAAGGCAGTCATTCTGCCGACGCTGCTGTATGGAGCAGAGACCTGGATGGTGTACATGAAGCAAGCACGTAGACTCAACCACTTCCACCTCAGTTGTCTTCGACGGATACTGAAGCTTAGGTGGTAGGACCGGATCCCAGACAGAGACGTACTGGAGCGGGCGGGAATCCTCAGCATCCACGCTATGCTGAGAAAACTACAACTGCGCTGGAGCGGCCGCGTCGTGCGGATGGACGACAAGAGGATACCCAAAGAAATCTTCTTTGGCGATGTTGGGACGGGTTCACGCCGACATGGAGGTCAAGGCCGGCGCTACAAGCATACCCTGAAAACTTCCCTGAAACGCATGCAGATCAACCCGGCCAAATGGGAAGACCTCGCCCGAGACCGACCGACCTGGGGGAGGGCATTGAAAACAGGCGCAGCGATCTACGAAGCCGACCGCATCACCGCAGCCAAAGCCAAACGTGAGGCTTGCAAATCTCAACTGAGCCCACCTAACAACGCCAACGCCTAACCATCCCTGATCTGCCACGCTGCCAGCGGAATTTCGGTGCTCCTTCTTAACGTGACCTACGGCACTCTCACGGATGTGAGATGTACGTCGCCCAAACCCCATTGTATGAAACCTTGGTGCTCGTGTTTGGGGGCCATGTCGTACGTGTGACGCGCGCAGACATGGCCACTAAATATGTCAGCCACCGCGCCCATACTTATAGTTGGTACGACTGCTCTCATGCCTGATCTAGCCGGCCTCGATGATGTCCCTAACTGTACCTCTCCGCGGCAGAATATCTGGAGAGTTCAATCCATTCTCTTCGCCAAATACGGAGACCGAATACCGAAGGTCTAAGAACTACCTCCGTGTCTTGACGGACTGTGTCGAACCAGGTTTTGAGATGGCCCCCTCTTTGACGTTTCCACTGGGGCAACGCTGCCGGACCGAGTGCAGTAACACCGAGCTCCTGAGGTGGACGACGAAGAACACGCCCAAACCACATCAGTCGTCTTTCTTGGATGGCCTGGGTTATCCTTGCGATGTTGTCGCGGCGGGCGCGGACTGTCTCAGTTGTGACGAAGTCGGTGTACTTCACTCGAAGGATGGTCATCAAACCGTGGTAGTCAAATACCTCCAGTTTTCGCTCGTTTTTCACGCGCACAGCCCAGCATTCACAACCATAGAGAAGGAATGACCGGACAGATGGACAGTGCAAGCGAATTTTAGTGGCGATGGAGAGGTGGTATCGGACACAGGCATTTCCAAAGGCTCGAGAAGACCCGTCGGGCAGCATCGATTCGGGAGACAATGTCATCCTTGCTCTGACCATTCTGCAGCAGCCTCGTCCCGCGGTATTTAAAACTGTCTACTTCTTCAAGTTGACAGCCACCAATCCCGAGAGATGTCTTCTTCTGGTCATATCTCCCTCCATGAGGGCAGGTACAAGGATGCCTAAGCCCCAGTCATCAGGAGCAACCTCGTTTCTCCACGTTTGTTCAATCGCCTCATGGAGCCAGGGCGCCAGAGTGTCAACACAAGGCTTGTAGATTTCAGCGTGTATAACGTCCTTCCCGGGTGGCTTGTTGTTGCGTAGCTGTCGTATGGCATTGGCGACCTCTCCCTCGGAAGGGGGTCGCAGGGCACTACATAGGCTGGAGAGGGAAGAAACTCCCCTGCAGAAGAGAGCAAAGGCAAGGTAGGTTGGGTATCGAAGTTGAGATGGTGCTCGAAGTTCACACGCCAGCGCTCGAATTTGGGCGAGTTGTCAGCAGTAAAGCCGCCACTAACGTTCGGAACAGAGTCCCTCAATGTAGAGGGCTTACCACTGACTTGGCGGATAAGTCAGTAGAGTTCTTGAGTGTCACCAACGTTCGTGGCCGGTTCCATGGAGGTAGCTATTTCAGTCCAATATTGCATCCGCGCCCATTCCCCGCACCTGTCAGCTGGCCGGCTCAGACAGTGACTGGGGCCTGGGAGTGGGGAGAGTGAGGTCTTCGACTCAGCGCATCTTCCCCACTATAAACAATCTGACGCGCTTGAAGCTATCACGGTGCACTAAAAGCCGTGGCTTGGAAGGCTGTCAACTGACGGGATAACTTGGACCTCGCAGTCGACCCAGTGTTGTGTGCTTGTGTGGAGTGGCCGGCTGGTGGCCTAAGAGTCAGGCTGCAATGGCTCCTACTCAATGTGGCCTTTATGGCACGCCCACTCCGTCGGATCCGAACCAGGTGTGACCCCAACTGTGTCAGTAACCCTTTAGTTGTTGGACAAAAACTTGGTCAATTGGTGTGTGGACCAGGAGGTGTGGAGTGGAGAGTCAAGATGCGGGCTCAACCATGCCATCCAACTGCGTGCTCGCCCCTCTCCGGTCGTCTTGACTATGTCTTGACACCGGGTCAAGGTGGGGGAAGAGGATAGAGTGCAATAGATGCTGCGCAAGCCTACCGTCACTATAAACTAGATCACGCGCAAGTCACCGTGCCTGCCTCGCCTTGGCATGGAGCACACAGCGGCAATCGTCGGCAACGACGGCCGAACTGTCAGACTGGCCTTCAGCTCCACGAGCAGCATATGTTACCACTCGATATGCAAATGCCTGCGAGAGCTTGTGATTTAAACCCAGGGTGCAACGAGTTTAACACTTCCTGTAACCTGATAGGTGAGCACATTATTATAACATAATTTATTTGATGAAAGTTAGACCTAGCTGCAGGGAGGCAGCCGTAAACCGCAGTCATCCGCTAATTTCGTCGCAGCGACCAATAGGATGCCTGCTCGAGATGCCCATGTACAGTTCGGTCGTTGCAATCGCCGGCAATAAGAATAATATCCCTACCAGGCGGTCCACCAAGTGCCACTACGATAAGCTACCTCGGGAGCTTTCACGCATCTCCGCGCTCCCAGGTTCGGCTAAGGAGCCAAACTACAGGTTATGAACAAATGATGGACGCATTAATGCTAGGGTGCCGATCATCTGGCTTTAATTACCTTGCGGGGACCCGTTTTTCCCCATATGGGAGGACCTAACTGCTGTCTCGTTTGTCCAGCAAGGGTTTGCTGGAGTCTATTCACAAGGCATTAACAGACAACACGCCTATTTTAAACCGCCATTCCAATATGGGTCCTTTTAATCTGTCGGACGGGTCAGCTTCGCCATAAAATTTTAAACATAAACAAGAAAATTCGCTGCAGTTGTACCATTAGGCATGTTCAGCTTGCAGTGAGGATGGCCACAATGGGGACACCAATTGTCAAGTTGCTGAAAGTCCTCTAAGATCATTCAGTAAGAAAAATCAGAAAAGGCTGTAACACACCATGAAACTGAGATATTTAAGCGGACTGGAGCTACTTCTGGTGCGGACCCAGGATTAGAACGGTGTGGTCGAATGTCGCTGAAAATGCCAGTGCCCCTTCCCCTCATAATCGCTGATACCATCGCCGTAGACTTTACCGCTACCTCTTGTCGCATGTCAGCACCTTCCAAGACCATCCCCTGCAGCTGTACAGAGCGTTGCACTCCTCACCGGTGGTCTAGCAGACATGACGCTACACCTTCCCCCCACTCCAAATGGGTCAATCGCATGTGTGACACACAGTTTCTCGTATTATTGTATCCCTTCTACGTTTTGACTCGTTTATCACCATTGGTAGAATTTTCATACACTTACTACTTTTACCTGTGATATCCGTATGCGTATTTGGCGCAGAGCTTGTCAACTTCAGTGCTTCCGTTGCCTGGAAACGATTCCAAGTGCCTTACTTAACCGCATGTATCATTTTCAACGTTGTCGACCGGGACTGACAAAGAATTAAATGAACGAACTGGCTAGCTAACGAAGGTCGTTATGACGGCAATTGTTGCCTTGAGAATGCGTCAAAAAATATTTGACGAGTTAGAAACGTCGGTCGACTGCCGAGGGTTATTATGTGGGAATCCGAAACCACAGGAAATAAAATGGCGTCCGTGACTCTTATGGTCAACGTGTTACAACCGAAGTCTCGTTTGTTTGAAAAAGAAATGTGTGCGGAGATAGGTGTCCAGTTCGATGCAAAGCTTGTCGACTACGCGCTAACCTCACCAAGCGAGACTGGTGCTCAGATGTAGGACTGATGAAGACCAGATGCAAAGCGAGCAAAGTAAATCCGGGTACAATAGTTTTTGGAATGCCGGCAGAACAGGCAAACAATTCTTCCAGATCTACCCTAACGGCGATGCTCAAAGAGGAGTCTGCTAGCTACCTGGGTAGCACGGAGATTAGGTCTTGTGGGTGTGTGGGCATAAATATAGAATGCCGAGACAGGTGACATGGGAGCATCAAGAATAAGTGCATAAAAACAGACCGGCGAGGGCAGCATAAGTCGACAACTAACCAGGAGCCACCCATTAAGACCG
The DNA here is from genome assembly GCA_902702965.1 of Spirometra erinaceieuropaei. Taxonomy (NCBI): domain Eukaryota; kingdom Metazoa; phylum Platyhelminthes; class Cestoda; order Diphyllobothriidea; family Diphyllobothriidae; genus Spirometra; species Spirometra erinaceieuropaei. The sequence continues at coordinate 180,735 of CACRXP010000159.1, forward strand.
ACCATCAAAAGGAGGCCAAAGCAAACTCACTATGTGCTCTCCGCGAAGAAGAACAAGTCCAAGAGGACGCTTCTCCTGACGCGCCTGTTTCGCGTTGCGATTTTTGACTGTGCGGAATTCGTCGCAGTCACAGAGTACGAGGTTCATATGGCGATCGAAAGCCTTAAACGTTCCAACAAGTTGTCTTCCATCCTGAAGAGTGCATCTTAACCGATAATTTATATGCTGGCTGATTTTCGCATTTTTGCTGATGGGCTAAGATTGCAATGGAATTAGAAAATGACACTACCATCCTGCTGACACGGCGAGTCAAGCAGCACGGAGCAAGCTAAATCGGAGAACTGATTGGTCCGCGGAGCGATGTTCGTTCGAAGTGTTTACGAAGGGTTCGATCTCAAGGTTTAGGCGGAGTTAATGGGTCAATCGGAAATATCCAAATCCCTAGTTAATTTGCAACTATTCTTTAAGAATGTCACGGATTTTAAAAGGTAGGCGGAGCAAAAGAGGATTGAGTAAATACGTATGAAGCGAATTTCAATGAGCAGGCCTGTAGGTCAATGAAAACTTTCCATTTTTCTCTTTAAACTCTCCTTTACACCCGAACTTTTCTGTCCTGCTGCTTGAATAACCTCAAATGCACACTCCTGGTTTCGGCTTCAGCCAACGCATGTTTTTGTGTCCGTCTACTGCTTGGTGCCATTGCGTCGTTGTCTGCGCGCATGTGTCTCAATTCTTTTTAGTCAACTTCTACGAAACATTTTTATTTCTCGGTCGTATCTTACCGGACGTGAATTTACCCAAACAACAAGCTCCAGTAATTTGCTTCAGCAGGGGGCCTTCTAGACTTTATCCAGAGCATGCACTCTACGACAGCCGATACTGGAGAGGGCTTCAATTTTTCGATTCTGTACAATTATTTACCTCTGCCGCTTTCCCAAATTCCTTTGCCATCGTTTTTATTTTGTAAGAAACACAGCAACCCTAGTTAAAGACACATTTTTCCTGTATCTAGTTTTCTTTTTTGTTTTAGTTGACGTCTGCACTACAAGACTGTGGAGTGGCGTTTAACAGCAGTCGGCTCGATTAGACTCAAAAAGCGGGATAAAGGACAAAAACAGATTAAATCAGCGAAACAAACTAATTAGGCTTGAGAAAATATATCGGTGGGAACTGTTAACGGGCGAATCTAAAATAAACTTTGCAAGCATCCGAAAGCAGTGCAAATCTCCACGAACGATATACAACAAATTTGTCAACTTTTCAGGTAGACTTGAATCCCAAAGCTCACGCCTATTTCCCTGACAAACTGACCTGAAAGAAATGTCAAGTATGTAAGCATTTCTTTTGGAGATATGTGCGGATCCGGAGAGAGAAATGTATTTTGAAGAAAGTGGAGGTGTTTTATGGAAACCCGTCGCCAGGATATCTGTCAACAGTTACAAATTAGACGACAATACCTTGAACTCAAAAGCCCACGTCTGTTTTTCTTAACAAACTGAACTGATTATTCACACCGTTCCGAATAAGGAGAAGTTTTGACCACACAGACAAAAGTAATAGTGAGACACCAACCTTTAATTACGAAAAACTCGGTAGAGTTTGTGCTCACTGGAGCAAGGACAAGACTCCTGTGCAGCAAACGCCCTGACCACCTGAACTACGAAGCCTCGACCGGTATTCGTGCGTTCGATCACAGTTCAAGTCAAGTTATCCTTGTCTTTGCCGTCTTGGGTCCAAAGTCCACCGAGCCGGTCGAATTTTTCACATGCGAGTCCAAATGAATTATTCATATCTGCCAAGAAACAGTTTTAAAAATTGTTAAGGATAGGATGAAAGCTATGTGAGGCGGTTGCCCCTCTTAGGCGTCAGCGGGGTTGCCTGCGGCCAGCCTAACACATCTATCATTCAAGGCTTCCGAGCGCGCGACTCAGCCCGCAGCTCGCCGATACAGCGACGCTGATCAATGTTCCCTCCTCAACCGATCGGTTTCAGTCACACAAAGCTCCGCCACAGACCCACACTCCCCGTCTGTGCGAGTAACTTAAACGACTGACACGGACCCCGGAGACAGTTGTCGCCCTTGCCTGCTTAACCGCGTGTGCACCCTCTCGCCTCGACGACGGTTGTCAGAACACAAAGCGCACATTCATAGAGAGTGGAGTCCCACAAGGCTCGGTGCTCGGACCAACCCTCTTTCTCTTGTTCATCAATTATTGTGTAGATGGGTTGGACTGTGATAATGCCATGTTTGCGGATGACATAAAAATCTGGAAAGTTATTCAGAATGCTACCGATGAGACCAACTTCCAAGAAAATCTTTGTCGATTGGACGAGTGGTCCCGCAGATGGCTATTGTCCTTCAATTTGACCAAATGTACCATACTGCGCCTCGGAAATCAGACTCCTAATACGCGGCAGTACCATCTGAACGGAATACCACTTCGAAAAGCAGAAACGCAGAAAGATCTCGGAGTCTGGGTTGCAGACAACCTTAAGCCTTCTACGCAATGTTGTAAGGCGGCCAAGGCCGCAACTTCAATGCTATATGCCATCAAGCAGGCATTCGCAGTTTTCGATGAAGACTGCTTCTCCAAAGTCTTCGGCACGTTTGTAAGGCCGCACCTCGAATATGCAATTCAGACCTGGAGACCATGGACACATCAGGATTACAATCTGCTCGAAAGGGTGCAGAGGCGAGCCACAAAATTAGTAAGAGGTCAAAGTGTATTGCCATACGAGATCCGCTTAACTAACCTTAATCTCTATCATCTGAGTTATAAGCAGTTGCGCGGAGACTTGATACAAACTTTCCATATCGTGCGTGGCTTGGACTGCGCCCTTCGGTGCGATGAATTTTTCCAACTCGCCACAACAACTAACCTCCGGGGACATCCCTTCAAGTTACGTGTGCCCCAGGGTAGACTGAATGTGAGAACATATTTATTCTCCAACCGTGTCGTGGAACCGTGGAATAATCTGCCCGAGACGATTGTCATGTCTCAATCTGTGGCGACATTTAAATGTAGACTTGACAGACATATGCTACAGCACCAAGCGGACTATGTGACTTTTTAGCCATGAGACCAGTGTCATATGTGAATCAATGCCTGCATACACTTACTGCTGTAATTTCGTCACATTCTGCTAATTTATCGATTTTTTATGTACAAAAAGGGAGTTCAAAGGCGTAAGCCTATTTCCTTCAAATACACTGACTGACTGACTGACTGTCTTTGTTGATGTCGAATTGTCAAACCCCGAGTTCTCGACCATCGCATATCGGTGGGAGCAACAAGTTGTTGGATAACAAAGTAGCCAGGTTTTGTAATATAGATCTTGCAAATTCAAGTAAAAATGAGCCCGAGTACATTAGTGGTGAGAATAAATAACTTAGATGACAGAGAACCTTGTGTGGCAATAAGTTTCTTAATCTATGATGCTACACAGGCTCACATGCCCGTCTGAGAGTGAATCAGGATGTTCTTCGGTCACTAAACAAGGGATGCTGGCACTGTCGGAGGACAAACGGCACTCCAGAGGTTCACTTGATAAGACTGAATACTTCCAGAAAGTGACAGCCCTGCTGGAATTCCATAGAACCCGCCCCGTATGATGTAGATATTCCGTGGAGGATGGAGTCGAAAATCAGCAAAATGCTCCCGGGTTCCGAAAGAGCTCTGCACTAACAAAAGCAAACCCATTACCTAGAAACCACACAGATATGTCCACAGCAAAATGTGGCGGATGCGCCAGCGCACATAAGGTACTTATTCATATTTGATCCCTTGTATCTTTGGAAGAAACATTCTCATTCAACCCGACCAGAGGGCTTTTATGTAGCCGTACATCCTCATGTAGGGCTCTGGTGAAGTAGATTTCCCGACCGTACAGCCACATTTCAATAGAACTTGATGAACTGTCAGTCTCAACACCTAGGCCAGAGAGCCTGGCACATGAAGCAGCATGTGGTCTACACCGGACCCAGCACGACGAGACAAACAAACAACGATTTCCGAATCAAGATCAATATTGAGCTCTCGATGAGAGGGAATAAAAACCTCTATGTGGTCAAATTAGACTAATACTGTCAGGATTCACTGCTGAGGTCGTCATCCATAAGTGACAGCACCAGTGTCCGCACCTTCAAACGAAAACTTTGGACGTTGCATGTGGACGATATGGTGTCCAGATGGGTATGGTGTCCAGATCTAAAATTCCATTTTCTCTGTCATGCAGACATCAGTAGAAACAGCGGAAGACAGCCAAAAACCGCCCAGGATGCATCTGTGGAGATAGGCTGATCAAAGACCCCAAAATTCAAGAATCACAAATCGGGAAACATAGTCGCATAGACAGGCTTTGTTGAAGCAAAAAACTGTGCAAGCAGCTTAAAAATCACTTGCGGTAAGCGTTCTCACCGGGCAATTGGCAGTCGGAGTGCATGCACCTAAGCGTCGTTCGTCTACGGTCAGTCGGTGAGGACAGAGATTTCGATCGGCTCCGCAGTGTCCGGCAGCCCCATTGTCATACGCGCGCAAGCAGTGACTGACAGGCGTGCTAGGCGAGCTGAAGACGACACAGCCAAGCGGCCACGATGACGACCACGAGAGTGGCTTGTGTAGCAGCCCCTGGCTAGATGGATGGCGGAATGCAACGATGCTGAGTGAATTTTTACGTCTAAAACCTAGATAATCTATCAGTCGGGAAAGTCAACATAGCGTCCACTGTGTGTGATAAATCTAGAGACAGGAGGAAAAGGATGCGTGCGTGTTGCGGTGGGGAAGTTGAAAGATGGTGGGGTCACAGTTGGAGGTGGTGGGCGTATCGCGGCAGGAAGTAGACGGGATGGAAGGACAGAGCGTAGAGGAAGGGAAGGAGCGGAAGGTAGGGGGTGGACGCATTTTTCCTTTGAGGCATATCAGACGGTCCCTCCGGGACAGCAACTTTAACCAACTTGACGCCGACCATATTCTCCTTGGCTCCACGAAAAATCTGGCAGGTCTTGGTAATGTGTGAGAGCATCAAGAAAGGCACTTCGTATGGTGAGTGCAGTGGTTTACGCTCACGGTCATCTACAACGAACACGGGAATGCAGTCGGCCGAGCCTTCCTCTACAGAGAGAGAGAAATGCGCTTTATTTTGAAATCATATGTTCAAAATTTTCAGCAAAAAGTTGGCTCCATTCACTATGGGCCGTAAATAAGTTAATAGATTATTCAAGAGTCAAAGTTGAACACAAAGAAACGATTATTATGGGGATAGTTCAAGTCTTAGCTTCTGTATTTCTGTCTCTTCGCACGTAAGATAGCGCGCTAGGAATGGCAATACAGAAGCTCGATAAGCCGATGTGCGACAGGATATAAGACGGAAGTTGCGGCGCATCGGGCGGGAAGACTTGGCAGACATAAGATCGGAATGTAGGGGATAGGCAACGTCATCTAGAAGTCGACCAGCAAATTGCTTGACCGCACTGAAGTGTCGTTGTAAGATAGTGTCAACTAAAAAATATAAGAAACGCCAGCAGCAGAAGAGAGCATGCGGAGGATTCGTTTCAAAATTAAAAGATCCTTTTTTAACAAAGAAGGAAAAACGACAGGAGAACAGTATAGGATAAGAGGAAGAATGCAGGCATCAAGGAATCGCCAGACTAAGGGTTGAGGTGTGTGGTAGGAACGTAAACGACGAATAAGGTAAAGAACTTTACGAACTTTAATAAATAGGGACTCAATATGGAGGGAAAAAGAAAGATTTGAGGACAAAGTAACGCCGAGATGCCTGAAAGAATATACTTTGTTAGGAAGAATGTCAGAGGAATCAGGCTTAGGAGAGGGCTGCAGTCGCAAAATACACTGAACGGATTTTTGGTTGTTAATTAGAAGACCATTTTCCTCCGACCACGCTAGGACATGGTTTAGGCCATCCTTTAGAGACCGGAGGTGTGTCTGACTTTTGAGAGGGTGTCCAACAACCACATCGTTAGCATACTTGACCAGAAGACAGTCATTAGGGGACCTGAGATCATCAGTGTGGAGGGAAAAAAGGTGAGGGGATAGAATGGAACCTTGAAGGACACCGCAGTCGTTGGGAAGGGTCGAAGATTTCCGCTTGCCAGATTGGACAAATTGGGTGCGGAAGGTAAAATAATCGCTCAGCCAAGGGACGACCCAGCCTGGAGAGCCACATACGGAGGTTTTGGAAAGGAGAAGAGGGCGCGGGACGGTATTAAGGGCGGAGGAGTGATCAAGAAAAGCGCACGCATACTCGCGGCAACCCTTGTCTAAGGCTTTTAGAGCAGAGTGGACCACAAGAGCGACAGCATCTAAAGTACTCCGTTTAGCTTTGTATGCAAATTGTAAGGGCTCGGAAAAACTGGAAGAAAAAGGCTTTATGATATCTAGGGCAACTCTTTCAGCAAGCTTTAGTATTGCTGAGGAGCAGGCAATTGGGCGAAAAGATTTAGGACCAAAGTTAGCAGGCTTTTTAGGGATGGGAGTGATTCTCACTGTACGCCAGGCGTCGGGAATCTTGGACTCCATGAAAGACATATTGATTAGGTGCGTTAAAATAGAGGCTATCTGAGAACTGCAAGATTTAAGAAGAAAAGGCGAGACACCGTCCGGTCCGGCAGCTGTTGATCCACGGACCTTTTTAAGGTGTTCCTCTACTGTTGCCAAAGACACGGGTTGGAATGTACTCGGTGATAGGTGAATGTCTTCTAAGGGAAGATGGGAGTCATTGTGACTAAATATAAAATTTTTATCTAGGGAGTCTAAATCTGCATCCACATGCACCAGCGTGTTTCGATGGCCAGTGAGACGCTTAAGATTTTTCCAAATCTCAGCTGAGGAAAGGGGGAAAGGGGGGGAGTAAGAAGAGGAAAACAGTTGGCTGACAAACAGGCTATTTAGCCTGTCAATCTCTGTTTTTATTAAGACGGTAACGTCCTTAAGGTTATCACGTATGCCTAGCTTGTAAAGGAGTTCTTTTTTACGTCTTAACGATTTCAGATAGGGAGAAAAAATTCTATCCGGTCGTACCATAACAGTATCAAAAGAGCAGCAAAAATCGAAAATTTCATTTAAAAACGCTGTCAGGTTGGAAGAACAGGATTCAACATTAGAATGTTCAAGGAAAGTGGGGATAGTAAGAGAAATGCAAGTCTGAAGCATGGGGATGTTTTGGGCGGACGTGTTGCGAACCTTAACCTTTCTCTCAGGCTTGGCAAGCAGTGCACGTTTTGAAGTGGAATAGATTTTTGGAAGGCACAATAAAGTGGAATGGTCAGAACCTGACAATGGAGCCCTGTTTTTTACGCAAAGAAGCTTGTTGTGGTTAGTCAGAATATGATCAAGAGGGGCATCTGCCCGAGTATTAAAGGAGACAAGATCATCGAAGCCTAAAAGTGTAAGGGGACGTAAATTCACGCGATTAAAATCACCGCATAAGAGAGTAAGATAGTCGCAGGATAATATAGCAAGTTTTTGTGAGAGGAAGTCGAAAAAACGGGTTAATGCACCTTCACAGGAAGAGAGGGGAATGTAAATACTAACAATTATGATGTCTTTAAAATTACTTAACAAACGGGGCTTACATAAAACAACGATTACATCTATTAACTTATCAGAGAAAGAAAAAAGGGACTTACAGTCTCTACACCAATTTTGATTAACGAAAATGGTAACGCATCCACATCTGCCACAAGATAAAGATTTTCTATCTGTTCGAAAGCAATAGAAGTGTAAGAACCGGAAAGGCAAGTTTGTTTAAAAGAGAGAGAAAAACGGGCGAGCAGGAAAAAAGGAGGCGGGAGGTTTCGTGCCGTGGTTTGAGTGCGCCTTCTCTCTGGTGTTTCAGGTGAGGACAGTGAACGTGAGCAAGGGAACGCCCAAAACCCCGTGGATATCGTACCTCCGAAACCACCTCCCTGACCAGCAAGTGTTTCCTCTTCCCTCCTTTACCCCCTGAGACTTTCCGCGTTTTTGACCCCCCTTGTACTCTCGTTTTCGTACTTCCCCCTTTTCCCAATATATCGTTTACCTGTTGCATCTTCTTCGACTGTTCGGATCACATCTGTACGCTGAGACGTTGTCTGGTCGCCCGATGCCAAAATCTAAGCCCAACTGTTCAGGAAAGGTGAAAACGGCCCCATCCCCATCTCCTTCTATCGAGCGAGTCGACGTAAGCCAGGAACTAGCCTCCCAACTGAAGTCCCAGGACGGTCCGCCTACTACAGTGGTGGCAGCGCAACGACCGTGCCCACAACCCCTGAACCTGCCCGGCAGCAAAATAAACACAACGCGCACCGTCAACATACCACCCTACGATGGTACCGAGTCTTTTGCTGTGTGGCTCAGACGGGCGAAGTTCTATTTGCGGGAGATCTCAGAGGCCGACAGGCCCTGGACATTACTCAAGGCCCTCGCGCCTAAACAGTTGGATAAAGCGCTCGACGCTGGTCTCGACGCCGATCTTCCCTTTGACGCGCTTTGCCAACGCCTGTCCAACCTGTTCAGCCATAGGTACTCCTTCGGCGACGCAATGGAACAGTTGCAGCAACGGAGATTTAACCAGGACGAAACCCTAAACCAGCTGGTGGAGGATCTGGGACGCCTGACGACTGGGGCGTTCCCCTCTTTGGGCTCCGCAGATAAAGACAACACCGTACTTTATTATTTTATTAAAGCAGTGCCGGCATCCGACCTTTTACGCTCACTGTTGTTGCAGCCGCCGGACAGTTTACAAGAGGCCGTCACCAGGGCCGAACGCTACCTGCGATTGTGCCCTTCAACCTCCCGTCCCCTTCCTCCTGAAGACGCATACGATCGAGATGCCCACCCTACGTCCGCGGGACGAGGTACCTTCTATCCCCCACGACGTTTCAGAGGCCAAACACGGCCACCCTTTAATCATCGAGGACAACCGTTTCGCCGGCCAGGTGGACAAATGTCTCCCAGCAACCATATCTGCACCTGTCAAAGGACAACGGGTACGGTCTCTATTACTTCTTGCACCAGCTCTACTTTATCAGTTACCCCTTTTTATGCCACAGTAACCGTAGCTGTTCAGACTGTACGGGCGTTGATTGATACGGGAGCGACGGTATCCCTAGTTAACCCACGGGTCTTACAACCGGGTATCCACCGCCAGCGTAATGACATTCCCCACCCAGGGAGATTGACCACGGCCGACGGATCACGCTTAATACACCACGGGACCAAACGATGCCTTTCGGCCTCTGTAACGCGGCTGCTACATTCCAACGGCTGATGCAGGTAGTGTTGTCACACCTCTATCCGCGCCAGTGCCTAATCTACCTTGACGAAGTCATTGTCTCCGGCAAAACTATCGCCCAGCATAACGATAATCTACGCGCCGTGCTCCTAGCGTGACGCGAGGCAGGCCTTACGCTTAACCCACAGAAGTGTCAATTCCTGCGAGAGAAGGTTAATTACCTAGGACACGAAGTCAGTCCGTCGGGTATCAAAGTCTCAGCCGAAAAGGCGGAAGCTATCCTCACTTGGCCGACGCCAAACTCCACCACGGAAGTCAGAAGTTTTATCGGGTTGGCGTCCTATTACAGACGGTTTATTCGCGATTTTGCAGGTATTGCGCGTCCGTTACACCGACTTACAGAGAAAGGGCGCGAATTTCGTTGGACGGACGAATGCCAGGCCGCGTTTGATGAGCTGAGAACCCGCCTGTCGAGAGCACCGATACTTATGCTCCCCAATACCACCGAGACGGCGCCACCCTTCGTACTGGACACGGACGCCAGTGCCTTCGCCATGGGAGGTGTACTTTCGCAAACCGACGATAACGGCCTAGAACGCGTTATCTGTTTCGCTAGTAAAACACTCATCAAGCCACAACGAAATTACTGCACATATCGACGTGAATTGTTGGCCATAGTCACCTTCGTCAAACAATTTCGGCCATATCTGCTTGGAAAGCCGTTCGTCATACGCTCCGATCATAAGGCTCTGCAATGGCTACAAAACGCGAAGGACGCAGAGGGTCAACTTGTTCGCTGGCAGGAAATGTTACAGGAATATCATTTCACTTGTACATACCGCCCCGGGAAACAACACGGCAACGCCGACGCTTTGTCCCGACGGCCAACAACGCCAGCCACACACGATGAAGACGGCGCGATAGGCGAAATAAACGCCATTTACGCCAGCGAACCAGCTAGACACCATTTGGCAATAGCCCAGAGCACAGACCCGGATACTGCAGTAGTTTACGACCACCTGTTAAACCGGCGACACCGTCCTACGGACGATGAATTGCGTCGGTCGTCAGAAGAAGCACATATACTGCGGAGCCAATGGCCACGGCTGCATATCGACGAAGATATCCTTCTCATTAAGGACGAGAGCACAAAAACCGACAGAGTAGTAGTACCAGGCAGTCTCGTACACGTGGTCCTCACGGATCTACACGAGTTAGGCCACGTCGGGCAAGCCAAGACAGAAGCCGCCACTCGGCAACGATTTTGCTGGCCCCATCTACGAGAACACGTCGCCACCTTCTGCAATACATGCACCACGTGCGCTAAGTTCAAGGCACCTAGACAACTCCCACGTGCACCGTTGCAGCCCATGCACACTAGCTTTCCGTTCCAGCGGCTGGGCCTGGACATCATCGGCCCCCTCCCCTTTACGACAACCAGTCGTCGGTTCATACTCGTGATGGTGGATTATTTCACCAAATGGGCAGAGGCTGTGCCGCTATTACGCCAAGACACAGTGTCGTTCACCAACGTAATCTTTAACAACTGGATTTGCCGGTTCGGTGTTCCGTTGTCGATACATTCCGACTGCGGGGATAACTTCGACAGCAAACTGCTGCAAGAGGTTTGTGACCTCCTCGATATCTACAAGACCCGCACCACTCCAGCACACCCCGAAGGCAACGGATTGGTGGAACGAACCAACCGTACCCTGAATCAACTGTTGAAGGCGTTCGCGGAAGACCATCATCCCCACGACTGGGATAAACGACTACCGTGCGCCATGATGGCGTACCGTGCTAACACACACACGTCAACGGGTTACCCACCTTTCTTTATGCTAACAGGACGTCAATTTCGCCTTCCCGCAGATTCACGGTTCCCACAACCCGCCGCAAACGAATACGCACCAGATAGCTACGTATGGCAGTTGCAGGATTTGCTACGCTCCGCCTACACCCTCGCACGTAACCACCTAGGAGCGGCCGCCGAACGACAGAAAACATACTTTGACCGTCAGGTCCACGGCAACCCCTACCAACTAGGCGATCTGGTTTGGCGTTTCCGACCGGTACCGCCCTTAGGGACTGCGGCCAAGTTCTTTCACCCGTGGGAAGGACCATTCGTTGTTGTCGACGTCATACACCCCGCCACGTATGTATTGCGTGATGCCTCACGCCCTGATGGACCCACCTTCACCACCCATTTCGACAAGCTAAAACCTTACAGAGGACGGCTACCCACCGCCACCGCGGACGTAACCCTCATCATTCCCCACATTTAGTGCCCACCCCAGTGGTTGAAGAAACAGTAGACATGACCCAACCAGACAGACCTGCGGACAGGGCTCCATTTGAGGAGGGGGGTATTTAAGAACCGGAAAGGCAAGTTTGTTTAAAAGAGAGAGAAAAACGGGCGAGCAGGAAAAAAGGAGGCGGGAGGTTTCGTGCCGTGGTTTGAGTGCGCCTTCTCTCTGGTGTTTCAGGTGAGGACAGTGAACGTGAGCAAGGGAACGCCCAAAACCCCGTGGATATCGTACCTCCGAAACCACCTCCCTGACCAGCAAGTGTTTCCTCTTCCCTCCTTTACCCCCTGAGACTTTCCGCGTTTTTGACCCCCCTTGTACTCTCGTTTTCGTACTTCCCCCTTTTCCCAATATATCGTTTACCTGTTGCATCTTCTTCGACTGTTCGGATCACATCTGTACGTTGAGACGGATGGGGGATGTAATAAGTTGCGAATCAATGTCACTATTTAGCCACGTCTCTTGAAGGCAAACAACTTCAGTTTTTCTGTGTTCTTTTTTCGACAAAAGTAGGTCCAAATCATGGGTTTTGTTGAAAATAGAACGACCGTTTGTCGACAAGAAGGCAGGACTTGACAATTTGTGATTTGGCAGACGTTTGAATGCGAATTGCCTGCCACAACGGTGTTTTCTCCTATGCATAGGCTGTTGTTGACGAATATGTAATAAATTCAACACAGAACGATCACAACTACGACATATTGGCCGTAAAGTACAACGGTTTGCATCATGGTCGTTCGTAAGTGAAATTGACAATTTAATTCCGTTCAAAATGGTGCTAGCGTACTGTAGAGACGACCTCATAATCTTAGCTCAGACAAACAAAGGATGCGAAACAGTTCAATATATCGAAGAAAAAAGGCATAATAATGTACAATTAGTAAAAATCCACACGTAAATGGAGAGCTACAAAAATGGCGGCTCAAATTCAAAAGCCCGCCTAGACCTGTTGGAAACGTTCATGTCGGAAGTAAAGAGAAAAAACGGATAGATTGTCGCAGACGATACACAGAGTTGTCAGGATTCTCGCCGGCACTACGAGAGATTGTGATTACTACCACGCGCGACAGACGCATGGATGTGCCGAACACTAAATTCCGACGTACAGCAATTCAGATCCAACTTCAGTACGATACGAGTGCCGGGAAGTGCAAAGGGCAGGTTGTCAGACCAGTTCATCTGGTTTTCTGCGGCACGCAGGGCGGTTTTTAGGTGGCATTAGAAACGCTCGACCACGCTTTTGGCTGCTGGGTGATAAACAGCCGTCCGAATGCGTGTATAGCCGAGAAAGGTGAAGGAGATTTGAAAGAGGACAGATTCGGATTGCTTACCTCGGCCAGCGTACCCATGGGTAAGGCACTGAGGGTGTCGATCCAATGACTATCGAAGCTCCTGATGATGATATCTGCAGCGTATCCTGTCCGGGCCGTCAGGGCATCATGCCACAAACGCGTGACGAGCGAACGATCAAGGTCATGACCCCTGTTCACACCATCAACCTATGACAGTCCCCGTTGCCATATGCCCGGACGTTTCCCCAAGCCTCCTAACTTGTGCTGTCTATCGTACTCAGTAAACGTTCTATTTCCAATTATCCTTCTGTTTTGCATACATAACAATATCCCCCTCCAAATTCGCAGAGGAATGACCAGCCCAGCCAGCATACCTCTCTCTCGACGCAGGAAAGGAGGTGAGTATGATCACTAGACAGAGCAAGGGGCCTACCACACCCAGATGAGCATAGCTGAGCCGTGTATCGGGACTGGGGAAAGTGCCTGGCAGAGACCTGTTGTGGCACCGCATCCTGTTCCATTGACGACTCAGACGAGACTGTGCCTAAGCTTCGCGATCCCCGTTCATGCCAGACCATACGAGCCTTTCCGCGAGGAGCATTTTGAAGACTCGGATTCCAAGGTAGGAGAGTTCATGAAAAGATTGACCAACACATCGAGGCGGGCACAAAAGACCTTGAAAGAGAATTGGGACGTCACAAAAGACTGTGCTAGTACTGAGCCTCAGGGCAATGTCCACGAACTGCGGACCACTAGCTGATTCGTTACCAGAAGACACGACACGTATTTGTTCAGCTACCAAAGCAGTTAGATCGTTCCCATGTGAGAGCTGGAGTGCGGAAGGGATTGTCTGGACAGCATGTCAGCCATCTCATCATTCGTGCAACTGAGGTAGCGCATCTCGGTGGTGAACTGTGAGGTGTAGTCCAGGACTCAAACCCTATCGGGTTACACTTGTAAGACTGAGATCAAAGGATGAACGTCATCGGCTTGTAATCCACGAAAGCAGTGGAACCACGACCTTCTAGAAGTGATGGAAATGCTTTGAGGCAAGGTAGTTGATGAGCAGTCCACGACCACAGGTACAGTAGCATATTTCAGCTGTCGAGAGTTTCTCGGACAATTGCTCGGTAGAACGAACAGTATGCTGATGAAGACCTGCACATTAATTTACGGTCGAAATGTCTGCCACCAGCGACAGAGGCGCGTCGGGGGCAGAAGTTTTTAGCACGATAGCGCAAGCAAAGAAAGCATTGGTCCTCTTTAAAGTAATCTGTGCCTCAACAATGTGGTCGGGGGACATTTTGGGCCGGAAGCCAATTTGGTAAGCAGCAGCATAAAGTCAGCACAGCTTGACGAGAACCGGAGGTAAGAGTCGATCGTGTGAGGGAACCGTTGCAAATGACGCTTAGAAGTTGGAGTAGGAAACATATAAATGGTTTAAACCCTGGAGCGTGAAGAGCGCAAATCCTTGGCATCGGTATTATGGCTACGGAATTAAGGAGCAGGCCCATCAAACACGACGACGACGTAATTTTTGAGGTCAGCACTGCAATTGGCCACCAAGGCGACAGACCACGTAAAACACGGTTGATGGACCTCCACAAAGTCCGGTGGAATTACGAAGGTCGATGGCCATACCGATGGATTCAAAAAACCCAAATGGAGTAGTAGCAACAGTTTTAGGAATTTCCTCCGAAGCAGCGGGTATCTGATGGAAGACACGTGCCAAGTGGCTCTTCGTGAAGGCCGTTTTGCTGAAAGGGGCTAAAATGAAGTCCTGGAAATGAGAAACAGGTAAGCGACCGGCAATGGTGACGTTGTTGAGGACACGACAGTCGTCACAGGTTTGCCAGTCGTCTGAAGTCACCTTAGATACCATGTGCAGAGGGGACGCCCAGGGCCCTTGGATGGTTGTATGATGCCGAGCTGCAGTCTGGCTTCAAACTCTGCCTTCGCGTTCTGCAGGCAGGCCGCACCAACCGCCTAGGCCGAGGAAACAAGGAGGAGCTTGATGTGCGAATTTGGTGTACGAAGTTGTCGGACTTCTCAAATGCGGAACAGGTGGTTGGGATGCTGGAGGAGCTCCGATAAGGATAAGCGGAATCTTTGTTCAGAACAGATAAGTTTCTGGAGGTTGTAAAGGGGTCAACTGGGGAACAGAGAGGCCAGTCTTACGTTGGAACAGTCAAGCACGTCGGAATTCCACAAAGAGATCCGACTCTGATAGAATGACCGAACCGATTATTGCACTAGGGACATCGGCAATCACGAAGACCAGGGAAGACGAATGATGGGGCCGACGTTCAGCGTCAGTGACCCTGATGGATCCATCGGTGTCTTCAGTTTACAATGTTGACGGAAGTAAAACAAGGGATTCTTTGGACAACCGGAATTATGTAATCGTTCTGAACTTGAGCGGATCGAATGATCTTATCCTAGAGGAAAGGATTTGCGTTGACGTTTAGGGGTTTCAACACCTGTTGAACAACATACTTTACTCAAAGTAGAAAGAAGCCTTCCACGCAACGTTCAGGGTAGGAAAAAATAAGCAAAATTTTACTAACACGACCTATAAAAATGGTTTAAGGCAGCAAAGAAGAGGCTAATTAGGGTTTGTTCAGAAAATTAACCTCCAAAACTCTTCTAAGAGTCCTTTTAAGCCAGACTACTCTCCAGAAATACGTCGGAAACGCCAAGAATTACTCACGGAAAAGACAGAAGTGCGGGTGAAAGAACCAATTTGACTATTTTCAGACGTAGAGTAATACAGTGGAATGCGGTGCTGCTGTTGAACCAGCCATTATTAATGATAACGGCAGCAACGTAGTAATGCAAGCTCGACATTAACTGAACTAAGCACCACCCAATGTTCTAAACGAAAATTCTTTAATACCAACACCGAAGTTTGTTTTTGAAGCTCGACAAACTGGAAATAGAGGTAGCTGAAAGATCACCGGATGTTCCACCAATAGCAGAAATGTTGCTGTCACAGGGCGTCAGCGATTGCGAAATGGCCCTACCGGAATACCAACTATTTAGGAGAGACAAAAAAAGACCTCCACATGTTCTAGGCGCCAAATCCGCCGAAGTCATCTTTCGTATTTAGGGATTTCGTTGTCTCTACTTCATCTGCAAAGTCTCGGCTTGGAGGAGATGACACTAATTCTGCAGCCCGCCACCCAGCGGGTAAACGTTTCAGCTGATGGCGAGCAACTGTCTGCATATGCACTTTGTCTGTTGCAGAGTCCAAACTATATAAAAGTAAATGTAAACTGAAAACTGAAAACTTCTGCCTCACTAGAGCAAAATATCCTCACTCTGAGCTGCGGTCGTGTCACACGTCCAAGCTATTCTCCTGAATAACCTCAAATATCGGGAAGCTTTATTAACTTAAGGTGATCCTCAAAAGTTTCCTTCTCGCCGCTTACTCGATCCTCAATATACATTTATTTTCCCAATGCCTGCAAACTGGTATTCTGCTCAATTTTCATTATTTGTACTGGGCTGACTATAAAGGTACGAGGGTCGCAGTCCTTTGAAACCGCAACCGAGGATGGATCCCGACAGAGATACTTGCCTGCTGAAGAACATAAAGGGGATTGATACTGGATCTTATTTTGTTTTCTTGGGTGACTTCGGTTCACCCGGTATCCAGTGGAGTTATGTGTTATCGAAGAGCGCAAAGATTGCCTTAGATCACTGTTCCTTAAAGACGACACTTAAAGCTATCTTCGCACAACATGCCCTAGTTTTAACTGGAGCGCGTGGACGCCAGCAAGCTAGTTGTTTGCGTCTCACCCTCACAAAAGATCCTGGCAGTCTAGACGAGTTATGTTGCCTACATCCGCTGCGTGGAAAGAATCGGGAGGCCCAGTTTCAGGAGCATTGTCTTCACTATGTATCGCATACAAAAAAGCGAAATGGGGCCAGAAATAGTGAGGGTAAATATTCGTCTAATGAGAGCTGAGGCATCACGAGTAGACTGGGATACTCACTCCAGCAGAAGCATCATAGAGGACTGGGATTTTTTCGAGGAACGTCTCCTTCATCTCATGATGGCAACCGTGTCTAATCAAGGCCAGGAAAGTCAACGGGCTTCAGTGACCAGTACAAGGTCATCAAAAGATCAACAAGAAAGGAGGGCTCTGGAAGAAGTTTTGTGAAAACAATGAAAGTTAAAAGGAACAAGGCCGAAGACTTAACTTTAAATGAACGACGAATTTCTGGAAGAAGTTTGATCACCGATCTTTTAAAGATACTAAACTGCTTTTTAACCACCTGGAAAGGAGCCTGCGCGACAGGTTTCTGA
Source organism: Spirometra erinaceieuropaei (assembly GCA_902702965.1). Taxonomy (NCBI): domain Eukaryota; kingdom Metazoa; phylum Platyhelminthes; class Cestoda; order Diphyllobothriidea; family Diphyllobothriidae; genus Spirometra; species Spirometra erinaceieuropaei. Next base: position 197,876 of record CACRXP010000159.1, read on the forward strand.
TCTTTGTTAGGAGGACTGGTGAGAGTCACGAGATATCGGACATTACAAAGAAAACGGAGCATCTTCCTTAATTCTTCCAGTCTGTTTTCACAAGAGAGGCGGACTTTGTCCCATCAAATTACAAGAAAATGGGAGCGTCAACTATTGGAAATGTTCTGTTTCGGGAAAAAGCCGTTTTTAGAGAAATGAAAACATGAAGAAAGATGATGTTTCTGGTTCAGACGACATTCCATCAAAACTGCTATTTCAACTTCCCCGAGAACCAGGCAAGTATTTATCTGTCTCGTCCCAGAGATCGTTCAGTACTTGAATACTTCCCACGGACTGGACAGCAGCCCACACTACACCAAATTTTTAAATAAGCAATAGTGCACTGGCGACCAACTGCGAACCTGCCAGTGGGACACCAGTCTGCAACAGAGTTATTGAAAAGACTATCAAAAAGGCATTGGTGACTTATTCGTTAACCCACAGTCTCATCGTCAGTACGGAATATGGCCTTCGTAAAGAAATATCTTGTGTAAAGAACTTCACTTACACAATACAATATTAGACAAGAGCACACCAAGCACGTCGCCTACCTTAATTTTTGGAAGACCTTCGATATTACTCCGTGCCAACGCCTCCTCTACAAGTTGGGGGTGATGTATGTCTGAGACAAACTTTTTAAACGGACCGGAAATGTCCGATTGGTCATGTCAAAGTTACCTGTGTGGAGCAATGGCAATCAAGACTCACAGTCATGGAGAGTGGAGTCGCACGAGCTTCACTTATGGAACCGACGTTTAATAATGATTAAGTACATAAATTTGATTGTGAGTATGCCATGTTTGTGGGTGATATGAAAATTCGGGAGGTCTTCCACAGTACCATCGGCGAAGCGGGCCCCTTAGAAATGCTCTTCCATTGGGAGAGCGGTCCCGCAGATGGCTGACGTCGTTCAGTTTGAACCACACTACGTCTTCGAAATCGAAACCAAGTCCCTGACGCGTGCAACGACCACCTGGACGGAATGCCATTCGGAGAAGCAGAAATAGAAAAAGGTCTCGGCATTTGGAAGAATAAACTTGAAAGCACTCTAAAATCCGTCGTATGTCAGTTAAGACCGCAACTTCAATTATGTACGCCATGAAGCTGGCATTTACAGTACTCGACGAAGACTGCTTCTCCAAAGTCTTCAGCACGTTCGTGAGGCCGCATTTGACTCGAGCGCGCAAGGCCTGGAGACTCTGAATGGAAGAATGCGGAGGTAGGCAACAAAAACGAAGAGTCGAATCCCAGGAAGCAGTCGTGAAGAAGGAGACACGATCGCTGAGACAAGGGCTTCATTCGCCTGACGTTTCAGAAATCTGAATCTGGGACTCGCTAATTTTTGTCATACCATTACGGGCCCGTTTAAATTATTTCAGCGCAGACCATTTCTCAGTGCACCATACCCAATTTTACGTTATAAATATGGCACTCTAAGGTCCATGCCTATTTTCTTCAAAATGAACTGAACTACATTGAACTTCCTCCAAGGTTTAAAGGGATTAACACACAAACGGTCCGTCCAAATAAATATGAAATAATCATCAAATCCTAAGGCACGCTCACGACCTCCGACAATCCTGTAAGTTTGAATGAGGCAACCAAGCGGTCACCTGTAATTGGGAGGAAACTAATTAAGTTCAACCAGTCTGGTTCCATAAGGCAGGTGGCTATGCTTTTTCGGTTCAGTTCATTTTTGTTGAGTGAAAATGTAGGTCTTCACCTTTGAACTCGGTATTTGTTTACAAGCAACTGCAAAATCTCAAAAACTCGAAAAGGTATTATAAAGGGAACATATAATCGGAAATGCGTCAGATCTGTACAAACAAACTGTGCCCTCTTACTCTCGCAACCACCCCGAGTACTCTACAGGACACGTATTTGAATGTGAAGACAGGAACCCGTGGGTAGGTGGGGGGATAGGGAAACGCAATAACAGCTGTCTGAACTCCCAAACAGCCCAGATGGCTTGAGCGGGACAGCCAGTCGACAGCGAAAGTGTGCGTCCAAGCGACGACTCCGTAAATCGTCCTCGCCCACATGCAGAGAATTCGCTGGAAAGACAAATTATGGAAAACCGTGACCGACAACAGTGTCTGGATAATCAGGGCTTGTCTGAATCAAATGCAGTCCGACCTCAACACCGTATCTCGCAGGATCTTGCCTCTTTTCATGGTCGTCTATACCAATTACTCCAGGCAGACATAGAAATGAGGGTCCAGAAAGCATTCCGGATAGGAAAAATGAGTGAAGACAGGACAACCGCACTACCACCACGGCCTCAAAAATTTATACTGGATAACAAAGAGCAAATCCTGTTGGTCCTCTCCATAAAACCGACCTCAGAAACACACACAAGTAGGTTTTTTTAATCGGACTATTCACCAGCGGAACGGCTGGAACGCCGAGGACTTGTCTTGGAGTTAAAATCAAGACTGAAGGGTGGCGAACACAATCCGGCTGTATTCATTGGGAAGGTAGTACGGAAATATATGCCGTTTCAGTGGAATTAGCCAGTAATACTAAGAACGACGGCAGTTACTCAGCTAACACAGACGCCTTCGTTGAACCAGCTGCTCGAGGCGACAAAACAAGTAAACTCGTAACGTCCAGTGTTCTGACTGACCCAACGGACATTAATGGAACCCATCAGGTAACGGAAGAGCCCGAAGAAAATGGCGTCCGAGATAACTGAGTAATGCTGACAACAGTAATAAATGCAGCCGGAAATTCGGCTGGTATAAAATTGAGGTGCTTGTACACGAATGCCCAAATACTCATGTCAAAATAAAACGACCTAAATATTTGCCTCGCCGGACTGTCGCCTGATGCTCTAGCAGTAACCGAGACCTGGATGTCCGGGAATATTAGCGGTAGCGAAATAGCCTTGCCAGGATACCAGATTTCCCGGAGGGACAGAGAATATCGTGAGGGTGGTGGTATAGTTGTGTATGTGAATGAAAGCCTGACAATTTCGGAATACACCACTAAGTTTGCGTGCGGCACGGAACCTTTCCTTGATCATCAAGGCTACTGGCTCTTCGTGTCTCGATGTCCTCACTCTCTACCGACCACCCAGGACTGACCAATTTGCCGACACTCAACTATTGGAGCAGTTGGAGAAATTCCCAGTCGACCTAACATTAGGATCATGGGCGACTTCAAAGTACCAGTAATAAACTGGAACACCCTCCAAGTGTCAGGTCCAAAATCGACATTCGACTACGGCTTGCTGAATAAAACATTAAAGCCACCCCTCACACAACATGTTATGATCCCAACGAGAACACGTGAACGACAAATGGCGAACTGCCGGGATTTGGTTTTACGAAAACACCAGAGAGCATAGAAGAGAGCACCTCCATGCCGTTCCTTGGCCGAAGTGATCACGTAGTGCTTATGTGGGATTATTCGTTTTTCTACATTTCGCATACTCCAGACCAAAAAAGACGTAATGTTTGGCGGGACGACTTCGATCAGATGAGGGCAGACTTATCCTGTCTCGATTGGGGCTTCTTGTTTACGGGAAATGCCAACGAAGACTGGAAGCTCTTCAAGAATGGCCTTCTGCAGCACATCAATAACCACTGCCCACTGAATAGTGGAAGACTGAACAAACGCCCTAGGTGGCTGAATAGCAACCTTAAGAAAACAATCAACGTGAAGCACAAATTGTGGAGGAAATACTGCGTCACTAGGCCAGTTCAATATTTCAACACTTACAAGACACAGAGGAACAAACTGAGGAACCGAATCATGAAAACGCGGCGGAATTTCGAGAAGAATTTGCTGCAAAAAGCAACGCAGAACCCAAAATTACTCTACAGTTACCTCCGATGAAGTAGAGTGAACAGACCTCAAATCCCCTTAATAAGGACTACTGATGGCGATGAGATCGCTGATAGTAGGGATAAAGCTGCGTATTTTTCACGGTTTTTCCAATTAGTCTACAGAAACGAGGCAAGGTTCTTTCCTCCCTCCACAGAAGAACTGCCGACTCCAGCGTCAGTGATGTACTTTTCTCAGAAGACATTGTCCGAAGAGAATTAGTGGCATTTGACGAATCGAAGTCGCCAGGACCAGATAGGATTCCACCAAACTTCTCAAGGAACTTGCCAGTGAGCTCTCTGTGCATTTGTCGACGCACTTTTAAACATCATTTGACCCTAGAACACTTCCTATCGGTTGGCAGTTGGCGGATATTATTCCGATGTATAAAGGGGTTTGCAGGGCATCGACGACACATTACAGACCCATAAGCTTGACATGCATTCTCTGCAAAGTTATGGAAAGGACCATTGCCACCCGCTGAAACCTCATCAGTCATCTACAAAATAAATTGCAATGAGGGCGACTGCAACTATGTGAGCGAAACCGGGCGGAAATTGCAAACTCGCCTGCAAGAACATAAATCGGCCACTCGGAGGTTAGACCCTACAGTGAGTTTCCTAACTGATGAAATGTTGGCTGAAATTCTGAAATGCGTTTTCAATTAGGATGGATTACTTGGTCGCGGTTGTAATACTGAGTACCTTGCGGCATACTCTTATAACATTTCGGACTCGGCAGGATGTCGGCTTTTGAATGCATTTCTTTTCAATCTCCTATAGAGAGCGTACTCGGTAAAAAATGGCTAATAAATTAGCATGCATTTTTCCCATTGATTTTCGATGGTCTTGCAAATTCAAATATATTTTACAGAAACCATAAATAAAAATATGCTTCCTTTAGTCAATCAATAGAGAATCACGTCTTCTTTATAATTTATACTTAAGGAAGGAGTATAATTAGGTTTTTAAAAAGTTTTCCAATTGCTTAGTAATTTGGAGCCTGATCATTCGTGGCACTAGCGCTTAGTAATTTCAGTCTGCAAGGTGTATGCGTTCCGCGTATAGAAACTCACATATTTTTCTATGCCATGTAAGAGATATCATACAGAGTCCATAAAATTTTGCAATGGATGCGGACCATGTTGTTCATTTCATGAGAAGCAGTAGTAAACGGCCAGGTACGATGCTATGTGAATTGACATTTCGCGGTCTTAAAGTCTCATAATTAGAAACTTTTTTAAAACCTAATTATACTCCTTCCTTAAGTATAAAATATAAAGAAGACGTGATTCTCTATTGATTGACTAAAAGAAAGCAGATTTTTATTTATGGTTTCTATAAAATATATTTGAATTTGCAAGACCATCGAAAATCAATTGGAAAAATGCATGCTACTTATGTAGTCACTTTTTACCGCGTGCGCTCTCTACAGGAGATTGAAAAGAAATGCATTCAAAAGCCGACATCCTGCCGAGTCCGAAATGTTATAAGAGTATGCCGCAAGGTACTCAGTATTACAACCGCGACCAAGTAATCCATCCTAATTGAAAACGCATTTCAGAATTTCAGCCAACATTTCATGAGATAGGTCACTCACTGTAACCCTCAACTAGCAACACACGTTGGAGAAACGGGTCATACTTTTGACCTCCAGAGTGCTACCATCTTAGGCCGAGGCAACACAAAAACAGAACGGCTAACTGTCGAGGCGTGGTTCTCCGATGGCCTCTCTATCAACAGGCATCTGGACCTTCCTGAAGCTTACAATGTCCTACGTCATCACAATCGTAGAGCTCAGGACCAAACAACCACACCGGACTTCAGAAGGCCGCATGGAGATAGCCCGACGCTGAGCTTACTCGGTGATGAAGAACGAGAACCGCCAGACCGACAGGCACGCAGTCCACATAGCCTTCATCGACTTCCAGAAGGCGTTCGACACTGTGCCACACCAGAGGCTGTCACATAAACTAAAAAAATGGGATTGGTGACAACTTCCTTGAGTCAACAGCAGATTGTGTGCATTGGTCAAGGGAAATCAGATACTGCTGTCGACGAGAGTGGTGTCGCCCACTGTTTAGTGCTGGGACACATTTTGTTCCTTATCTACGTGGACGATGCCGCAAGAGCTCTATACTGCTTAGTAGCAATGTTTGCCGACGACATGAAGGCATGAAGTGTAATTCCGGATCCTGCCGACGAAGAAAGACTGCAGGTTAACCTGAATCGGTTGGAGGAGTGGTCAAACCGTTGGTTCCAGCGGTTCAGCGTTGTAACATTTAGCATAATTCGCCTAGGCGACACAGCCAGCTCCACCAGCACAAGAGACTACTTTCTGGGTGGTGCAGCCCTACAAGAGGTCGAAGCCCAAAAGGACCTCGGTGTGCTGACGACGAGTTCCCTAAAACCACCCACCCATTGTTCGAGAGGGGCAAAAAGAGCAATGTCCGTACTCTACGCCATCAAACGTGCGTTTATGGACTTTGACAAAGATGCCTTCTCTAAGACATTCGAACATTCGTGCGGCCGTATTTAGAGTACGGCATACAAGCCTGCAGGCCGTGGGCGGGTGAGGATCAAAACTGCCTCGAAAGAGTTCAGAGGAGAGCCACGAAGATGGTTAGTGGTCAAAGCTCCTTTCCTTATGCAACCCGCCTAGTAAATCTAAACCTCTTTCCTTTGAGTTACAGGCAACTTCACGCGGATCTCTTGCAAGCCTTCGCATTGTAAAGGGTGGGATTGCAGTCTGACCTTCGAGGACTTTTTTTGGATTTGCAACCACGACTAACCTCCGAGGTCACCCGTTTAAACTGCGCACTCAGCAGGAAGGCTGGATGTGCAGAATTTATCCTTCTCTGTTCGAGTGGTCAAACCATGGAATGCCCTTCCCGCAGATGTTGTGATTTCACCATCTATACACAGTTTTAAAAAGAATCTTGACATATTTATGTTCCGCAATGACCAAGACCGATGAAAAGTTGAGCTCACCCCCTGTAAGTCGTTATCATTTTGTCCCACCATTATGGGCGTGTTGGAACTACTTCAGTCCCGGACATTTATCTGTATACCACACATTTTTTACGTTGCAAATAGGGTACTCAAAGGCTTACGCCTATTTCCCTCAATAAACTGGACTGAACTGAACTAGACTGGTTGGCCTAGAGGCGTTACTTGTTTGGTCTGGCATGCGAGAACTGCGATGACATGTAAAGACGTTCTCCGGTCAACGGTGCATGAACATCAATTGTTCTCGGAGTTTACGGGGCTTCTAGGCGATTCGGACAAGATTCATGAATAGACGAATTGGCAACAGGAAGGAATAAGAGTAATCAATGCGTGTTAGAATAGCACAGAAGATTAGTTACTACGGTGATCGAGCATAAGATACGTGGATTAGCAAGTGATAATGCAGCTCCAGTGTCAATAAGAGCTGAAGTCGGTTTCTTGTCAACGCTGACGACGATGTAGATTGATGGGTCATCAGAAGAGAGAGAACAATTAGGAATACAGATTCTACCGGGTTGCTGGTACAAATGTCTTTCTGGTAAATGCTGCGGCCGGACTCCAAACTGACACTTAGAGTCGTGAAATCGTGTTGTCTGCACGCTGCGTGGGCAGTATGGGAACCCGTGCCTAACGGCATTATTAGAAGCTTGGACAAATCGTCGTGGAATAAAACCAGAGGTGGTTGTCATCTGTGGGCGTTAAGGTATCGGCATCCAAAGTTGCATTGGGCGGCCCCGGTATTTCTTGACCTGAATATGCCGATCAGCCCGCTCGATATCGTCCTCTAAAAATGTTAGGGGGTGGGTCATGAGTGAGTCAGCATGGGCGCGAGAAGACGGCCATTAAATAAAATGATGGATGGTGACCTCCTCGGCGTTCGCGGCAGTCAAAGAACGATAGGCCTCCTGACATAAGCTGAACAGGTCGCAGGCGAACAGTCGTGGAGTCTCGTGCGATTGCTGTCGTCGATTTAGGAATTCTCGATAGACTGTCCATATGAAGGTATCTGGGAGAATAACCGAAGCAATCGGCAGCAAAGAGTTGTGCAAGGGTGTGATCAGAAACGACGGAATCAAGTGCTTGCAGTAATTGCCGGCTTGCCAGATGTTTTAATAACGTACGGCTTCTTCCAACCTCTGTTAACTCCTCTGAATAAGGACTTAGAAAGTTTTTCCGATTCCCCAAGTCCTCTTCCCCATCGAATATGCGGAATGAGAGTGGGATAGCGTGACTGGAAAAAGCCGGTGGTCGTCTAGGACTAAGTGAGTCTTGCGTATGCGCTGCCATCAGTGTAATATCTGGGTTGCCTGTCAATTTAGATTCGCCTAGATTAGCGTCCTTGGAAGGCGACTGACGTTGGTCGTCAACGGGGATGACTGTAGACATGTTTACTTATAAATCTGTGTTCATGATGTTCGTACACACTCAAACACGCAGATTCTAAGAGGCAATATTTAAATCAACTCGTTAACGACTGAGCGTTAACTAAGAAGGTCTGAAGAGGGAAGTGGACCACAAGTAACTCGACTCGAGGAAGCAGAGAAGAAAATCCGAAGTAGAAGAGAAGCCCTCCTCCAATCTATTCCTCCTCTGGTCGAGATGTCGAGCCGCGCAATTCTTCTGTCAAAGCGTCCGGTCCATACTTCATCAATATTGCTTCAAAGGAACCGGAATGTCGCGCGGGCAGACGTTAACAAAAAAAATTAAAACAAGTCGAATTGAAAAAATGCTTTACCGTTCGACCAATCACCTGATTGTCCGTGGAACCATTCCGCAAAACTCGGACGCAAAAATCCTGTGTCTTGGTATCGTATGTGGAAATAGGGTCCTGACCATGTCACAGATGAGAGCGGTGGCAGACGACTTCGATGCCACAGAATTAAAGTTCCCTAAAGGTAACATAATATGCTCATTCCGACTTTTGAAATAAGAATTTGAAACAGCCGACACGTTGATGATGTCCGAAGTCAAATTCCTTCTAGAGCACAGGTACGCTTGTCAGTTATTGTTTGGCGATCTTCCCATGTAAGGAAAGAACAAAACGAAAATAATCCCATTCACGAGCTAGAGTTGTCCAACAACTTTGTCAAAACCTTAAATTATACAACGCAGTTTTCGAAGTTCAATAACCGCGAAACCATTGATAGTGTACGCAGGTAAACTCCGATTGAAGTGACCTTCCCGCAGCTTGCTAGTTCAGAAAAGATTTCACAACTTTGAGCTTGCCGCAATTGCTAATCTTTTGCCCGATACTGCAGAGGAAGCCCGGGCGCTTATCCCAAGCCTCGAGAGTCCCCGTTTCCCCGAGGACGAGCTTCAGCAAATACTTGATGAAATCCAGTCCAAGCGCAGTTTCCAATCTTAAGGATGTAATCATCATCTGTGTAAATATATCTCCCTTTTGATATATTGCCCGTCTTAGTTCGGCCTGATGTGTGCCCCTTTCCTTCGTCTTTTCCAAATGCTTAGGGGCTCTGTCCCGGGTATCCCAACTACTTGCGATGAGATATTGCAGAGTGGTTGTCCCTGATAGTAAACTATATGAAGGCGATGTTGAGTAGATATCTATTTTTTAAGATATGTCTGTCGAGTAAATGTCGATTTTACCGACCAAACTGATATCGAGTGGATACTGATTTTTTGACGTATTACGGATGCAGCAAAAACATTACGCACGCATCTTTTACTTAGCACAATATCCATACTTTCCTGACCTTAACCCATTATTGTGCGTGTGATTTGAACGTCCACTGCATGACAACGCCAAAGACGGACAGTTAAGTTGGCAAATATTTATAGAAAAGGTGAGAATGATGTGCATGCGAGTACTTAGTTCATCGAAAATTTTCCCGGCTACCCGTAGGGGCTACCTGCAAATTGTACGAAGCCCTCAACAACCTTTCCGGATCTGCTGGTCGTTCGGTCACGAGCGCGCTCAAGATATCTAGGTCTCAACCGTGAGCGTGTTATATTGCATTGTAACGCCCAACCGTGCAACTTTCTTCCGTGTATGCGACTCCTTCGGTGTTAACAGTCAGTTTTTTCTGCGTCCTCCAGGCATACTGTATGAGTACATTTTGCAGCACTTACCAGAAGTTGTGTTTTTCTCGTTTTCTCCAAATTCGAGGGAAACAGTGCATCTAACTGAGCGAGGAGTCATCCAGTCTGCGTCTCTTCTAAAGTCTTCCATTTATTGGGACACTGCGCCTACATAGCGGGTCCGGCGTCTTTTTGTTCTCTCTGATTCCTGTCTTAACATTATTAGCAATAGCGTCACGGCAATAGAAATCAATCAGTAATAGCCAAGGGTGGGAAGTGCACGCCAAGCCGTTCGCGCGAGATAATAGGCGTAGGCGCGTGCGGTGTCGCAACGCAATTGAAAGACGGCAACCTACCAATGACCAGATTACATAGGATGGGTAACCGATGACGTGTCATAAATAGTATCTCGAGAAATCGCCAGTTCCAGTATATACCTACTGATATCGATTGCTGCCGGAGTGCATTAACGTCTAAGCATACCTAGACCTCGGTTTGGACATTTTGGTGACATGGCACACATCATTGGCAAGGTCAGTCGCACTTTTCTCTTCACTCAGACGGAAGGTTGCAGAGAGCCGTCAGACGCGAAACCTGATTGGAAAATCGCAAGGTTCCCCACGATCTACAGCGGGTCAACAAGTAGTTGTCCATAAACGTGGGAAATAGTGAATACTCTGGTGTTTATATTTCATATCTACTGTGAATACTCGATTTTATCCAGAATTCCCTGTAAAACTCGTGTATCAGGTGTCTAAAAATTGCCATTCCGTCAGCGGAAACTGACGAGTTCAGCCACCATAGTTTGGGGACGCGGACGAACAGGATGCCAGCTGGAATTTCTAATCAGAAGTTAGATTTTACCGTTGGATGCAGGGATTTACGAACGTTTCTCGGCTTCGGTTCCCAAAAGTCTGACAGCGCAGTCTTGACTGATGCAGCATGGATTCCTGTCTCTGCTCTGGGGTCCGGATTTAGGACTCGGCCTGCCGAAAAGTCGGGGTTCCTGAGGCAAGGTGTAGTCCTCTATATTGACTAGCACCGATCAGCTTGGGCCAGGCGACTCTTCGGTCAACCACTCAACTAGGCCCCTTGCATATGGTCCACTATACGGCAATGGCAAAGTTTGCTAATCGTTCCTAACGGCAACCGGCCGTTTGTTGCCATCATGTGCTTCCGGCAACACCGCAACTACTTTCCGATCTGGTATTTGAGTTTTGTTTTTGCCACCGGTCATACTCATTACTTTGTCAAACATTTACAACAGCTCACCAAATTCACAAGATTGCAAATCAGTAAGCTACTTGAGCATTACGCCACGTGGCCAGTAGAAGTGTTTAAATAATAAACCCCGCACCGTGCAACCGTGAGGTATCACGTGTTTCTAGAGTGGGATTACTTTCTACGGACATTATGCGTCTCAGGCTGGTGTTTGTAAGAACATCGTTTGGAGCCTCGGACGGTCTATATCAATTTGAGGCTACACAGATGGGTCATGATAATGGACCGGTGCTTTGTGTCGGAACTGACAACGCCTCTTTGCCGAACCATTTCTTCACTCACGTATCTCTGGAAGTATGCCACTCGTCTGCGCCCAAAATTCTTCACGAAAGATGCCTTGATGCTGCAAAATTACAGCGATTCAGCCTAGTACTTGTCCCGCAGCCAAAACAGGGGGAGGCGGCAATCGTCACTAAGGTTACCAGCCTTTCCGGCATTATAAAGAAATTTTCAAATTCACGTCACGGCGTCGTAGTGACTGAACCAGGCGCAAAAATCTTACAGTTGTCCGTCTAAAGTGTCCCAATTAGGTCACGTAGCGGCGGTTCCTTCCGCCTATTTCGTAAGATAATCTAAAAATCATGTAGAAAACTCAACAAGCATGGATGACTTTCGAAGAACCTGACGCCATATTTCCCAAGTGCCTGGTCGATCTGCACTTAATAACTGTCCACGACATGAGTGGCAGAACTATTGATGGCAATTGGACTGAAGTCTATCAAATCGAGCTATTTCCCAATTTCAGATCCCAATCAGTCACAATCTCCATCTCCCCAGGCGAAGACTTCTGCGCTCCCTCGGTCAGTACTGCTTTTTGCGACCAACGTTTTCCCCTGAGAGGTCACTGAGACAGTACTGACACTGCAGACATTAGGCGTCGGGGGGGAGGTCGCGTTACTGTTTGAATCTAGAGGTCTTCTGCCAGGACCGACCCACTGACTGAACAAGTACGGGAGAACAAAATCTTTCCCGATAAGTGTACCAAGAAAAGAGATCTCATGAATTGCGAGAAGTGCCGCGGCACAGGTACATTGGTATGTATTTAATTTTCCTTCCCAGTCTCATTCGGAGGCGGCTTAAGCATCCTTACCTGAAAACGAGATTTGGTTAAGCCGTATAACGAGCTGGATGCGGATCTACCTACCAAACATGCACACTGCGACGCCTTTTTGAGTTTTGCCATGGCTACTAGCAACTGATGGCGGTCCGCTCACCATTTTGTTCTGCGGTCTTCGATTCCGTTCGATGTGGGTTCCTCTCGCGTCCAGGATCCCCCCAGTCTAAGCTAATCATCGAGTGTATGTCCTAGACCGTTGAATCATTTTAATTGTGGCACATTTACACTAGGACGCCGGCTAATTTCGACAGTGCTAGAGATGGCGCTCTTAAAGAATGTAACAATGACGTCCAACGCAGTTTTCGTATATTAAAAAGGTCGCGTAGTTGTAAATTATTTCTATTTGCTCTAAAGTTTGCAGGCTGCGGTTCACAGATAGGATTTTGACGTTCCATCAGACTGAGTTGCGACCTCATGAGAGCAAGAATAAGGAACACATTAAACGGCCAACCGCTCTTACAGATACTGCCTGCTTTCCAAAATAAAGTAGACGCTTCCCCCTCCCTGCTGTTAGTAACCTAGGGGTCCTTGTAGAAGCTTCCACCGCTAAAGTCCGCTGCGCGAAAATAACTTCACCCCAAGATACGGTATTTTTAACGTGCTCTCTCCCAGGTTTCGCCAATTAAATTGGGTCTGATGGAATACGCAAATCTACCAAGAGCATTTATTAATTTAGAATGTGAGAATATGGACGGGATGATGAAGCTTATCTCGCAGATGCTACTAATGGTATTGAGTCTTGGGACGGCCGATGCAAAGGCCACTTCCGACTACCGGAGTATATACTCAGGACCTCGGACAAGTTGAGGTCGGCTCGACATAATCTTGCTGAGTTCAGTCAAGTGCTGAAGCCGAGCAGTTGGATGTGTTTGCCATTCCTCCGGAAATTGTTTGAGGAATCCAACTTTGCGTGAGCAGCGATACTTCTCACCATCATGCCCGAGGCCAACAGGCTAAAACCATCCGTAGTCATTTGTCATCACGACTGAGTTACCGTTTGCTCGTCTGAAAGTGGCTGTGGCCTTCTTATGACACGGCCTGGTACTCAGAAATCATACGAAGCGTGTGCGCACTTGAT
>CACRXP010000159.1:275654-301455 GCA_902702965.1 Spirometra erinaceieuropaei
TGGACATTTCGGAACATAAATATGTCCAGATTCTTCTTAAAACTTTGTATAGATGGTGACATCACAACACCTGCGGGAAGCTCATTCCATGATTTGACCATTCGAACCGAGAAGGAGAACTTCCGCACATCCATTCGTGCCTGCTGAGTGTGCAGTTTTAACGGGTGACCTCAGAGGTTGGTCGTGGTAACAAATCCAAAAAGGTCCTCGAAGGTCAGACTGCAATCTAACCCCTTTACAATGCGGAAGGCTTGCAATTGATCACCGCAAAGTTGCCTGTAACTCAAAGGAAAGAGGTTCAGATTTACTAGGCGGGTCGCATAAGGAAAGGAGCTTTGACCACTAACCATCTTCGTGGCTCTCCTTTGGACTCTTCCGAGGCAGTTTTGATCCTTAACAGCCCACGGCCTCCAAGCTTGTATGCCATACTCTAAATGCGGTCGGACGAATGCTCCGAATGTCTTAGAGAAGGCTTCTTCGTCAAAGTCCATAAACGCACGCTTGATGGCGTACAGTACGGACATTGCACTTTTTGCCACCCTCGGACATTGGGCGGATGGTTTTAGGGAACTCGTCGTCAGCACACCGAGCTCCTTTTGGGCTTCGACCTCTTGTAGGGCTGCACCGCCCAGAAAGTAGCCTCTTGTGCTGGCGGATCTGGCTGTGTTGCCTAGGCGAAGTATGCTACATTTGGCAACGTCGAACAACAGGAGCCAACGGTTTGACCACTCCTCCAACCGATTCAGGTTCATCTGCAGTCTGTCTCCGTCGGCAGGACCCTGAATTACACTCCATACCTTCATGTCACCAGCAAACGTTGCTACTTCACAGTCTAAATCTCTTGCGGCATCGTCCTCATAGATAAGGAACAAAATGGGTCCCAGAACTGAACCCTGGGGGACACCACTCTCGACCATAGCCGGATCTGATTTTCCCCGACCGACGCACACAACCTGGTGTCGACCCACAAGGAAGTTTTCGATCCATTTCAGGAAGTTGCCACCGATCCCTATTTTTTTCGGCTTATATAAGAGCCTTTGGTGTGGCACAGTGTTGAAAGCCTTCTGGAAGTCGATGAAGGCTATGTGGACTGCGTGTCCGTCGTCGAGAGCTCGGGTCCAGCTCTGGAGAGATTGCAGCAAGTTTGTCGTGTAGGATCTTCCTTTCCGGAACCCATGTTAGCAGTTCGATAGGAAGTCGCGAACTTCCAGGAAATGCATCAGTTCACACTTTATGATCCTTTCCATATTTTTGTAGAGAATGCATGTCAAGCTTATGGGCCTGTAATTTGTTGTCGCCGTCCTGTTAACTCCTTTGTGTAGCGGAGTAATATGCGCCAGGTTCCAATCGATAGGAAGTGTTCTAGTGTCAAATGATGTTTAAAAGTGCGTCGACAAATGCACAGAGAGCTCACTGGCAAGTTCCTTGGGAAGTTTGGTGGAATCCTATCTGGTCCTGTCGACTTCGATTCGTCAAATGCCACTAATTCTCTTCGGACAATGTCTTCTGAGAAAAGTACATCACTGACGCTTGGAGTCGGCAGTTCTTCTGTGGAGGGAGGAAGGAACCTTGCCTCGTTTCTGTAGACTAATTGGAAAAACCGTGAAAAATACGCAGCTTTATCCCTACTATCAGCGATCTCAAAGCCATCAGTAGTCCTTATTAAGAGGATTTGAGGTCTGTTCACTCTACTTCGTCGGAGGTAACTGTAGAGTAATTTTGGGTTCTGCGTTGCTTTTTGCAGCAAATTCTTCTCGCATTCCCGCCGCGTTTTCATGATTCGGTTCCTCAGTTTGTTCCTCTGTGTCTTGTAAGTGTTGAAATATTGAACTGGCCTAGTGACGCAGTCTTTCCTCCACAATTTGTGCTTCACGTTGATTGTTTTCTTAAGGTTGCTATTCAGCCACCTAGGGCGTTTGTTCAGTCTTCCACTATTCAGTGGGCAGTGGTTATTGATGTGCTGCAGAAGGCCATTCTTGAAGAGCTTCCAGTCTTCGTTGGCATTTCCCGTAAACAAGAAGCCCCAGTCGAGACAGGATAAGTCTGCCCTCATCTGATCGAAGTCGTCCCGCCAAACATTACGTCTTTTTTGGTCTGGAGTATGCGAAATGTAGAAAAACGAATAATCCCACATAAGCACTACGTGATCACTTCGGCCAAGGAACGGCATGGAGGTGCTCTCTCCTATGCTCTCTGGTGTTTTCGTAAAACCAAATCCAGGCAGTTTGCCATTTTTCCTTCACGTGTTCTCGTTGGGAACATAACATGTTGTGTGAGGGGTGGCTTTAATGTTTAATTCAGCAAGCCGTAGTCGAATGTCGATTTTGGACCTGACACTTGGAGGGTGTTCCAGTTTATTACTGGTACTTTGAAATCGCCCATGATCCTAATGTTAGGTCGACTGGGAAATTTCTCTAACTGCTCCAATAGTTGAGTGTCGGCGATTCGGTCTGTCCTAGGTGGTCGGTAGACAGTGAGGACATCGAGACACGAAGAGCCAGTAGCCTTGATGGTCAACCAGATAGCTTCCGTACTGCACGCAAACTTGGTGGTGTTATCCGACACTGTCAGACCGTCATTCACATACACAACGATACCACCACCCTGACGATGTTCCCTGTCCCTCCGATAAATTTGGTATCCAGGCAAGGCTACTTCGTTATCGCTAATATTCCCGGACATCCAGGTCTCGGTTACTGCTAGAACATCCGGCGACAGTTCGGCGAGGCAAATATTTAGGTCGTCTTATTTCGACATGAGTATTTGGGCATTCGTGTACAAGCACCTCAGTTTTGCACCAGCCGAATTTCCCGTTGCATTTGTTACTGCTGCGAGCATTACACCGTTATCGCGGACGTCGTGTTCTCTAGGCTCATCCGATACCTGATTGGTTCCATTTATATGCCTTGTCATGTCTATTTGAACGAGAACAGATGCTGTTAGTGAGATTCTCATCCTCCATTGCGAGTCGTATTGTAGCGGTGTCCTCCAAGACGCCGTTTTAGGTGCTCTTTTGTTTTGTTTTACATTAATGATATCTCGTCGGCAGCTTAACATTCTCAATCTTCTGTTTATGCAGATGATCTTATATGCGTGTATTCACCCATAAAATCGGTGAGCCAACATTGACTGGAGCAAATCTATGCCGACTTGCTTGCTATCTCAATGATGAACTAAAAATGGCTCACGGAGTCCTCTCAATCTAAATGTGTTGTGGACCTGTAAGGCCATCATTAACATTGGTTTTAAAGGGATCTATATGACCGAATGTTCTGCCATCGAAGATTACGGTTTAACCTCTGTCAGTAATCTAGGCCTCTCGTCACATGCCGACAGATTTACAGTCAAAACTGCTCAGATTTCGGGATCTCCAGCAGCGTTAGCCGTGTCGGTGATTAGACATTTCTGTGGGGGACAAGCCAAAAGACACCACATTAGGCTTTATGTTTGCATATAAGTTTTAAATTTCATGTTTTTTACGTTTCCCCAGGACGTTCTTCAACTTTATCTTTGATAACTTGTTCTTACCGTTTTTGGACTCCGTCTGAGTGATGTGCTTATTGGTCTTTTGTTGGTGTTGCGGTTATGAAACGGGACCTTGGGTGTATCGTTGTTCCAAGGCCGGCGAGTGGGTTTATGCGCGTTTAAGCTCCCGTTTCAGGAGATTTCAGGGCCAGATGTTCCTTGTAAAGCCATTGGAATCCAAACAATGATAAGGAACAACAAAACACCTCGCGATCTTGCCATATTGGCTTCCTTGAAGACACAGCCCATGGACCTCCGAAGGCCCGACAGGTATGTGTGCTATTCTATCGCGTACGGAAAATTTCAGAGCAACAGTGGTGCATATAGTATTCATTAAATTACCTTCGAGAAAATAGTGCTGCTATTGATTTCAATATGAATTGGCTGGGAGTGAAATGCAGAATGTCAAATTTCCCTTATGTGTATTCCTGCGATCAAAATCTGCATGGTGGTTTACGACACGAGACACATGTTTGTCATATGTCACCAGCACTGCAGCGGCCGAATACATTGAGGGTAGCACACTGGAGGTGACGTGGAGCAATATATATAACTCTTGACTAATACTGATTTGAAGGGAGTTGTTAAACGGGTCATCGATGTTACCCAAAATGGGAGTAAGAAAAGTAATATATGTATATATATGTATATTGGTATATGGGTATATATTGGGATATTTACCCTGCTAGCAATAGCCCCGCCTAGCCCCGGGGGCTAGAGGGCGCTCACCGATCGTTCATTCGGAACTCACTCGTTCCGTTGTGCCTTAAGGGCTAAGCGGGCGATCCGTCTGGATGGCGAGGTGATACCAATATATCAAACAACCGGTGGGAAGTGCAACGCTGTCGGAAACTGCGGGGTTGGGCCGTGGAAAGTGCCGACGTGAAATGGGAAATACGGTACGTTAACTGCGGTAAAGGTGGGAAGGAGGTCGGAGAGGATGTTAGGACAGAACGCCGGCTATTTTCGCCAACACGCGGTCACACCATCTTCATCCTCGATCTGCGTTCCTAGTGTCATTTCATTCGAACAACTCTGCACAGTTCTGGGGACGGCACGATTGTTCTTACAGCCTAACCTGACGTACATGGCTAGGCAGTGCGCAGAGCTATGATGAGCGATGACGTCAGGGATATAACTATAGAAAGTAGTTTTATCGAGTTTTTAGTAGTAATATGAAGGAGTTAACGAGAACGTGTTATTTTATTATCGATTTGTTGAAGTTTTGACAAGCTTATTATAATTCGCTCGGGTTTGCTATCGCTCTTTTACTGCAGTTTCGACTGGCTCTAACATTATATATCCAGCCATATTGGTGAGCCCAAAGGGAAGTTTTACTTAAGATCGGGTGAAGTGAGATAATTGTCAAGAACGATTTCATGGAGTGGTTTAAATTGCGACGTGCGAGAAAACGTAAGTTTGACCTTAGTATGCGGCGATGACAGTGGTTTTTGGTTTGCCTAGTTGCCTGTTCATATCAGACTTTTAACTTTTTATTGGTATATTGGTATATTTACAGTCAGAACGACCTTTGCTACTCCTAAATTTTAGTTAGCAATTTGGTCATATTAGTTGATTTGGCACTGCATGTCTCAGTTGTTTTACCCCTTTATTCCTATAGCATCCCTCGCATCCTTTATTTGTTGTTAATGAGAGGCTTAACCTGACTAGAGCAGCTATCGATTTGAAACACAATTTGACTTTGGTTTAGCTTCTGTTTTCCATCACTATGTCTGTTATAACTTCTGAAGCGTTTGACTTGTGACTGACGATTTGTGCGAGGCTTTTAACTTGTACCACTACACTTGTAGATATGACGGGCAATATTACTATATGCGCGACTTCTGGGAGTTTCTCCAAACTTTTCTTTTCTTACTTGATTAGTCTTCACGTCCTTGGTTTTCTGTGCCCAGTCTGATTATTTTTGAATAATCGCCGTCGCACACCGAGTAACCAGGCCTTTTTACCGTTCGTTCCTTCCTGTTTCTCTAACATTTCAATTCAGATACACAACATTTAAGTCAACCGTAGTTTCATTTGCAATTTCATCACAGCACTTGCCCTTTTATCAGTTTTAGCAGTACTCCTGATATACTTGTGTTCAGTGGGATTTCTATGGCTGGGTTGTTGCAGTCCTCAGCAGACCGTGCCTGAAAAGGCCTGTTTTGAAAGAGTTACTCCATGTTCGCGCATTAATTTCCTCGGAAATTAAACAAGGCAAGACCTTATTTTGCCTTTGCATGCGGTTTTATTGCTTTTCGACCGATAGCATTATTGTTGGCGTATCGTTGCCGAACATTATGGATGCTTGCATCATCAGTCCACATAAACAAGACACACGCCTCGCCCGTGGCACGTCGCATTTGAATTCAAATTCGCCCGAATTATCTTACTGGTACAGCGATCAGATAGTTTTCATTAGTATCCCCTATGTGTCATATACCCTTAAATCAGCAAACGGTGGTTACAGGTGTTTACCGCTCACTTTACGTAGCGTTAGAGTGACCCACCAAACCAGTCATCGAAAGAAATTAAGAGTAAAAATGCGATACTACGTATTACTAAAACGGGACAAGGGAGACTTGGCGCTGACGTTTATCGCGTGAGGGATAAACCTATATGCGAAAATATGAAATTCTCCTAATATTGGTCCTTTTACAATGCGTTTATACATCTCGTGACCTATAGGAGAAAGGTCACGCACCTCGCATAAAAACCCTTATACAACACAGGCCGTCTACCTCGCGTCCACGAAAGTTATGCTACGTTAAATCAAAACCCCCTTCCTCGAAAGAAGGCATAGTTTAGTTTGTTAATTATTATTTATTAACTCTCCAAATTTGAGGACCATCCGAACCGTCAGGCGCCGACAGTTCTCGAAATTTGTCGTTACAGTGTGTTCTCGGGGGACGTTCTTCCCACATATGAGCACCTGGGTCGACTTCGGAGGCTCTTCTTACAATGGGACCTCATCACACAAAAATCCTCTTCCTGAATGAACGTATATGACCAACATACTCTTGAGCAAGTATAGAATGTCCTCTGATAAGTCCCTACTTTAAAATATTCTTGTGATAGCGTTTGCTGGTGGAGGCAGAATTCCTTCATCCTTTTTCTAATCATTCGCAGAGGGAACATTGGTCAGTTTTCCCTGTGGATGGTTTTGAGGGATGTATGACGGCATTTTTTAGTGCACGACAAATAAAATCGTCGTTTTGCTTGCTTGTGACCCTTTTTGGTCAACCTTGGTTACTTCTAGGCTTTGTTTATTATTAATAGTTCTCCATAGATTAACCTGGCTGATAATCAAAATATTAGCTGGCGTCTAACGCAGCAGCCGAAGGGCTGCCGATTTCCATATCTGCACCAAATCAACGCCCGATAGGAACTGCTTTGACATCTTTGTCGCATGGCGTGACACAGAAAAGTGACAGCATGTAGCGGATACTCGATATATATTTGTTGACGCCTTATTTTTCGCGGTGTGGTAGAGCAAAGTACCGCCAAACAAGTTTATTACTGCGTTTTGCCACAAAACACGGCAAATTTGCAAAAAAATAATCTTAGAAACTGAGTTCTCCCCTTGTTTCTTGGAAACAATTACAATTTCTCATACTCGATTTCACCTGACATTGCTTGACACAAAAATCCGACTTTTCAGTTTCAGAATGGATTTATTTGAGACATTTCATGTCATTTTAAGTGTTCTTATACAGAATAACGCGCACAACCAAGAGATTTTGAGTTGTAGTATTCAGTAGCATAGGAGATTACTCAAATGTCAGGAAATGTCCGATTTCGTCTAAACCTAGCATGCTTTTCCCCATACAACGGATTCGAAATAAATTCTTCCTCAGTAAAAGGCTTTATGCGCATCGAATCTATCCAACAAGCATAAATAACAACGCCAACTGTATGCAGTAACACCTATTTACATTTCGATCACGACATTCAACGAATTACATCATCCACTGTATGTTGGGGGCGATCGCATCGTCTGAAGATGGGAAGTGTAAGTGAAGATTTATGCGACACAAACAGGTACTGTACTTTATTCCCATAAATTGCTCTCATGACATAGTGGATGGAGCATCGTCTTGTTCAACAGTGTACGGGTTCGAGTTCCCGCTTTGCGATTCTCTGTTAGCCATACCTGTTGATTTGTACAAAATTAGAAACTCCTTGTCATTTTGGGTATGTTCTGCAATCACACCGGAAACCTCGCTCAAGGCAATGCCCTCGGATGTTAGCTTGCATAACTTTTGTTTCTCATTCTAGCTGGTCAACGAGTCTAGGCTGTCCCTTTATTGACATGAAATTACTTTCGTGCTTTTCCTGACTGAGTGGAACCTTGATCCCTTTAGACCTAGTTTGGCTCCCTGACGGTCTCCGTGAGTTTAACTTCATTAACGGTTTGTATGTGGAAGTTGCACCGGGACATTCACGCTCGATTTGGGTTCTACAAGGAGCCTTCGTGGTCACTGTAATTTTTTCTGTGTACTGACGCCAAAATATTTCGTTTTCTTGAATATGTTGGATTATTTATTTCCGATTTTATCCGGAGTTGTCTTCTTCATTGTCCAGCTTCTAAATTGTGAAACTAACGCGACTAAATGTAATTGACCTTATTTTCCATAACTTTATGGTATTGTTAAATGTTACTTGCATTGAGCCTTCATACAAGACTAAGGGTGGCGATATCAACCTTTTACACATTTTTGGTGTGTTAAATACTCCACACTAGTAGCCGATGTTTCTTAACTTCATGAGCCCCGTTTGACTGGAGTTTTAATGAACGTATTTTGTTATAGACCTTCCCCATCCGAACTCAACATTTGCATTTGCAGAGCCAGTGTAGACTGGTTTTTCTGCTCGGAATTTCACAGTTCAGTTAGTCAGTCACTAACGAGATTGTAAAATATAGTATTCATTTGTAGAAAGTTAAAACGCGGCATATGCAGTTCCGGACACATGGAACTGGACGCCCACTTCTCATTGCGTGCTTTTTTGTAACTCCAGCTACATGAGAAGTTCTTATGCGACCGCCTTCTCTTCTTTGGGCTCCAGTCTATTGTGGGATCCATATCTGACCGTAATCCATTGATTCCTAGTAATCTCTCCTCTGTCTTCGCCCGATACTAACGGGAGTTTAAACCATGCTGACAGCAAGTTTCACCGTCACGCACACTCTTCATGACAGTTTCTGTTTTTTTGAGTTACAAGTGAATGCCTCTTTTGATTAGATAGTATTCCACCAGACAAACTACTCAATTCCCATCTTCTCTTGCATTTTAACCGCATAACAGCAGTCCATGTTTTTCGTAGATCTAACACCGTTTCGTAGTAAACCACCCTTTGGTTCTGTCAACATTCATTCCGCCTTCTGACTGCTCTCGCCCTTCCACCATGATCACGTTACGCATAGTTGCAGTAATCTTCCGTCATCTGACTCACAATTCGACCGGACATTTATGCAGTCTGTTTTTGCCCGGTTTGTCGTTCTTGTTTCTTGTACGACTTCTGAGACGCATCCTCCACCTCTTCTTGTTCTTGTTTTCCTTCAGAGTCTTCATTATGCGAGGCAAACTTTTGCAGTTAGACAGGTCGTCTCTTAACATGGTGCATAATTACATTCGCCGGAAGTTGGCCGACCTAGGTCGTCTAGAGGAAGCGCTCACAAAGAGCGAAAAAGCAAATCTTCGGGGTAAGTCACTTCTCTGTCTTCTCAGACGAATTAAGATTTTTTTCGGAAACCGGAAACATTTCTGTTATGTTTAGTAGGCCCAGCGGTACTTGCCGGTTTAGGCCTGGGGGCCACAGTACGGACTCAGTGCACCTTTTCTAGTTAATCATATGTCTTTGTTCGGCCAGTGCCTGGAGCACCAACCTACACCCACCGCAATCGCCTTCACTGCCCACACTGCCCTCGCACCTTCAGGCATCGCATGGGCCTATTCGGCCACATGCGCATCCACGAGAGCGGAATTGACCGCAACTCTGACACACCCCCGACACCCAGCACATCCACCACACCCAGTCTCACCCTCGCTCCATTGCCCTGTGCGCCCATCACTACCACCATCATCACCGCCTCCTCCGTAGCTGACACTGACGCCGCCGACATCACATGCCCACACTGTTCACGCACATTAACCTCACGCATCGGCCTGGTCGGTCACTTGCGAATCCATTGCACAGAGACTGGCGAACCAGTGCCTGGAGCACCAACGTATACCCACCACGCTCGACTTAACTGCCCACACTGCCCTCGCGCCTTCAGGCATCGCATGGGCCTATTCGGCCACATGCGCATCCACGAGAGCGGCAATGACCGCACTCCCGACACACACACCACATCCACCGTGCGCACCCCCACACCCGCTCCATCCGTCCGCGCCACCACCGCCTCCTCTGTAGCTGACACTGACACCGCCGACTTCTCATGCCCACAGTGTTCACGCACATTCACCTCACGCATCAGCCTGGTCGGTCACTTACGAATCCATCGCACAGAGACTGGCGAGCCAGTGCCTGGAGCACCAAACTATACCCACCACGCTCGACTCAACTGCCCACACTGCCCTCGCACCTTCAGGCATCGCATGGGCCTATTCGGCCACATGCGCATCCACGGCGACCTGCGGTAGACAACCGCCGGCCACACCACACATTCACTCACTCCCTGTCTCCCACCACCACCACCACCACCCCACGAGATATCAACACTCATACACCTCATACACCCAACTGCCACCTCCCACGCAAGTGGGAAGTGTGCATCTCGACTCGGTCCCCATGCGGCTTCGGCTGCACGGGTGACTTGAGTCCGAGACTATCCCGACACGTCAAGCGTCATAGATAGGAAGGTTGCTGGTTGACGCCTGCTCTCGGTTCACGCAGTTCGTCGCGTTGTGTGTGTGTGTGTGTGTGTGTGTGTGTGTGTGTTGTGTGGAGTGGCGGACTCGTGGGCTCGGGACGGGCTGAAACAGCACCTTCCACGGCACTCTCACGCAAGTGAGAGACACGCCGTTCAAGCCCCGTTGTGTGAAATCCTAGTGTTGTGTGTATGGGGGGCCAGGTCGTGCCGTGGCGCGCGCAGTCATGGTCAGTCGACCATGACAGCCACCGCGCCCATTTCCCACTCCAGTCTGCTGACCGGCTCGGACAGCGGCTGGGGTGTGGGAATGGGAAGGGAGAGTGAGGTCGACGACTCAGCGCACTTTCTCCTCACTATAAACAATCTGACGCGCTTGAAGCTATCATGGTGCGCTAAAAGCCGTGGCTTGGAAGGTTGGCAACTGACGGCGTAACTTGGACCTCCTCCTTGACGGGAGGCTGTCTGAGAGTCAGGCTGCAATGGCTCCTTTTTAATGTGGCCTTTATGGCACTCCCACCACAGTGTGGGATCCGAGCCAGGCGTTGACGGCACGCCTAGGTGCGGCTTCGGTCGTGCCGGCCTCTATTGTCTGTTGTGCTGGTTAAAATCCTGGTTATTTGTTGTGTGGACCAGGGGGTGTGGTGGAACGCTAAGGTGAGGATCCGTCCGAGCCCTCCACCTGCGGCCTCCCTCGTCTCCGGTCTTCTTGACTCTGTCTTGACACCGGGTTCAGGCGGGGGAGGAGGAGAGAGTGTAGGTAGATGCAGCGCAAATCTACTGGCTTTATAAACCCCTGCGCAAGTCACCGTCCCTGCTCTCACCGCTGCTGCAGCTGTGGGGCACACGGTGGACATCATCGAAATCGATGGTCGATCTGTCATGTCTTTGTTCGGCAGACCGAACACATGGGAGTCAAAAACGGCATATTTTTAACGATCATATTTTGCCAAGTGTGATTAAACAGCTGTCTCGCGAAAAGTATTTAGGAATTGTTGTCTGTGCAATTTGCAGATCGTTAAAACTGACAAACTGTTCAAGGACACTGAAACATGTCCGTGATATCTGATTGTTTCATGTAGTTTGAACACGGCTGTCGAGGACAAGTGGTGGAAAATTTAGTGTACACATACCGTCTAAAAGTGCTCCTCCCGAATGACGTCGAGCTTGTGCCCCCAAATACTTACGCTTGGTAGGGAAATTGTGTATTCGATAACGACCTGAGATGAAAACGATGGAGGTAGTTATCGTACACCTTCGTATATTACACCTACCTTCTCCATCGCGTGCCGCCACCACGTCGTCAATCCTCTGTGGCACACTTTCGGTCAACGGATTAACGAGTTCAAGGGGTATTCTATCCCAGCTTATGATTGCAGCAACTTTTGAGCATCTCAAGTTGGGCATAGACCCTAACTGGTTGATGTCTATCTTAAAACAGTCTTAGATTCCCAATGCGATTCGGGTCTACTGATCATGCCGCTCACGGGAAGGTTCGTATCCCGTTGGTCTTTTTGAAGGATCGTGCAATCCTCGCTGGATGAAGAGCCGCGTTGTGGTCTTGTGACACAAAATTCCTCAGTTCTCTTATGAATGACAATAGATGGCTCTCGGCATCCGAAAGTTTTATTCGCCGCCGGCATTTCAGCGTAGAGTCGTCAGTCCACTTTTGCTACATGTCCATATTGTCTTTCACGCATGCAGTGGCCATCCGCCCCGGGCAATTGGTGA
The DNA here is from genome assembly GCA_902702965.1 of Spirometra erinaceieuropaei. Taxonomy (NCBI): domain Eukaryota; kingdom Metazoa; phylum Platyhelminthes; class Cestoda; order Diphyllobothriidea; family Diphyllobothriidae; genus Spirometra; species Spirometra erinaceieuropaei. The sequence goes on from CACRXP010000159.1 coordinate 287,785, forward strand.
GATACACTTCACCACAGACTCCTCGTTGTTTGCTATGTTCTTCTTGGTTGCGCTCCTAAACCGCATGGCGGTTAAGAAAGTTTGACCGACTATACCTACGTAAAATATGTTTCACACGTTTAATAGCAGTAGCCAGCAGACAGTGAAGACTTGAAAGTTTATGATGTGTTCGGAGCAGGTTGTCGAGAGTGGTCAGTTTGCTAGGAAGACCGAACCAAAGGCACGCGTTGGAGAGCGCGTGAGTTGCTATGCGGTTCGTGTTTCCGACAGGTTAGTATCGGCATAAGAACGAGATTGGCCGAGTCAACAGTGTGTTAATGCGTGCAGTTAGTTGGTCCGTTGTCGTACGACTACGAGCCTCACCTGTTAACGGACATGAGATGGCGCCTGCTTGTGGATGTTGCCGTAACTCGAGGCTGGACAAGGCCTGCTCAAGATGCAGACTGAAGAGTGGTTGTGGATTAGTGGCGCGCCTGCCGTAGGGCCTGAATGTTCGTACGGCATGCCAGTCACCAACCGGAAGCCGGGACACTAGAGAGGGTTTTATATGACCGGATCAAGGGTGGGCCCTTAGTTGTCCGTATAATTCATCGACCATGAGAAAACGCTCCCTGGAATTAGTGCCTGTCAGCTTGAAGTAGACAGTTTCAAATATCTCAGGTGATGCTGCTGCCGAATGGACAGAGTGAGGACGCATTGCCTCCCGAATCGTTGTTGCTCCTCGGGTTTTTTTCAAGCCTTAGAAAATGCCTATGTATCCGACGTGACATCTCCATCGCCTCAAAGATTCGCCTGTACCTGCACCTATGCTGTCGGTCCTTCTCTAGGGTTGCGAGTGCGGAGCTGTGCGCGTGGAAGACGGGTAAAAATTGGAGGTATTTTGCCACCACTGCTTGAGGACAATCCCTCGAGTGAAGTAAACTGATCTCTTCTCAAATAAGACAGCCCGCACTCGCTGCGACAACATTGCAGGGATATCCCAGGCCATTTAAGAAAGACTGAGTTGGTTTTGGCACATCTTTCGTCGTTTAAATCACAAGCTCGATGTTGCCTTCCTCGATCCGGCACCGTTGCCCACTTGAAGGTGCCGAAGAGGGAACCAATTCAAACCTGGCTTGAAACAGTCCGTCAAGACATGGAAGTGGTTTTTGGGCCTTCGGTACCCGGTCTTCGTCGCTGTCAAGGAGAACGGGTTAAGCTGCTCAGAGGTGCTACCGCGGATCGTCACACATAGTGGGGTACAGTTCGTGGGACCATCGAGACTGACCAGACCAATCATGATCGCAGCCGTACCGAGTACAAGTAATTAGGGGCAACTGTTTATACCACGTTCACGATGAATAACTGAGCTTGCTAAAGGCTCGTCCAAGCTACGGAGTCCATGCTTTCTTCTCTCCGCTTTATATCTATGCTTTCAAAGTTGTCATGCTATTCGACAGAAGAAAACAGTGGGCAGGGCGGTTGATACATGGATAGTCAAATGTTTTGGTACGGCTGACAGTTCGACCGTCTCGGGCGACAGTGTCCACCGTTGCCTTATAAGGTTGGCCCAGTCCTGGTCATTGTACTTTGTGGACCAGGGGGTCTAGTGGTTCGCCTAGGTGCGGGTTTTCGCCGTGCCGGCCACACGCGTCCTCTCCCACCTCCGCTCGTCTTGACAACGGGCCCAGGTGGGGGAGGAGGAGAGAGTGCGGTACATGTTGCGCACCCGCAAGTCACCGTCCTTGCCCTCACCCTGCTCTGGACTACATGGCGGACGTAGTCGGTCATGATGGTCGAACTGTCATGTGTGCTGGTAAAGCAAGGCGTTATAGTGGGTCCTGTACTGTGTTGCTTCACTGTTGATTGTCATGGATACGCCCGTGACTGAATAGGCCCATAAGATGTTTGAATGCCCCTGGGCAGTGTGGGCAGGAGAGGCGTGTGACGGGTCTACATTGGGACTCCAGGCACTGGTTCGCCGGTCGCGGTGTGGCGAATTCGCAGGTGACAGAACAAGCCGATGCCCAATTCGAATGCATGGTTGCAGTGAGGGCAGGTAGAAGTTGAGTTCGCATTACAGGTGGACGGGTGGGCAGGGGTGTCCTCACCAGTGTGAGTGGTGCCATCCATCACCACCTCTCTCACCACCAACAGTGCGGACTCGACTCTAACGTGTCCTCATTGCGATCACACCTTCACAACACACATCGGCCTGGTCGGTCACCTGATACTCCATCGCACTGAGCCTGGCGAACCTATGTACACCACACACGAGCCTGCGTCACAACACCCAACACAGAACAGAACATGCGATACTCACGTCTGTAGGTAGCATGTCCTTTGACACAACCTGGTGCCTGACCAGGTAGCGTGGCACACGTGGATGGGCTGTTACAGACCTGTCAGCCTTTGCGCCCAATTTCATCACTAGATGGTTGACAGGTTCTGGCAGTCGACGAGTACGCTGTGTAGGGAAGAGTGAGGCCGATCCTGGGGATCCCATCCTCACCTCATTCCTGTCGTTCTGTCGCTCTTGAATCTATCACGACATGTTAATAGTTGTGACTTAGAAGGTTGCCAACGGACAGGCTAACTCAGTCCTCCCAAGGACGGAGAATCAGGGCCAATGACCCTTCTCCGCGTGGCTTTTATCGCACTCTCACATGTGCGGCCTAAGCTGAATTTTCTCGCCAAAGCACGGCATATTAAGCGGGGACCAGGTTTTGTGTGGCTTACGTGGATGGGCCGTTTAGCTTCGTGAGCCACTGCGCTCGACCAAGAGCGTGATTGGTTAGGTATCGAAGTTAAGCTGATGTTCGCAGTGCGCACACCAGCGCTCTACCTTGGCCGAATTGTCAGCAATAAAGCCGCCGTTCACGTTACGAACATAGTCGCTCAGTGTCGATGGCTTGCCACTAACCTGGTAGATAATTTGGTACAGTTTTCGAGTGTCACCAACGTTTGAGGCCTGCTCGATGGAGGTTTCTATTTCAGCCCAATATTTCTTCCGGTCATCCCTGGTCGACTTTTCCGTCATCTTTCGGAGCCGTCAGAAGGAATCATCATTATAGGGCCTCGCTCGGGTCGTCTAAGCAGACAACTGCTGGATTCCTTCGTTGATTCAGTCACCGCAGCGTCGTGACTTAGTTTGAAGTGATAGTGGACTTTCTTGGAATTTACCGCACTCCCATCACGCACCTGGATCCGATGTAAAGATAGAGCCTGGAAGACCAGAGGCAGGAGAGGACTCAGGTGGCTGGACGACGGGAGCCCACACCTAGGCGCGTCACCACACCGTGGTCCGCGCACAAAGGGGCAGGTTTTCACCAGAACAATAAGTGGACTGCTCGGATCTCAACTGAGTGATAGTGCTACAGAGGCCACGTTAAGAGGTCATTGCAGCCTGACACTACGTCCCGCGAGGACCGCGTTATCCCGTCTGTTGGCAGCCTTCCAGGCCCCGTTTTTAGGGCACTGCGATAGTTTAAAAGCGTGTCAGATTGTTTATAGTGGGGAATATGCGCTGAGTGCCATGGGAACGGAATCTCCAAAGTCGACTTCACTCTCTCTTTCCTCTCTCGTGCGCCAGTCGATTTTACAAACCGATCGATCAACTGATGCTGAGATTCGATACAGTGACTGACGGCTGAAAACAGCACATCGTCGCGTACCACACGAGACCTGGTTTTCCACACAACATACCAAGATTCCACGCAAAGCGCGGTGGATTGCATAGATCTCACATGTGTTAGAGTGCCATGGAGAAGCAGCCGAAGATTGGAAGTGTCTGTTTTGTCCCTACGATGGGTGATGCAGGACGGGTTCGTGTGGGGTGTATGTAGTGGTAATGGACGCATGGTGGGGTCTGGTCTACGATGGTTTACCGCAAATTAGCATGAAAGTGCATGTGACCAAGTATGCACATGTGGTGGTTGAATATACGTGGGCAGTGTGGACATTTAAAGCAGTGACGACGGAGTATGTTGGGGCTCCTGGCACTGGTACGGTGGTCTTGGCACGATGGATTTGCGAGTGACCGATCAGTCCGATGCGTGATGTAAACGTGCGATTGCAATAAAGTCAGGTGAGGGTCGACTCCGCATTGCTGGTGGTGAGTCTGTGGCGGTCAAGGTGATGCTTGACAGGGCGAGTGGGAGAGACAGCGCGAGCGTGGGAGAGACTGTAGTCATCGTTGCCGTCGTCTTGAAGAGTTTGTGGCAGGGATGATGAAGGTGGCGATGACCGACGACCACAGGCATCAGGAGTGTTATCACCAGTGACGGAGATGGTCGCCGTCGTGGACGTCCTAGGGGTTAGTGCAAGGGTGACAATGGAAACATTTACGGAGGCAGCAGGTGGAGTTGTCACTTTGTCGTTGCATTTTGTCTGGAGATGTCTAACGTCGCCGATCCGCGCGCTAAGTGTCTGTCGAAAGCGCTGTAATGTTGCGGAAAGTTAGGTGTCACATCTGCGGGTCGAAGACGCTTGTGGCATGCGAGCCGCTCTTTTGGCCTTGACAGCGGCGATCCGGTTGGCTCCGTAGATTGCTGCCCCAGTCTTCACTGCCGATAGGTCTTGGGCGAGGTTCTCCCAAGTCTCTGGGTTAATGTGCAGTTGCCTGAGGGATGTTTTCAGGGTGTCCTCGTAGCGTCCTTTTGGCCGCCTTGTCGACGAGCATCTGTAGCGAAGTCACCGTAGAAGAGTCGCTTGGGTAGGCGCTCGTCATCCAACCTCGCGAGATGGTCCCCTCCAACGCAGCTGAATTTGCCTCAGCATGGCGTGGATTCTGAGGATTTCGGTCCTTTTAAGGTCTTCTGTGCACGAAATCCTGTCATGTCACCTCAGCATCAGTATTCTCCGGAGCAGCTGGGGTGGAAGTGGTTAGATTTCTGCGCTTGTTTCTCGTAGACCGTCCCTGTCTCCTCTCCATATAGCTGTGTTGCCACGATGACGACTTTGTGCATTTTCGGTTTGGTGTTGAGATGGAGGCCATAGCGATTCCACACTGAGTCCTGCAACCGACCGAAGGCCTAGTTAGCCTTAGTGGTCTGGTGGGCCACTTCTTCGTAATTTTTTATACTACATGAGAGTCTGCTGCCTAACTAGGCAGAGTTGTCCACAGTTCTGAGTTGGGTATCGTGTACGGTGACGCGAAGGTCGTTGTATTCAGTTTTAGGCTACCGCTGATGCATGAACACCGTTTAGTCTGCTTTGATAGTCAGTTCGAAGTGCGCACAGTCGGCAGCGAAAAGGCCTATGCCGCGTTGCACATCCGATTTTGCGCGGTCATCTGCAAAGAGCAAGTCATAAACAGCAGTCGTGGAGAGATTCGTTTCGGCGTTGGGTATTGAGAAGCTGGCTGTCGATCCTGTAAACGATGCTGATCCCAGGACCCTCATCACGGTAGTCATCCATCAACATTGCAGACAACATAAGACTGAAGAGGGCGGGAGCGGATACGCAGCCTCCCTTCATTTCTCACTTCGAATGCGTCTGAGACTGACCCATCGTCCTTGACGTGCGCCTTCCCGCTGTGAAACCCACATTACGTGCAAGTCGCTCAAGACAACCCAATTTCTGCATCATTTTCCAGAGTCCATCGCGATTTCACTTTCTCGAAGACTTTCTTCAGGTCTACGAAGGCCGTTGGCGGGCCGCGAAGATCATGTTGGTTGTTCCGCGTTGTCGTTAGGAGTCACACAGGCTTTCAGAAGAAGTCCGCGTTCCAAATGGCCGCTGAGACGGTTGAGAAGATCGAAGATCGAAGATCTTTCCGGCAATATTGAGCTGCAAGATTCCCATTCGATTATCACAGAGTTGCCTGTTCCCGTCCGACTAGTAAAGATGGATGATGGTCGCGTCCATGAAATCTGATGGAACTTGTCCCTTACTTCAGATATCCTGGAACAGTGGCGTGAGTTTGTCCATCAGTCAGGGAGCCGCCGTGTTTGTTGACTTCAGTCGCGATGGGGTCGGATCCACGTGCTTTCTCGCTGGAGGTCTGTTGCATGGCTTTGGTTGTTTCTGGGAGGGAAAGCGGATGGAACATACCGTCATTGGTTTCCAATTGTGGGAGTCGGTCGATGTCAGCGTCGAATATCGTGGATGGGCGGTTTGGGACGGTTCTGAAGTACTCGGTCCAGCGCTTCAGAATATGCGATTTTTCCGTCAAGAGTTTGGTTCTATCGGAGCTGAGTAGGGGCGTGATTGCATGTATGCAAGGACCGTAGATTTCCATGATGGAGGCGGATAAATGCTTCCTTCCCTGGCGCTCCGCATACACCTGGATTTCTTTGGCTTTGCGTGCCATCCAGGCGCCCCACCTCTTCTCCAGTCGTTGCTGCACTAGGCGGCGACGTCTGATAAAGGTCGTTTTGCTTGTCTCCGCCCGTTTATGTAGGTTTTGTGCAGTCTGTGCTTCTGGGCGAGTGGATTTTAGGTTTATGTGCCGTCGTCAGAGCAGTCTTGGTGTCGACGATGTGCATGATGGAGGACTTACAGAGCGGTAAAGTGGGTCACGTTCCGTAGTTAACATAACCGTGCATCCACGGCGATATTGTCGCCCGCAGCCTGCAATTCTTCCGGTCACCGAGCCAATTGATTGCTGAAATCGAAGTGGTGGGCAGGAAGATTCAAAAGAATAGCATCTAACTTGCCAAGTAAGCGTCTGACCCTCACTGTTGTGGCTAGGAACTCGATCCCATTCTGTCCGCCCGCCAGCTTGCTACTGACGACAATGAACTTTGTCATAGAGCACATACCATGTATAATACATAAGCAGCCTATGACGTACTGATGGTTAGTAACGACCGTGAAACAACTATCTGCGTCTGGTCTGTTGCACCCTTAGTGAGCTGCTTAAGCATTTAACTTACCTGTGGTCTCCAACCTTGTGGTCTCCTGCTAGGTTGAAGTCTGGGCCTCATTTTGAGATGAGGCGGTAATCGGCCCAGCCGCAGCTTTTGCAGATCGCCTTGATCACTAGTACGTCTTTTCGATCTCGCCTCCTGGCAAGAACGTAGTCCAGCAGGTGTCAGGGCTGCGATCGTGAATGCTTTCGGGTTACCTCCCACATAGGAAGGTGTTGGTGAGGAGGAGGCGGTGTTCTGCGAAGGCTCAACGAAAGTGGTTGTTATCGTTTCAGCCGCGGAGTCCATGAGGCCCAGCACTCCCAGACACTGGTCAGTCCCGACGCGGGCATTTAAGTCATCAAGGACAACCACCTTGTCTGCCTTCAACATAGTCGCCAGGAGGGTGTGCAGTTCTTTGTAAAACTTGTTCCTCACCTCTTCGGATTCGATTGTTGGGGGAGTGTACACGCTGACGACGGTGGCGAATTCGGTTCCCCGAAGAGGCAGGCTCAAGATCATGGGCCGGTCGTTGACGCCCTGCGGCAGACAGGGCAGTCGTGCCACGGGATCCTTCCGGATGTCAGAGGCGACGCCGGCATCGCGCCGCCCTGCCTTTGGGTGGCTGCCCCAGAAGAAGGTTTAACCAGTGCCCTCCTGCAGTTGGCCTTGTTGGGAGAATTGGAGGTCGCTAAAAGCAGCGAGCTTCACCTTGTTGCGGGCCAGTTCCCGACCGGCTATCGCTGTCCTCCTTTTTACCCAGTTGTCCCTCGGATTGTCTAAAATAGAACGAACATTTCAGGCTGTCAAAGTGAGCGGAGTGACTAGCAGCCTGTGATATAATGCAGAAGAAAGGGCGACGAGGATTGTCGTTGTTTATGTTGCCTGCCCTTGATTTGTCTGTGCGTTGAACTCGACAGTTCGACCGTCGATTTCGACGATGTCCACCGTGTGCCCCACAGACTGCATGGTGGGAGCAGGGACGGCGACTTACGCAGGGGTTTATAGTGCCAGTAGACTTGCGTAGCATCTACCTACACTCTCTCCTCCTCCCCCGCCTGAGCCCGGTGTCAAGACCAAGTCAAGAAGACCGGAGACGAGGGAGGCCGCAGGTGGATGGATCGGACGGATCCTCGCCTTGGCGCTCCACTCCACACCCCCTGGTCCACACACAAATGACCAGGATTTTGACAACAAAACAATGGGGTGATGGCAGTGGTCCAGTTGTGCGTTGAACTACTGCGAGATAGACATGCACAACATCAATTCCAGTCCTCTTCCATCGTGTGCCAGCTGTTAGACCGAGTCAAGTTGACAAAAGATGATATTTGACGCAGGGGCTAACCGGTTATTCGCCGCGGCCTCTCGTGCCACGACACGAACCAGACCTAACTTGGACAAATCCTGATAATAGCCTATTGGTCCTAAGAGTTCCGCGAAACCAGTTGTAAGAACTTGTCTTAGGGCCCAGCGATCTTGCCTAATCTTGCGTGTCCGCTATCGCGTGTTATTTACACGCTTGAACAGGTCACTGGTATTTGGGAGAGAAGCGGGAATGAGGCTGGTCTTGAAGTGCCCTTCCTCATGGCAAGTCAAGGCATTCCTCATTATAATAAATCCTACACGCCTAAAACTATCACCTCGCGCTAAAAATCGTGAGTTAAAGGGTCGCCAGCGGACGCAATAGCTCGATCGTCCTTTGGAACGATGACCAAGTGTAATGGCTCCGTGTTATGACCTTTGCGAAGTTTCTCTCATACGTGGAATTAGACCTTGTATATGGAGGACATAGACGGAGGTTCCACGCCACACCAACCACTACACCCATTCTTATACCTAGTCAGCTTTGCTCGGACAGGGAGGGGGCACGTGGGGAGAGCGAGAGGGGGACAGGCGAGTTAGCTTGGTCGAGCTTGCATATAGCGTTTATTGCTCTCACCACAAGCAGTAAAATGCGCCCTTAAATTGTCGGAATTATCTGGTTTTCATTTGGTCTGAAAGCCATTCTGCAAGACTCCTTTCCTGATGTGACCTTAATGGCAGTTTCACCTTCTTCAGACCCGAGGCAGCCCTCTTTCTTTGAGGCGCGGTTTATGCGGAGTTTGGGGGCTAGGTCTTGTATGGCACGCTTGGGCGGGCTATTTAACTTCATCAGTCACTGCTTTCACACCCATTTCCAGTCGTCTTAACTTGCCCTTGTCATTTGAGCAAACTGGGTGTGAAAGTGGTGAGTGAGCTCGGTATAGTGTGGGTCTACCTCTCCATAAACAAATCCACGCGCAAGTCACCACTTAGTTTTCTTTAGGACTGTGGTGGAACTCTTCGCTTGCGATGGTTAAGCTGTGCTGTAGGTCAAGAAAAAACAAGCACACGAGACTAGGGGTATTGAATACAGCGTTGCCAATGACTGAATCTTTTTCAGCTGTGTCAGCTGTCAACTCATATTCAGAGCATGCCTTTGCCTTGTTGGACACTACGCTCACTATAGCAGTAATAAAAACCAACAGGATGGCCACTACACTGTGGATTATTGTCAACGTTAACTAGTCCGTCCACACCTATCCCACTATGGGCAGTAGTTCTGTGCGTGGATAGCCTTCGTTGGATATCTTCGTGTCCAAGTTCATGCAGCTAAGACTCAAATTAATCGTACCACCACCAACTGCTAAGTCCAACCCTAGAAGTTGTGTGATCTCAGCCTATACACTCCGAACCTGCGGCATCCAGGCTGGCCTACCGGCTGGGTGTCTGTGGCTCCAACTTCATTGCAACTAAAAGAACCTCCGATTTTTCAACAAACCCAGCTTCTCTTACGTACATCCATTTGCAGTCTACATCAATGACACGCCTCGACCTGTCTCACCCGCTCTATTTTTACGTAGTTTCTAGGCATATTTCTTTCTGCCGAACAACAGCAACCAAGCTAGCAACAACTATGCGTCACTATGCCCTACTGTCGGTGTGAATTTGGTCCAGGGGAGTTTTGTTGGCGCCTTTAGATGCACCTGTCCCCAAAGCACTGGAGCCATTGTCCAAGCCGTCACAAGCCATCGTTGATTGCGATTGGCGAACCGGCAATATTTTATCCGCCGTCCTTCCCCTACTCGACGCGTCTGTCTAAGGTCGCTTCCTTAGTGACACTGATACATTACTAACCGCCTGTGACACTGAAGGTGCGTATATTCTGACTGGTCGGACGTCAGACGGGGCAGTCACTTTCGGGCGATGGTGAATCTTTCCTTCTGGATGATTTGGTGGTGAGATGAGAGTGAAGTAAGGCGACTTTTGGTGCGAAAATTTGATGTACACATCCTCTGTTCTATGATAACGCACGCTTCCCTACTTATCCCCTTCCTGGCAACGGTTTCGTATGCAGCCTCGCAAAACGAGAAACAAGGAAGTCCGTGATACGGAAATGGTGGTGATAGAGGGTCTTATGGGTGGAGCTCAGGGAGGCGGTAGACAACATACTCTGCGGAGAAAAATATCAAAATTGCATTTACGCCATTGTTTACGCATTGTTTAAATGTGCGAGCGCGTAATTTAAGATCTGCAAAAAACGAAATTGGCTAGTCGAAGGCATCTGGCAAGTTCAAATCAATTCAAACGTCCAAATGTCCGAAGGATGGAAAAATACGCCTATTGAAAACAAAACAGGAGCAGAACGGGCAAAAAAGTAACATACAAAAGGTGATATTGAGGAAAGATACGAAGAAAATAATTCACAAACGCGGCAAATACAAGTTAGCAGTCGGCATGGGGTCCGTTATGCGTGTCTTCCTGAGCTAGTCTTAACCCTTAAAGCTAATCTGGAGACCCTAATCCCGACCTTGACCCACAAAACCTAGCCTTGACCTTAAAGCCCCTACCCTGCTTCTAAAACACTTATCCTCAACCTAGCTGTGAAGCCCTAACCCTGATCTTAAAGTCCTAACCCCAAACTTAAATCCATGACCCTAACCCAAAAACCCTAATTTCGAAACCCTAGACTTAAAACACTAATCCCAACCTTAGAAACCAGGCACTAACCCTACCTTTAGACCTCTAGTCTTAATCCTAACCTTGAAACCCGAGCACTTACCCTAACCTTAAGGTTCAAGGCTCTTAGCCTTGAAGTTCTGTGCCCCAAATTAATCCTAAACCCCACCTTAACCGCTAGTATCACCTTTACCATTGTGTTAACCTTACCGAGCCACACCTACCCAAACATAATAAGTAGCCGAGTTTAGAAATAACGATTAGGTGCGACTGCATACCATACCGTCACCTTTCTTTGTCATAAAATGCCCAGCAATAGGCTGTCCAATGTGTGGGGAAGAGGCGAACTGCTTGCATTTTGTCATCAAAAAGATGTTGTAAGAGGACTGCTGAAGTAATTTTATTGATGTCCTCTCAGCTCACTACATTAAATGTTTACTCTTCTTGCTAGGAACGCTGAGAGCCGGTGTCAAGACACCACCTCATGACTTCCCAGTGATCCCCTAAACTTTCCCAAAGGAATCTGTTAAATCAGCATTAAAAGAATGAGAACGAGGAGTCGCTGGCCGTTTTGTTTCTTTGTTCATCTTGTTGGCGGGCTGTCCGTTCCTTCCTCTACTTGCTCTCTTGTAACTGCTCATTCTCCAGCGTCAAAATACCTTCCGTGTCTTAAGCTAAAATTCTGTTCTAGCGGAACTGGAAAAAACACCTTGGATGAACATGGAATGTCTGGATGCCAAACGTGAGAAGCAAGCCTGCTTTGAAGAATGGGAAGTCAATCCCTGTCAAGAGACTGCAGACGCATGGACGGCAGCTCGCGATAGACTAAGGGAAGAATTGCTGAAGTTGCGGCAATTCTGGATTAAGCAGATGGACTCTGTGGACTATTTTCAGGATGTCGCGGACATCACTCTGGCCAGTGGTAAGCTGTGGAGCCGGCTTTGTGGTGTTTAAATTGCATGTGCAGTCATCTGAAGAAATCTGCGTTAAATCGATCGTCCCGTTACTCCCGATGCTGTCCCATTCTTCTATTTCACTTATACCGCGCATCCGATGCCACCGAACAACATGGATTACGGTTTGGCGCACAGGACGAATGATTCTGTAACCAAGTGGGTAACAATTGGCCGTTTCTGATCATCAGATTTTAACATCTTTTCAACATTGTTGGGTCAATAGCCAATCGTCAAGACTGTAGAGCGTTGCAACTTTTTGTTATTATAAAAATTAGTGCGATATTCATCCAAACATATTGCCTACATATCGGTCGTTAGGCAGGGTTTATGACGTGCGTATAGTGTTTCATTTTAAAAGTTGAACGGAAAGTTGAGACCGGCCGATTATGGTGTTTACAGGGCAGGTTGACCTTAAATCTGTTCCTACCGCCCACACCCTAAGGTCAGAACTTATCGACCATCTTCCCGGTGAAGTTGAAGTCCTCTTAAGCTTAATGTGGAATTTTCGGATTTGGTTCTCCTCCTCTCTTACTTTTGTTGCGATGGTGTCGTATGTTGCTATATGTTGCTTCTCTTTCCGGACTTATTTTGAAAAATACCTTGGTTACGGGTTGCGTGGCAGCCTACACAGGGTACATAGCATGTGTCCTGAATTTAAAAGGCAACGATGTGCGCCCGCTTCCTTCCGGATAATCAGAAACACTTAACTTCAAGCAACTGCCGCGTCATGGTAACTAAGACAGTCACTGATCGCGTGTTCAAAGACGAAGTAGTTTAGCCCGGAGTTCTTCAAAGGTGTTCTTCCATTGCGGCAATCGCAAGTTAGGCGTCTTTGACCTCGACGGCATCTAATCCCTCGTAAGATTATCGTCCGTTGCACCGTTAGGGAGTCAGCTTCATGCATAGACACCCATGCCGCTGATGCACCTGCCGTCCCTGCCTTAAGACCTTCATATCCAGTTCCCTTGTTAGTACACTGTCTCGGGTTGTACACGGAGTTCTTTTTGCACTTCAGACGTCCTCATCGCTTCACCAGCAACATCACAACTTTCGCATTCCACCGACGGCCTTTGTCCCCAACAACCACAGGACGGTATTCCAAAGATTTTGCTCTTAGTAAATCTTATTTAGATGACTTGAAGTTTTGTAAATTTCGGTCGCCGTCCGCTTCACTTCTATGGTTTTCTTTGAGTGTCGTTCCCAATTATACGTGAGTCTTACCAACCGTGACATGCATGTCAGTCAAGGAGAAGAATTACCACATATTAAAATTCTTCCGCCATCGTCCTTACAGCATCCTGTGAACCCTCCCAAGAGCCTGTGCCACCGCGGTCAGAAGGCAGATACCCGGTGTATTCCTATGCAGCCCATGGTGGTTCCCCCTCCCCACAAAGTGGAATCTACCCACCGCCTGGTGCAGTACGACGATCTCGAGAGTGTTCTCGATCACCGCTGCCATCGCTTGGCAACAAGAGTCCTCAGCACCAGTGTTCGTCCTACGGCCGCTGTGGATCGTCCGACTCATGCAGCAATAATCGAAATTATAGTCAGAACCAGTCACACGACGATCTTAGCAATCAGAGCGGCTGTAGAAGTCCCTTGAACTCAACAGAGGAGTATTGTTGCCGCCACTGCAGTCACCATCAGTACTACTTTCATCCACCCGAATTGGCCAAGAGTACATTTCGCAATCTATTCGGAAGTGACTGTTGCCAGTGTCGAGGAGAGCTCGAGTACCCAGGGGGACCCTTACTCCATCGTAGAGCTGAGCACACCTTATACTATCCGGTCGGGGAGGCGAGAAAACGCTTTGGACATGGCCAGAGTCATCACTGTGCCACTGAAGGACCCAGTGGGCGTGAACAAAGACGTTATGAAGTTTATTGTCCAACGTCCTCTTTAAGCGC
>CACRXP010000159.1:316549-358809 GCA_902702965.1 Spirometra erinaceieuropaei
TTTTTTAGCATGTTTTTGATAAACATTTTCAAGGTTTACTTTGACCAATGAACACTCGTCGTTTTCAAGATTGCAGACAAGGATAAATTCAAACAGAATGAGATCTCTTTGATGTCAGGACCTCGTAAATGGAATCGCGCGTCTCAACATTGTATTGCTTGGGAGGACGAACAAAACAGACTGTCCGATCCTTTATCCCTATTTTTATTGGTTTGTGCATCATAAACCATGATGAACAGAAACACTGAACTGGCCTTCTTATCGCGCTTCGTCAAGGGAACCTAATTTTTGCTCCCTCCTGATATCTGTCCCATTAATCGGTTTTTGAATCGTACTCTTTTCATTTGCCATTATTCGGTAAAGAAAAAAAGCCAGAGCGAATCGTTTTATCAGGCCGATGAAAGCCTTTCACATCTCAGACGAGCTTTGCCACCTTGTAAATTGGGCCACGTTTTTTCAAAGCAGCATATGCACAGTCATTATTCCTCTAACTCTTCCGTTAAAGCCAATAAAGAGACAACGCTTGGCAACGGTTGCCCTACCTGCTTGTTGCTTCGCCTTTGTCCAGTTAAAAAACTAATTTTTTACAAGTGCATTGCATCGTTTGAGTCCAGCTTACCGTACAATTTAATCCACGGTTCAACTTCCGCTTAAGATAACATAATTTATTCCCAGTGTCTGGGGCACTATGCGAATTTTTAGACTTTGCATATTGCTCTGAGGTATATTAAAAATCAAGAACAAGCATACTCAATTAATTCGGTGACTATGTGTAGTTCATAATGAGCAATCGCATACTAAACAAAACTCATTTTGCTGTCTGTAAGATTTTCCTAAAGAAATCGCAAAAGCGTTGTACATGCAAACTAGTGTTTTCCAGCATTTTTTCGAACAAATAGTCTAGTAAAATTTTTCTTTAAGTTGCCAAATGTGGTTGAGTCATTTGATAGCACGATATTTAAAAAAAAGTTCGAGAAGAAAATTATCTATCAAAAATGCATATGACCTGCAATTTGTGTAATAATTCAAACTGTGGAGCATGGCAAATCTGCACGATAGTATCATATACACTTGTTTTTTTCATATATTGCGTGTTTATTTTGAAATCTCGATAGAAGCTCGTTGAAACCACAAAGCGATCTCAATATGCAGGCTCCGTATTCGCTCAGCTGACTGACATGTCAACTTTAACTTACCAAAACTAAGAGGTTTGGCCGTTCACTACCACTGAACACATTATCTTAGTGTATGACTTTCTGCGTATTCATAGTCTGTTTTATACAAAAAAAGTTCGGCGGCTTGTGGGAGACATTCACCGAGTATGTGCGTGTGAGTTTACATGGCCAAGCTAGGGTGTATAACCCCAGCTAACTTGAGTTAGACTGTGAACCGTTTCATCGGTTGTTAGAGTGGGCTTTATGCGTGGGGCAACACGCAGGACAGAGAGCGAGAAAACACAGAACATGGCTCATTTATGCCGAAAGTCTTATTATACGCTGTCGTATGAGAAAGAAAATAAACAAAAGTCAGTTTTCAAAAATAACGGACTTTGAATGAAGCGCCGCTAGTGAGATTACATTTAGTCAGGAATGAAAGACAATTTCAAACAATGGGAACAGTGAATAATAAGTGATGTTTACAGTCACACTGCATTTTAGGGTATATTTTTTTAGTTGCCACCTACTTGGTCGTTCTACACCCTATCGTTGCCGCTTACACATGTTTCTTTTTCAGAGACGGAGAGACGCCCATATCATTCGAAATTAATGCGAGTCTCCGAATAGTCACTTTTAAGCCTTTATCACGCAAACGTTCACTAATCGTCCTTTATTTTTTATTTGTCTAAATACGGTCACATTTTCTGCTAGCATTGACCACATCTTACGTCGATCCATGTGCCCACGATCCAAAGCTATTAAAATCTAGTGCAAATGCCAGAGATCAGGTTATTCAATCTTGACCTAATAGTAGGCAAATCAAGATTGTCATTTGGCAACCGAAGTGACCACATGTTGAAAAGGGTTCAGGTATTGAGAATGCTGAATCACCTACATTAAGCTTGACTGCATCCAACTTTAACAATGTGAGCAGCTTTAACTGCTGGGGTCTCTGACCAGATATCCACTCAACCGAATACTTGTGCTAAGGCTTGTAATCATTAATTTTACTCCGCCCCATAAATTCATTCTTCAGTCAAGCCTCTTCTCTACATTCAAGAACCGCCCGTTTCATACCAACGAACACATGCACGGGCTGGTTAGGGCCGCAGAAGCAAAGAAACCTAATTAACCTCTAACCTACGGACTGGTTATCAATGCTTGCGCATATTGCTTCCTGCGCAATCCTTCCCACACATGCGGCATTGGTCGTTGGTTTTCTAATGACCAGTAAATTATGATTTCTTCCTATACTGGTGTCAGCTCTCATATTGTGATGTTATTCGTTATACGACCAACCCCATAGGCATGTCAGCAAAAACTCTAAAGTAACTACTGACGCGTTGCTCACAAAATGTTCAGTTTCTGTGTAATGGCCAACTATGCAGGCCGGTAAATGGCGTGGCAATGAGCTCACCGCTTGGACCGTTCCTTGCAAATGTTTTTATGGGCAAAGTCGAGAAGACAAGATTACAAGGTGCCATTAATGACTTCGTCTTCTACGGTCGGTACGTGGATGACATCTTCTGTTTGACGATGACCTTGTCCAAAAGTTCGACAGTGCGCACCACTCACTGAAGTTCACTGCTGAACCCGAGGCAGATAACGAAATTGCCTTTTTTCGATGTCCCTCTGCACAGGCAGGACGATGGGTCTAACCAGGGCAGGGTGTTTCGAAAAGAAACCTGGACGGGAAAATACGCTAATTTCCACAGTTTTGTCCCTCTCAACATCCAACGAAATCTAGTCTAGGGATTGGCAGCAAGAGTGAGGAGCTTCTGCTTACCTGAAGCTATTGAAGCAGTGCTACAGCAACTGTGGGGCACACTTCGAGATAAAGGATACCCAGATAGATTTATCCTCCGAAATATTGGGGAACGTGCCGCAAAGACCACTGTTGCGACTGAGGAAAAGTAAGAGGTATTCATAAGATTGCCTCTTGCAGGAGATGTGGAGAGTGAACTAGTCGGACGGCGTTTAACTACACCTATCCCGAGAGCATTCCCTGCGGCGAATTTACGCGCATATTTCATAAACTCTCCTCTCCTACGTTCAGGAGATAAAGACAGACTACCGTTGGTGGCCACATCAATATGCCTCTACCCATTCACTTGCTCCTGCGGAGCGAAATACATTGGCCGTACATCGAGACGCATGGTAAAGAGGATGCGTAAACATATGCGGCCTGGATAGACAGAAGTGAGACCCGATCGATTTGGAGTTTTATTCTCGCACATTTAATCAATACAGATCACCGAGTCGATGCCAAGAAAGCAATTCAGGTTGTCTGTCGGATACAAACAAGCTTCTCTAAAGGCCTACGCCAGTGGATACTAGCAACGGCCGAGGCAGTGGCTATAAGGCAAGCGAATCCGGTGTTATGCTGTCTGAAAACCCTGACTCCAGCGCTCTCTCTGCCGTGGCCAACGCCAACCCATTACTGATGACGGCATACCGCCTCAAATTCCTAATTACAGTGATTGTTACTCCGTGTACTCAATCCGCGAGTATCACCCAAAGACACTCACCCCCATCCTCTAGCTATAAGGGCCAAAACCCGCCGATCTTGTCATGAGGGCGTGTGGGGAAAGATAAGTGTTAGTGACCTAATAGACCTTGAGACACGTATAAGCCCTGTTAATTTTGTTTATTTTCATTCCTTCATGTAACTGTATTGGCCAGAAGAAGAATTACCGAAAACAGTGTTTGCCAAATTGATTTTTCAAGTGCAACATGGGAACATTTGCGGAACTCTCATAACAGTTCGCCATAATAATTTAGAATCGCAGACAACTGGTTCTGGTCCTCGACCTGTCATAACACTCCTCCTATTAAACGCAATATCTAAGGGGCTCAGAATTAGTATCTTGTGTCCAAGATGCCTGCTGACATCGTATGATCTTTATCTTTCCGTTGCGGTCATATTGACCTAAACGCGATCTCGATAGTTGGAACATAAAATAGAGAAACATGAAACCCACTACACAATTTATGTAAAAACACACTCCTTGTATTTGTGCTACTTTTCGGTTGTTTAATATTTTTCTATCGCATCCGACTCTACTGCGTTTTAGTCAACAATTGCTTGGAATCAGCCCATAAGGCTTAGATTCTGCCTTTGATCCTCGTAGCAACCAAGTACTATTCTCTAAACGTTGTGAAGTACCTCTTTGAATTATCTGCTAATGCCTTGGTACTATTTTAAAAGCCGTCTTTAAAAACTGGAAAATCTGACCAAAGTTAGCGCCTGTTTTCTTTTAGATGATTAACATAAAAGGAGAATTTTTTAGTTAGTCATTCATACACGTCTATTGGACGTGTGAAATTCCAAATGTCAACGTAGGGAATCTAAGCTCTTCATCCGAATGATCGCTTAGGTAAGTAACCCACAGCTGGCGAGAGGACGCTATTGCCGTCAACATCAAAATTGGTAGTGCACTTAGAAATTCTTTGAAAATATAAGCGTGCGCCAATATCCTTAAATTATACTGCCTTCTCATCTGAGCAAAAACCGATAATCAAAATGACGAAAATTTATCCAGGGATGTTTTGGAGGCCAAATTTTTTTCCATTAAGGTGACTTTTTATCTTGCGACGAAATAATGCGCAAAGAGGATATGCTAGACCAAATCTCAAACAACTCTGTTCTAATCATGCCCAAGGTTTTCTCTATCGTCAGAGTCTGTTTGCCTATCTCGCAGTGTTACTTCTCGAAGATCACTCGTCAAAAATATTTGCATACTTAATAACACAATTTGCCTTTCTGGTTGCTTGGTATTTTGGGGAAATAACCATTTGTACAGTTTTGGACATCTTTTTATTTAAGGCATAGGGCATCTTAACATTCGCGAATATTTTATGCATGGTGATACCCTTTTAACAAACATCGCACACGAGTGAATTAAAACAAACACATAATTTTTTTTAATTTGCCCTGCGACAGAGTCGCTGTGATCGGAATCGAAAATCTAGCCGTCATACTTTGCTTATCCCGGTTTTGAACTCTGCGAATCGGTGGTCTTAATGAGTGCAGGGAATTTAGGACACTTATCTCAGTTACCCAAAAAAGTAGAAAATTTCGGATTGCTCTAAAAATAAGCCAACGAGACCAAGAACAGGTAGTTGGGAACTCCACGAGTGCGCATTTCATTTTCGTGGGATCGACACTTTGTTATGCATGATAGGAGAAATTATGAGGTTAAAAATGACATTTAAACTATATCGAACTCTTTTTACGAAAGAATACAAGCAATAGCATGTTCAAGTCGAAGAGGTTTCTGTGTGTGGAATGCTACTGGAGGGTATTTAGGAAGGAAATTAAAACAGTAAGTTAGTATCGACAAGACGACAACAAAAACTTCTTATAAATGAAGAGGTGTGCTGTTTGAACTAAGTTAATAGTGATGGCAGGGAGAAGATCAGATCAAATGGCATTCTTGCGCAGTGGTATTAGGAAGAAAAGGGACGAGTGTCTCGGCTATTAAACTTGATCTGTAAGAGACATAGAACAAAAGCAGGAAACACTGTGCAGCTGCTTGCTCCTATTATTAGCCGGACGCTGTCTCGTTCTCGATTGCCGTTGAGAGCGCCTCAATGTCATCTGAAATAAAGTCGAAGATATTCAGATTTTGAGACAAAAGTGCCTTCCTACTAGGAATATATAGGTAGCCATGGTTACATGCATAAAATTCAAATCTTGGCAAGCTTATAGAATATTGAATTAAAGCACGAAATTGGGTTCCTTTGGAGTTGGCATGCCTTTTAACATTAGCGAATGAGTATACGAGGGTGTCGAATTCAGTCATCAAGTCCAGGATGCGCGATTTATTAGTCATATTTTGCACAACGCGTTTGATGTGTCGCTGTTCAAATCACACAGTCAGTAGAGTTAACTAGCACATGTAGAGCCTGCATGAAAAAGTTTTCTTGTTAAGGACACTTCAGAAAAAAAGTAAAACTGCGGTTCTTGTTGTAGTATCGCTTCTTCAAACTTACAGCTTATCTCTCATACAGACAGCATCTGCCTGAATACGCAGTCGCGATATCTTTTTGAGCACGTCATACAACGTAATTAAATGCAGGCGGTTATTTTTAACAGTGCCGCCTACCTTACAACTATGGATTGTGTCAGAGCACACTTTGGGATGTGCGGCATCTGTGAAGCGATAGGTGAATGACATCGGCACGAAAACAATTTTATAAACAACTCCCGGTTTACAAAGAGTTGCATCACGAGTCATAATGAAAAGGTATAATACAGACTTTAATTACCTCTGAGAATACATAGTCGGAAAAGCACGTATGTCAAAAACGGGTTTCCGAAGTCATCTCATTTTGCAGCAATATTTACCTATACTGACAACGTTTAATGCAGGTTATGAAACAGATAGCCGAGCAGAAAAAAAGCAGCATTTAATTTTGATGAGTTCGGAGAATCAGAAGTGAAAAACGAATGTCATCCTCTCGAATTTTGAAGACTGTCTTGTTGAGGGGAGAGATCGCGAGAGAATTAAACTATATCGTAGGTTTTTGCTGAGGAGTGGGCATATGCATTTGTGATGTCGCCTTATCCGTCCTATCTGTTGTGAGCTCTGCCTAAATGGCATTAGGAAGGAGGAGACCGATGTAGTTGAACAAGCAAAAGAAACTCTATTTCAGTCTCCGTCCATCTCACCGCTAAAAGCTTTTTCGTCGGCATAGGAATCTCATGAGACGTTCGAAAGGAAAGTTGTGATACAGTTGCATACGATGTTTATGCGTTTTTTCACTATTATGCTAGACATAAATGTTTCTAGGGTATTGTTAGGAGATCTGACTGACTCCTAGCAATAAAGTGAACCTTTAACTTCCAAATATTTCATTTTAATTGAATTGATTGGCACACATAAACCTTTTTGAAAAATAAGGCGTTTTCATTGAAGTTTACAATCGGCCCTGCTTGATTCGGTTAAGACGCTTCTTGCATCGTCATTGAAAAGACTTCTGATTCGATTGTGAACATTAGGGACATTGGTATAAGCAACATTGAAGAGCAGTCAGGGCTTCCAAAAGTCACCTACTTTGTTGGACATGCCATCAGTTCAATAAACAAAGAACACGATATCAAGCCAATTAGTTTTGAAATTATCATGAGCAGGACCTGGAGGTGGGCTCCGAGGACATCAGTTTAAAGAGAGTTTTAAAATTTCCTTATACATTTACTTTGCGGACTATTGCAGAATAGCCCCTTACTGCCCACCCTACATACAAGTAGTAAGCCGTCAAAGAAAAGTTTATACTGTTTTCTCAACAAAGATATTACTCCTACTGTTCGACGCAGTCTCTTTAGTCGGTTCCTCAGCCCCCTCTTTATCGATTTCTGGCAGAACGATCCAAAATCAATATCAAACCTATAAAAAGCTGAGGGACTCACTAAAGAGTCAAACACCTCTCAGTTGCGTCATGCTACAACTGAAACTTCTGTGAAAATTGTACTATAGCTTCCAGCTAGTACCCATGTTTGGACTGAGGCAAGGTCCGTGTCAGAGTAACTTATGGTAAACGTGGAGCTCTAAAAATACATTTGTCTGTTTGGAAATCAAAAAAAATTCAATAAAAACGGCAAAACATAGTTACAGAATCTTGCTCTCTCCATTGAACATTCCTTTTTGACATCCGCATCTTGACGATTCACACAAGTCTAAACTGCATGCAAATATTAAATGTACTTTTCCGCAAAGGCTGTGCTCTAGTGAGTCACCCCCTACCGCAGGATAGCGTGCAAGGCAAGATCAAAAAGCACGGTTTGAAAGCCCTTGGGATAACCGACAAGGTTGTAAGTTTTATTGTAGAGGAAGCGTGCGACAAGGGCTTTTTTCGAAGCAGCGTTCAATCAATCTAAAGACATTTCCGCGCGTACACGAACATAAGCTAATTGCGTGATGAGGCGACGCAAAAACACAAGCGGCAGTTCACACCAACGAAACGGGTCATTAGTTTAACTTCGCAGCCACCAAAATAGTCGTCCACGCCGAAAACAAAACAGACCGAGAATTAATTGAAGCCTGGGCCTCGAATGAGAACTCCGTCAATCGATTTATCGATTTGGCGCCGGCGTACACAGTTCTGTACAGTCACCTCCAGTTTTGCGCCGTCGGTCGATGATTGGCTACCACGCCCCATAACTGCCGCTTTTTTGTGCTACTACTATTTCTGACGATAGACACTTGCACGATTTCGAAAGCTCAAAACAATAATCGAAATGTTCCGGTGCTCGACCCGCGTGTCTTCTTCACTTATGCGTACACCTGGAACTTGGACACTCGCTTTCGTTCCGCCAATGTATAAGAGTAAGCCTTCCAATCCGAAAGATGAATTGCGCTGGCGCGGATTTTTACTGACAAGCCTAAGAATTGTTTACAATAGGAAATAAACTTTTTAGCTCACACAATCAGTGCCAGGAACATCTACGCCTCCGATGAAATTGTCCACGCATCAGAGTCTCCACTTGTATCAAAATCCTATACTAAACTCACTATCCCCTTTGAATGGCCTCCTAGCGTCATCGGTCCTTAACCTGCTTGGTTCCTAAGTTCGCCCGTTCCACCATTTACTGAAAAGGGGTTGCTCGTTCTCTGGGCAGAAGAGTGAATTAAACGTCCGGGGGGTTTATTTGCCGCCCTCTTGGCTCTCAAGCTCAGTCTCCAGTGCGGTTTGACTTGATTCCGACCCTGTGCTGAAACCGATTCCAGGTGACTTGTGCATTTTACAGGAAAGAGATACCATCGTACTTAGCAGCGCGAAGTCCCTGTTTTTAATAATATTTTTGAACAGTCCTCTCCCCACTTCTATTGATCAAATGACTTATCATTTAGACTTATCACAGACCCTCCACCGATCTCAAAACATGCAGGAATTCGGAAGTAACAAGCCGGATGACAGAACATTCCGCGACTTTATAGATCTTCGTCAACGAGGTCCTCTCCGTAAACTTTCTTGATATTGTGCAAATGACTCCGTGATGCGAAATAACCCTGTAAACGCCATCTACATCAGCGAAACAAATTCCTGCAACTGAACAGCGCCCCAGCTTACCGAACGAGACAACGATAAGAAAAAATTATCAAAAACGTGATAGACAGCGACCTAAGAAACAACTACTACGGGGATCGTCGCAAGCTGCACATGGCCTTTGCAAGTATTCGCATAACGCCTGGATTGGAAATTATGTCATCTTTTTAAAGATAAAATCTTTGAGAAGTCGGCAAGATCTTATTTCGTTGCCGTACCCGTTGAAGTTAGGGGTTAGAGGGCTAGGGGTTGGGGTTAGAGGTTTGTGGTTAGGCTGGGGCTTGTCTACTTCAGGTACGGTTAAGAAATAAGATCCGACCAGGAAATCTCAGGTTTTGCCGCCAGGCAACCTAGAACTCCTGTAGCTATGCCTATTCGAAATTCCCAACAAGCGCACTTGCAAACTACTCTTCGGCTGGAGAGTAGAAACGATCGCAGCAGGTGTATAAGACGCGCTTTCCGTTGTAGAGGGACCTGGGTGTGCCAACCTCCAACCTCGCAATCTTTGAAAACGAGTTAGTGTAAGATGTACGACCAAACTCAAGACCAGAATATTGGAACGAGACTGCATCACTTGATGTGTGTATCAGCGGATTTGGGTAAATTAATTGCATGAAGAAGGCCCTCAATTGAGGATCCTTTACCCACTCGGTATTATACCTTCCATGTGACAAGGACTTATACTTTTTCAGCCATAATTTGAAATATATGACATTAACGTTAACGTCTTCAAACATCAGAAACTACCTTGCATCAACCATGAGCCAATTTGAATTTGGTTGTGAATAACAGATGAGAAACTTTGTATCATCGAGCTCACGCGTGCATCCATCGACGAAACGATCTCGACCGGCCCTGTCAGCCCATGTCTCCCCAAAAGCTATCTGTACAATAAGGTGAGGTTTATTTCTTTTCGACGTCGTGTTACTCATGGCTTATTTCATTCACAGAGCCTCAGATCACAGCGGTTCTTCGCGCAATAAACGCTGAGAACATAAAAAAATATATGCCGCTCGCTAACCGAGTTTTTTTTCCGACGGTCCCTTCAACCCCCTCTCCACGTGGCTTCTAAACATGTGCCCAAAGCGATACAATTGACCTCGCAACTAGGTCATGGGCAGGTGTGCGCTCTTAATACGGAAAAGGGCGATTCCATTAACTGTTGAGGAGTGTAATCCACTTTCATCAGATAGTCTAGTAAGAAACATATTTTTTCTACTTACAGTAGAAATCCCAATTGAAATACTGAAATGCGTTTTCGTTTCGAAAGTATTCATTAAATGGCGTCTTAAAACTAGTCAGCCTGCAACATAATTCTATAATATTCCAGTCACCTCAGGATGCCAGCTTTCGACTGCATTTCTATCTGGTTGCATGCAAAACTACTCTCTGTAAAAACTGACCACTTAAGTAGCATGATTGTTTCTCATTTATTTTTGATACCCCTAATTGTCCAATTATATTTCATGACAAACATGCAAAAATATTTATTTTTGCTCATTTTGTAGACAATTATGTCTTCTTATAATCTTATATAAGAAGGAAGGGCATAATTTGGTTTTAAAACATTTTTCTAATTCCCGAATAATTTTGAACCTGCACTTCCGTTACATTCGGATTCAGGGTTTCCAAACTACAATCCGCATATTTTCCGCGTACGCAAAACTGCACATTTATCTATGGTAATTAACGCGGACTGTATAGAGTTCATAAAATTTAGCAGTGGATATGATCCATACTGTTAACTTTACCAGCCGCGTTGGTAAGTGCAGAGACAAGAAAATTTGTGAACAGCCATTTTGCGGTTTTTAAAAGTCCCACAATATAAAACTTTATTAAAACTGAATTATTTCCTTCCTTCAAGTATAAAATAAGAAGATGTAATTCTCTACCGAATGAGAAAAATAATGAAAGTTTTTATGCATGTTCTCCATGAAATGGACATTTAGGAGCATAGAAAATCAATAAGAAAAATTCATGCTAAATTTGTAGTCATTTTTTCCAGTGTAGAATTCGCATGCAGCCGGAAGGCAGTTCTTTCGAAAGCCGGCATCCTGTGGTACCTAAGATATTATAGGATTATGTTGCAGGCTGACCAGTTTTACAAGGCTAGTTAACTAATCTTTTCGAAACGAAAACGCATTTCGGAATTTCAGTTGACATTTCATGCGTTAGCCAACCTACTGTACGTGTGATATTGCAACGCTCTCTCTTATTAAACACAACCCACATTTTGTCCTGTTTTCTATAACACTTTCCACATATGCAACGCTTGTGAACTGGGTAAGTTCCTGCCCTGAACGGTGCGGATTTCCGAATGATGCTTATTCGTGAGTTTATTCACTGCCCTTCGAATTCACGTCCTTTGCGTGCAACATTTTGCCTTTCCAGAACTGATGCAAAGGAGCTGTCTGTTTGTTTTGGTGAGGAAAGTAAGCTATTCAGCACAAGGTATTCTTCAGGAGAGGGAACGTCTGTGAGTTGGGTTATTAACGTCACCGCTAATATTCCCTAACAGCGTCAATCTGACTTCACCTCTAAGTTCTCTCTAAAGGGGCATTGTGGTGTATGTATGGATATCTTTGAAATCTCGGCCACACAAACCAACGTAAGCACCCACTTAGATGCAGCAAATCGGTCACATACGTCGATAAAATTCATGTTTGTGGTGGACACGGCAAGTTCACTGTTTTACTTCTATGCCCTCCTGAACGAAGAATCTGACGCTGAAGCTTAAGAAAGCGCTTGTTGCAAGAAATGTTGGTCTCGACAACATTCGAACCATATCAGCTTCGAACAACTCCAAGAGAAAGCCAGTTTAGTCCATTTTCCGATGCAATGGAATATAAACTTTTCCGTTAGGAATTTATAAAGGATTCGGAACCCGCCTTGTGGAACAGGGATACTGACATTTTTATTGTAAAGAACATTTTATACGCTGACAGCAAGAAAGAAAACCCTTTTCCTAAATGTTTTCTTTGAAGAAGAGCAGGCGAGTGCGTTTCCTAGAAAACGCCTTGAACAAGCTGTTTCACAGATCTTCCTAATAGTAATGGTTCAAGGATTATCTTCAACCATTTTTAATCCGAATATACACGGATATGATGGAGATATGTTGCCTGCTCGAACCACCTCTATTTGCATCAATCCCATCGAGAAAGTCACATTGGTCTTATGATCCAGCGTCACTTTGAATGAATGCAAGAACGATTCCCGAAATTGGCGATAAGAAGCAAAATTTGGCCTGTGCGTGCGACTTCTCGCTAATATTGTCAATTCCGTGTGTCATTTGGGTTTAACGATGCCTTCAGTGTGACTAACAAGGTCCCACCGACCTATCCTCATCCGTCTAGACAGCACATTCTCTAAGAGCAGAAGCGGTGACAGTCGAGTTAAGCGAGTCTGTCATGCGAACACAGAAAAACTTTGTGTAGTCCCTGCATTTACCACAGACACGGATCAATTAATCAACAAACGGCGTGCATTTTTCTCCGCCCTAGCACGGCTCTTCTTAACCCTTACCTCACTCACGATAACCGTGATCGCTTTAAATAGACAGATACTCACTGAATTCTTCCATGTTTCGCACATTACATTTGTGTGAAAAGATTGACTTTACTTGATTTCTCATCTTACCCACGCAACTGCCTGATGAGGAATTATCGTAAAGCAGACGTCCGCTGCTCGATTAGTCTTTTCGTTACTTCCATGGGAGGTGTAACATTTCTAAATGTAATTTTATCTAAACTAACACTGAAGAATACATAAAGAAAGTGTGGATTACGTCGGAGGGCGTTGCCCCAAATGACAGTTATTTGGGTTTCTGAAAGACCTTTTTCTTCTACAAATAGCCAACACACAGCAGGCCTTAAAACTTTTCGGGATCGCTACGTTTTCCACTCAGAAGTGCAACACTAGCTAAGTGAAATTTATGTCTAACGAAACTTACAAAAGTTCAATCAGTGATTTAAAATTTTAGTTAAGATTAAAAAAAGGATGTCAAATGCGAGGACGACGTCAGAAGTCTCAAGAAAATTGGTTTTTTCTATCTCGAAAAATTTTCGCCGAAACTAACGATGTGGCAGACAAATACTACGTTGAAAAGTCAACTTGGCGAACGCACGTTTTCGGTTATTCTTCCTCAGGCCAATACAATTACATGAACGAAAGAAAATTTAAAAAATCAACAGTGTTTATAGATGCCTCAAGGGCTATTAGGTCACTAACACTCATCATCCCCACGCCGCCCACATGAGAAGGTCAGCGGGTGTTAGTCGTCAGAGCTAGGGGAGGGGGGTAAGAGAGTCTTTGAGTAATGTTCTTGGGTTGAGTACGCGGAGTACCCATCATTGTGATTAGGGATTTGAGGTGGCATGGCTTCATCATTTGGGGTTGGCGTTGGCCACGGCAGCGAAAGCGCTTGTGTCAGAGTTTTCTGACAGCATAACACCGGATTCACTAACCGTATCGCTACTGCCTCGGCCCTTGCTAGTATCCGTTGGCGTAGGCCTTTAGAGAAGCACGTTGGTGTCCGGTAGACAACCTGAAATGCTTTCTTGGCATCGACGCGGTGGTTCTTATCGATTAAATGCGCGAGAATAGAACTCGAAATCGACTGGGTCTCACGTCTGTCTAGCCAGGCGGGCATATGTTCACGCATCCTCTTTACCAGGCGTCTCGTTGTGCGGCCGATGTATCCTGCTCCACAGGAGCAAGTGAATGAATAAATGCACATTGATGTGGCCTCCAACAGCAGTCTGTCTTTACCTCCCAAACGTAGGAGGGGAGAGTTTGTGAAGCATATGCGTAAATTCGCCGCAGGGAATGCCCTTGTGATAACTGTAGTTAAGCACCGTCGGACTAGTTCGCTCTCTGCGTCTCCTCTAAAAGGCAATCTTATGAATACATCTTTCTTTTCCGCAGTCGCAACAGTGGGCTTTTCAACGCGTTCCCCAATATTTCGGAGGATAAATCTATCTGGGTATCCGTTCTCCCGAAGTGTGTTCCGCAGCCGTTGAAGTTCGTCTTCAATAGCTTCAAGTGAGCAAATGCGTCTCACTCTAACCGCCAATCCCTGTACTAAATTCCGTTTAATTTTTTGGGGAACAAAACTGTGGAAATTAACGTATTGTCTCGTCCAGGTCTTCTTTTGACTAACACCCGCCGACCTTTTCATGCGGGCGGCGTGGGGATGATGAGTGTTAGTGACTTAATAGCCCCTGAGGCATCTATAAACACTGTTGAGTTTGTACATTTTCTTTCGTTCATGTAATTGTATTGGCCTGAGAAAGAAGTACCGAAAACGTGCGTTCGCCAACTTGACTTTTCAATTGTAACACGGGAATATTTGCGAAACGTAGAAATTACTACGTTGTTTGGAAAATACTGTCAAATTTCTAGACTCACATTCAAAAATTTAAAGTAACTGCCACTTCTGCCGTGTTTTTTACAAGATATCTATACGTAGAAAGTGGCGTTAACTTCTTTATAATTCTTTCATACTTTTTCTGAAGTCTATCTATAAGCAAACAAGTCTAATAACAAAATCACCAAGTAAAGAATGAGCTTAATTTTTATAAATGCTTTTAAACGCGGTCATAATGCTTCTCAAACTATCGCCATTATTAACAAAGCACGATTAATTTAAGCGTATGCTGTTTTTCTGAAATCGGCCGGTATTTTCTAAACAGCCCAACGAACACAAGATCATGCTAGTTGTCTGCACATTTGAGGCCTTGCAACCTTTATGGGCATTTGGTCAAAATATCAGGATAGAGTACTACAGCTTGACCGCGCTTTAATGCACGGATAACAGAGCAAACATTTCGTTGGTGGTTTGTCGAACTTCCACGACAAGCTAGCAAAGACGTAAGCTTTCGTGAAATCCACTGTGCATCTTACCAGCGATGCGAATATTTTCATGCATATGGATATAACGGCCTTTGGTAATGTCTCTAAAATATTTGTAACTTTATAATTGCGGTGAACATGCTCTCTCCGGTATTGTTAAGTAAGTATTTAAATGTTTTTGAACTCGAAAACCACATATGTTTGGTTTGTATGTTAAATAGCATGCAGCATAATTAAAAGATTTTTTTAATCACTTCAGGATGCCGGCTTTCGGACAGATGTTTTTTATCAGTCGCCTGCTCAAACAACACTCGGCAAAAATTGGCCACTGAATTATTTTGAATTTTTCCTTAGATTTCTCAGACCCTTATATACTCAAATATATAAATCGTGTGGTACCGACAAAGACAAGGGAGACCGGAATGGCCGTTTCTGGTTTATTAGCCGTCATCAGCCAGTCATACCAACCCCACGCAATTTACATCATTCTACTAGTCGCTGTGCGACTGCCTGCGAGGGTTCTAGTATGAGCCCCAAGGCACAACGGAACGAGCATGTTTCGTAACCTGATCGGTGAGCGCCCACTATCATACTCAAATATATTTACACGCGGAGTGTCCTTTTTGCCCAGTTGTTGCCAAATTAATTTCGTTCTAAATTTTATACTCAAAGACGGAGTATTTAAGTTCCTAAAATCTTTTCCATGACATTCTTGAGACCGCAAAATATGCAATCAAACAGCATCGCATCAGCACATTGATGTTGCTAATAATGGGGAAAAGATGGTCCATGTCTTTTGCAATTTTTTGAGTCCAAACTGATATCTTTTCAATAGTGCCTAGATATATACGATTTTCCTTACGCGGAATATGTACAACTTCTTGTCTGTAAGTTCAAAGCGCAATCATAACCGCCAGTCGTGCTCAAACCTAGTCGGAATCGAAAATTTGAAAGTTCTACCAAATGCTTCTGCGAATTTGCGATGCCATTTGGATTTAAAAAGATAACAAAAATTAACGATAAAAATACCGGTTACTCAAATAGCCGTTTTTTTAAATGAAGTTTTTCAGGCTGCCAGGACAAAGTTCGTTCAAAAGCCAGCAGCTTAGCGTGTCCAAAATATCTTAGAGTTTTGCTTTGGGATTACTAAAATCCCAAATCTACTTAAGAAGGCTCTTTGAAAATAAACGTCATCCTAGAGCTTTACTTAACATTTCTTGCGAAAGTGGAATGGAAAACCCCTTGTCCACTCTGTCGATCTTTAGAAACCTCCTTATTTCACTAAATTAAAAAGATTTTTAATGCATTCAAATTCAACTGCGAGAGTGAAAATATTTAACAGATGCGGAATTACTTAATACAAGTACTGCACTGTATCTGTGCAGTCATAATGAATTTACGGTAAGACACATTCAGGTTAATAAGTCCGCATTTTGCTGATCGCTAACAAAATTCTGGCCACAGTTCCTAAACTAGTCAGTTGTGCACCCTTACCTCTAATTCTTTCGGCCAGACCATTTGTCTCACGTTGGTGGTTTAAGCGCGTTGTCCTGAAACCTAAGCGTTTCTAAAATGTTCTGGAGTGGACTCATAATACTCCCCCGGACGCCTGCCTTCCTGAAAGATCTAGTCTTGATATGTTTGTATTTATAATTCCGACATGGAGAAAGGAGGAACAAAGGGCTCAGGTCGAACACAAATGACGCTTTCAATTTACACTCAATTCGCAGCACCAGAAGCATCGATGAACACTTTAATCCAAAATTTTAATTGTATTACGATTTATATAACCCAATTCCGATCTTGTTTGTTTATGATAAAGTAAATTCGTTAGGCCACTGTTTTTGACGATTTAGATTACTGAGGCAGGTCTTAAGAGCGTAACTGTCCGAAGAGTAATTAACCGACATTCTGTTCATTTAGCTTAATATTACGGCTGTCCTTCCAAAGCTGGGCGATCAGTTTCCCTTGTTTTGCAACATAGGAACCAATGTCTGTTGGATTTGTTAAGTAACAAACGCTTCTTCTGACTCAATGCGCCAATTATGCCTCCGTGTTCTCTTAACCTCGGTTTTCTACGAATCCACGCAAAGTCAATTTTCTCAGAAACTAACGACCGATGCGGTGAGAGAGGAATAGAAAATCATTCCAGAAGTGGTCGACTTTTGTGTACACATGAATTCCGTGCCCAAACGCATTAAATATTGACAAGAATGTGCCGATGCGATTCAGAATGGACAAGCACATTTGTGTGAGACTGTAGAGCAGATGTGGAGTGAGTTTTAAATTTGTACTGCATGGATAATTTTGATGCCCATACTTCCGTTCCGCTGTATACATTCCCCTGAAGAAATCAGCACTGGACTGTGTTCTAATTTATTTCGCGACAGCTATAAAATTTCACCTGTATTTTATGGAAAGGACGAATAAAAAAATTCTGTTTTGCGCATTTTAATAGAATAGAATTTTTTATAACAAATCTATTTGCAGGAATGTTATGATACTGAGGAAATGAAGTTGATTGTTGTCGTGTTTTTAACTGTTGCGGGGAATGTTTTCAACACACTCCAAATCTCTGGCGACAGTGTGTGAGTATCAGGAAGTCTGTTTCTGAGATATGCAAGATTATACAATTGTGCTGCAGAACCAAATCATTTCGGAAACCGAACATATTGTTAAAGCACTGGTAAACTTCAAAACCCGCCTACTTCTCACACGTTAGCAATTAGAGTAGGCCGCAAATTTTACGACGCAAGTGAAATAATAAAAAAATTACTGTAGACTGTTATTTATGGTATATTATAGACGACTCGGATGGGTAAAGCGTTGTCTGTACACAAAGTAAAATGGCTGGTCTCAGTAGGCCATCTTACGTTAGTGCTTAAATTGAGCATATTTGTCTGGACGAGTTTAAAAAGCGACCCTTAGTTGTTATTTTACTAAATGTACCATTAAACTTTAGGCAAGAGTGTCTCACCTTGACACAGATTAAACAAGGCTCCCTGTTTTCGCAGAAATTCCAGGCGCATTGTAGCGTGAAGGGAAAATACCTGCATCGTGTTCAGGTAAGAGCTGGAAAAAAAACAAGTTAGCATATAAGATACTGATCACTGTCTTCCTCAAAAGGTAAATCGATCTCCGACAGCGGCCACAATGAACACTGTTTATCTGTCTGTGGGAAATCACTAAAACTTGATCTAATTGATTTCTAGTTAGCTGAGGGTACGTCCCTCTCGTAAAGTTTTATCGTTCTTGTGAGGATACACGTACAAACAGCCAAGTAGTCTGCATATAGAAATTTGAACTAAGACTATTGGGGGAGTACAAACCAAAGTTTTTGCCATGCTACGTCAATGACACCTTTGTAGTCGTCGACCGGGATAAAATCAACCACTGTGCAAAACTACTGAACTCATTCATTCCCGAACTACAGTTCACGATTGAAGAGGGAATAGAGGGCAAACCTCGATTCTTGGATGTTCCCGTCTGCCGCCAACCACACGGCAAACAGGCGACGTCAGTCTACAGAAAACCGACGAACACACTGCAAATGCTCAGTTACAACAGCAACTACCGACTGCAACACAAACGGAGCTGTGTACGCATGCTAATATCGACGAGTGGAAACTCATTGCAGCACGCCAGCCGCCAAATTGGACGAGATAAAAGCCCTCCAAGAACCCTTCAGAGCCTACGGCTATCCGCGGGAATCCATTGATCGGAGCTGAAGGCAGCCAAAGAAACGGAATAAAAAGCATAGTCAGTCAAACTCGTGGAGGAGCATTTCGTACATTAAAGGGGTCTCCCTCGCGCCACTCGGAATAGGTGTTGCCCACAGGTCTGAATCAACAATACGCCGGCAATTGACGCGGCCAAAACATCCGATCCCTAAGTCGGCCGTTGTCTACCGACTTTAATGCAACTGCAGAAGGTACAACTACGTTGGGGAAACAGGCCGACGGCTGCAAACGCGAATGCACGAGCATAAGTTGGCGGCGAGAAGATTGGACCCAAAGTCGAAGGTAACAACCCATGCGCGCAAATGGGATGCGCCTTCAACTTGGACGCCGATGGGATTGTTGGGGCGGGGCGGTGATCATACAGCAAGGCAAGTGCAAGAAGCCTGGATGTCCACCGACTGCTCTGTCAAACGCCGCATCAATTTGTCTTTCCCTTATCTGATTTTACGAATCTCCTTAACGGGGGACTGTCACGGCGCGGGACAATCGGGGCCGTCAGTCATCTCCGCGGCCGACGAGGGCGATTCAGGTCACGGTGACATGCGGGTCGGATGCAGCCACACAGGAGGCAGTGTCGGGTCACGCATTTAACAAAGCGCGCCATATAAGGGGAGCTGTGCGCAGGAATTTCCAGTCTCTGAAGATGGGTAGATGAATCAACTACTCGAAACGTCAGACCTCTAATAAACCCATCCCAGTGAACGCCTCTTCTTCTTTTGATATGCCACCTGGGAATCGCATTTTCACTACTATTGATGAGACTGAAGTAAATATACCCCCGCATGTAGTCGGATAACTAGTTGTCTGTGTGTGCATGTGTGTGGCTTACTTTAGTTATTATTGTCTGCCCCCATACGGGCCACGTGGTGCATAAGCTGGACCAATACGGGGACCATGTTTGATTTCGAGAGGCGTTATCGGGCTGCGCGCCACAATAAATGCCAACATTTCGGTGTGCGATGGCAGACCCCGTTGCCGGTAGCCGTCGCGCACACTGGGACACGTGCCGCATCCCTCTCATTAATTTTGTTGGTCAAAAGCCTGGTCAAGTGTTTGTCGTGAAACAGAGGGCGTGGGGTGGAACGCCAAGGTGCGAGCTCAACCGTGCCATCAACTCGCACACTCCCCCGCCTCCGCTCTTCCTAACTCTGTCTTGTCACTGGGTTCAGTTGGAAAATAGAGATGAGGGAGTACGAAAGATGTCGCGCAAGTCTACTATCGCTATAAACTAACTAACGCACAAGTCACCGTCCCTGCTCTCATCTTGCAGTGGAGCGCACGGTGGACATCGTCGAAGTCGACGGTCGAACTGTCAGTTATTAATGTGCACAGAAGAATGTCAACTAGCTAAGCTGTTATGCCTCTGGCAGCACTCAAATTTCTCTTCACAACCAGTTAGACCTTGTCAGATTGGCCATCGTGATTAAAGAGCAGGTGAGACGATAAAAAGACGTGAAACATAGAGAAGGAAGTAAGCTGATAATACCGTATCTGGGCAGTAATGGCCATGTCGATCTCGGCATTCGACCTGTGAAAAAAAATGATTTCCTGTTAGAAAAGAAGTGGTTCATACTGGATTTCAGACAAGAAATAGATGTGCTTTTGTAATCTTTAGCATGGGCGCGAGCCCTGTCATTTGCCTGACCAAACGTCTTAAGACTCTGCTTTCTGCTATAGGATTGCTGCTGATGCGGCTCGTGACGTATCTCATGAAATATTGGCTGAAATCCTAAAATATGCTGTTGGATGGGAGGGAGCCCTCAGATGGGGACGAAAACCTTTCTCATAAGTATCACAATTTTTCGACAGTTCAGTCAGTCCAGGACGCCAATTTTTGGAATTTACGTCTTTCCAGGGCGACAGCGAAATGCATGTAAGCCAAAAACGACTACTTAGGTAGGTGCGATGATGGTTTTTGGGTTAAAAATCAACGATTATGATATCCATAAGGTCTCGAAGTGCAAGTTCAAATAACAACATATGTACACATTTATTTATGATCCTGAAGAACTATGGAACGTGATCTGTATACATTGCAAAATGTTCTGTGTCCTGTGTGGTAAATCTCTTACAGCAACGAAAAATGCATTATATTTTACAAACTGAATATGTAGAGCATGCAGTTTTTTAACCCCGGCCATCACCGCAAGAGCAGACTGAATTCATATTCATTCGGGAATTCAAAACTAAAAAATAAACTTTCGACGAACGACAAATTTGAAGAGACTAATTCTGCTTCAAACGTAAGATAAAGAAACGCTATATTTATTATATCTCCTGTCAAATATAGTCGGATGCGCGAGGGGATCGGACGTCCTTGGGATAAAGGCAAATTAAACGAGTAGCCACTTTTCGCTAGTGTCGTTTTTGCAGGCCAACGGAAGCAAGCGTGGCCAAAAGTCTGCATTCTGATTTGACTAAATACAGTACGTGGTCTAACTCATGAAATGCCCACTGAAATTTTGAAGTGAGTTTTCGTTTCGAAAAGATTAATTAAGAAGGGTTGTAAAACTCAACAGCCTTTAACACAATCCTATTAAAATTCAGCTATTTCAGGATGCCGGCTTTCGAACGAATTTCCTTCCGGCTGCATACAAAAACTATACTCCGTAAAAAAAGGACTACATAAGTAGCATGCATTTTTCTCATTGATTTTCGATGTCCCTAAAAAGTCAATTATATTTCATGGAAAATATGCGTAAAATGTTCATTCTTCTACTCACTCGGCAGACAATTGCGTCTTCCTTCAATTTAATACTCGAAGGAAGGGTACAAGTTGGTTTTAAACAGTTTCTTATTGTGAGATTTTTTAATATCGTGAAATGGCCGTTCAAAAAACGTAAACTCTTCCATTTTCTGGTGTTGTTTACAAAGTTAACAATAAGACTCAAATCCACTGCTAAATTTTATGAACCCCATATGATCTCCTCTAAATGGAGTGGAGAAATTAACGGTTTTCCGTACGCGAAAATATACGGTTTGTAGATTGGAAACACTGAATGCAAGAGTAACGGCAGTTCAAATCCAAAATTATACGGAAATTCGGAACGTTTTTAGGACCGAATTAAACCCTTTCTTTGAGTATGAATTCGAAAGAAGACGTAATTTGCTACCAAATGAATAAAGAATAAATACTTTTAGGACTGTTTTCCATAAAATATAATTGACTTTTTAAGGGCGTCGAAAATCAAGGAGAAAAATGCACGATATTTAAGCGGTCATTTTTACAAAGTTTATTTCCTGCATGCAGCCGAAAAGACTTTCGCCTGAAAGCCGGCATCGTGAGGTAGCTAAATTTTGAGAGAATTATGCTTCACGATAATTGGTTATACAACTCCACTTAATTAATCTTTTCGAGACGAAAACGCATTTCCAAATTTCGGTTGAAATTTCATGAGTTAGCCCACCTACTGTATCTTAACACTATGTTGCACCCTCCTCTGCCCGCTCCTACCGTTTATGCATCTTGAATCCCGTCTCATACATAATCGGATCGTGTTGTTGTGTTAGACTCAAACTGATGCGCACAGGCGTGCCGTACGCGTTACAGGGAGGCACAGCCATAACTGTGCGCAATCACACCTCAAGTCGACTTGACCTAGAAGTGTCACTGGTTTCCAGAGGAATAGATCATGTTAAGTCAGCGGGATGGTATTGCCAAAGACAGGGGAAACCGGAATGGCCATTTCAGGCTTATTAGTCGTCATCAGCCAGTCATGCCCAACCCCAAGTGTAGATCACTCGAGATTCGAACTCGGGTTCCTTGATCATGGAGTTCGACACTCTACCAATGAGCCACGGGCCGTTCTCCTGTCGGTTGTGATCGGAAATATCAATTATGACCGGCTGATGAAGGCTTATAAGCCAGAAATGACCAATCCGGCCTCCCTTCTCTGTGCCGGTACCATCTTATCGGCATCTTCTACTAGTCGCTGTGCGACTGCCTAGGAGGGTTCTAGTATGAGCCCCAAGGCACAAGGGAACGAGTGTTTTCCGTAACTTGACCGGCGAGCGCCCATCTGTCATAAATCATGTTAGGTTTTCAGCTGACGGGATAGTTCGACCTCTCCGCGGACTGAGTACTTGGCTGAAATAACTTCTCCTCAGTGTGGCCCTGATTTAAACTGTCGCCAAAACCTGATTTGTTAGCTCGCTAGGTCCGACGCGTATGTAGTACGTCTACACCGATCTGCATGCTAGTTTACACATCGCGCACACAACCATCTCCAGTCCTCATGACCTCGTCTGCTTTTTTGAAAGAGCGAATCATTTGGAAGTAGCAGCGATCGCTGAAACAACGGTTTTATTCGCCTGAAGTTTCGGATTCTCACTTGGACCCATCATCAGAGACACCGACAAAACGCGTGAAGTTGTAGCAGTCACTCCAGTGCTCCCTTTTCTGGCGTCTGTTTGTCGGTCGACGGCCGCGACAACCATGCTGGCCTGCAGACACAGCTACCCGCCAGGCTTGATCTTAAACGCCTCGTGTGGCTGTTGCACTGAATTACGTCCGCGCCCACAAAATGACGCCGTCGGCCGGCGTCGCCTGCCTCCCGTGGGCCCTCGTGATCATGCGCCGCCCGGCTCAGAGCGCTGACCAACCAATCGTATGTCCAGCTTCCAGCCAATCAGACTCGCGTAAACAACACGCCGCAACCCATGAGCTCCCGCGGGGTCGTCTTGTTCTGGCCCACAAGCAAAATGGAAACTCACGGCAACTCGCTCTGCGTATACAATAAATCATCCTTCACAACTTTCCGACTGTGTCATTAGAGGAGACGGACTTATTGTTTGTGTGTGGTTAAAGTTGATCTCATTTCATTGGTCGCCACAAAGTCGACAGTGCGAGCAGCATCTCTCGCTGCAAACAAACTCACGTGCGCATCAGGTGAGACGTAGTGGTGACGCATACGAATGAAAATCGGCAAATAATCGTGTCTCACTGGGGACTATTGAGGCAAGACCTACTTTCCCTGATCCATGAGCTTTGCTCGGCTTTCTTGAACTGACTGGAAAAAGCAGGCATTCCAGAAGCGTAGGGAGTGCCAAATCGGCTGATTCTTGATGTAGGAGAAGAGGAAAACGCGTTCGCCAGTTCGAATGGGATCTATAAATTGAAAATTGACATCTGTTAGACTATTCGGAAAAAACCGACTTCATTTTGAAATCAGGCGAACACAGTCCACAGAGTCTCCGTTCCCATACACCGGTGCCTTTGGACGTAAGGTGTCGATTAAGAGCTGGCCGAGCATTGAGACCCCGAGCATCCTGTTTCGCAATAGAAAATCTGATGTCACTAAATGTCTATTTCGTTCAAAATGCCGTACGCATTTTTGCGTTTTAAACATGTTTTAGTAAAATGAATGTATGTTGAGCCATCCTGTCGCAAACATTGTTTGAGAGGGAGAGAGAGAAATGCGTTTTATTCTGAAAGTTTACTTCTGAAACCTCCCGCAAAACCCCCTTCACTCAACAAGCCCTAATTTCAGTATTCTGGCCTATTTGCACGTAAGTCATTGCTCCAGGTAGAGAAAAACGTGACACAAATATGTCGATTTACGATGAGAGATATGCCGAAGCTCACGGAGCATGGAGTGGAAAGATTTCGCAGCAGTGATGTCAGGGTAGAGAGGATGGCCATCATCCTTCAGAGTTCCATTAGCAAACTGATTGACAAGTGCGGAGTGCCGGTGTATTAAAATGTCGACTAGAAATGCTAGCCGGTTTTTGAAATATGGAATGCTCTTGAAAAGAGAGGGGAATAAAAAGTGACCTTAGGTTACTGTGACGTTAGGGTGCTTTTTTGATTAAGATTTCTGACTGCTAAAAGCAATTGAAATAACATGAAATAGTTCAAGAAAACATCTGAAGGAAGAATGATAAAATCTTCATATGTGAAAGGCCCCATGACTGCTTTAATTCTATTAATGCTTTTAATTTTCCGAGAAATATTTGAGCGAACTAGGAGCAATTCTCTTGGGGCAAACATTTTTAGTCTCTGCCAACAGAACCGAAGAGAGGAGTCCCAGAAATCAGTCATGAAGAAGGAGACACGATCGCTGGGACAAGGGCCTTATTTGGCTGCCTTTTCGGATTCCTGCTCGAACGCATCAAACGGGACCACGTGATAGATGCGGTGGACCCACATGGGGGCCACATAAGATTCTGGCAGGCGTTATCAGATTGCACACCATAACAAATGCCGGCATTTTGCGGCACGGTTTTCGGCAATCGTCGCTCAAACTGGGACCCCTGCCACCCTCCCCTGCTATGTGGACCAGGGGGTGTGGAGTGAAGCCCCGAGATGCTGGCTCTACCGTGCCATCCACCTGCTCCCTTCTTCGCGTCGGGTCTTCTTTACTCTGTCTTGACACCGGGGCCCGGTTTGAAGGGGGAATGCGGTGGATGCTGTACAAGTCTACTGTCATTTTAAACTAACTCATGCACAAGTCACCGTGCGGGCTTCACCGTGCTGTGGAGCACGCGGTAGACATTACCGAAATCGACGGTCGAACTGTAGACTGACTGGCCGGCTGAAAGGTAGGCTGCAATGACCCCTTCTTAATGTGGCCTCTGTGCACTCCTACTCAGTGGGATTGGAGCCGGTGTGGTGGCACATGTCCCCACCCATTCCCACTCTTCCTGACTCTGCCATAACATCGGACACAGGTGGGCAGTGGGGATATAGTGCGGTAGATGCTACGCAAGTCCATTACAAGCAAAAAACGGATTTACGCGCAGTTTACCGTTCCTGCTCCCACGCTGCTGTGGAGCACACTGACGACATCATCTGCAACGATGGTCGAACTTCCCTGATTCAGAAATGACATTTGACTGGCCAGAAGTGTGAAATACAGGGGAATAGGCAGTCTGAGTTTCGTCACATGCAGGACGTGACTTTGCTTTTGATCTAAGTCGCCGTGGCAGTGGGAACTAAGGCTCTGTTGGGAAAATATGCCTGAAAGGTCTGGTATAAACACCTTTTGGTCGGTTTTAACCCGTCCATTCTACGGTTTTCTTAACAAGAAGCAAGCCATATACTTTCCTTTTACTCGGCATCAGCTCTAACTACGATGCAAATGAAAAAGTTCTTGGCATTATGTCCTGCCTTCTGCGATTATTAAAAATGAGGTTGGATGAGAGCAAACCAGTAGATTACCTGATTCAGTCGTAACTTCCTCCAGCTAAATCTTCGATACCGGTCTATTTCCTCGCCTAATCACTCTCGTAGCCCGAAACCAAACGTGCGTATCGTTGGTTTTCGACCTAATTTCCTTTCGTTCAGCGGAGCTCAAAGCAATTTTTGCTAAGTCAGGTGGGAACTGCGTTTTTGTTCCAATGCACTCTAAACACATTTTCCGATTAAACAATCTGTTCCTCACTGGAAACCGAGTTAGGACAGTTAAAATACCCAAATATGAGTGTGTGTAGTTAGTTTGACTCAGAATTCGATGTGGGCGTAGTTTTTGTCGGGGAAGGAGAGCCTGGCAGTTTGATCGTTGCGAACAATGACAACTGCTGTGTAGCTCACGGCGACATCTGTGACTTTCGCGTGAATACAATGGCAGATGGCCTCTAGCGCGGGGGCTGTAAAAGCTAAAAGGTCCGTCTGCGCGGGCCGCACGCGAGTAGGACTCCGCAGTAGGTACTAGCAGCTGCGATACACAGCCATCTTTAAGCATACTTTCATAAGGGTGAAGGAGCCTGCATAAGTCCTTGGTGGTGATTTGCATGATAGAAAGAGGCGAATCCAATTATCCTTTAGTAAACGAATTTCCAGTAGCCATTTTCACATGTTCGGAAAACATCACTACTTGAATAGTTCCAACTTCCTGCTCATTCTTGATGTCAGTGTGTATTCATTTTTGCCTGCGGAGTCGTACGGAGATTAGCCGTTTCATTCGTTATAAAGGAAACTATGCTGCATGCCATTGGTTTGTTTATATAAGGAAATCACTTGTGATTCCAAGAAATTCACACATTCACCCGGGCGTTTCAGCATTTCCATCATACTTCATTCTTTATTGAGGCGCCGAAATGCACCATGCTTGCACTTATAGCATAACTGAAAACGACGTCGTAGATGTAATAAAATGAAGTGGTTGTTTCCCGATTGCTTGAGATCCTAGACTTGGCACACGTCAGTCGCGTGGTTTAAGCGTGTATTTTCCAAAAACATGACATCAGACTTGTATCGTTTGCTACCACACTAGAGAAGTGCACGCAAAAATGACCTTGATTTCTTATAAATTTTCAAGTCTTTATTTTGAAGCCGTCTAGCGTTCATTTAACCTTAGTAACGATAACGACTAAACTGTCTATTTAGAAAGCAACACTATTGAATTCTTAAATGTTTAGTGCCGCAGATAAATATGCAGGCTTTTAAAAACCTCCTGAAAAATCAAGTCCACCCTTCATGGAGTGTCGTATCTAAAGGTGGTGCTGTTATGTACAAGACATGAATATTGAACTCGTGTTTAGTTATGGTCAAAATCTTCACAAAAACACCGGTTATGCAGCAAGGCGGAATTCATGTACCATACAACACTCGCAGAAGGCCAAGGAACCCACTTATGAGCCGATCCCCTCGCAACTGCGTCAGGCAGTGGCACAAGATCGGCGAAACAGGCGTGTTTGGGTTATTTTTAGTACCTTTATTGTTAGTATGGTAAATAATTAAACACCTGTATACGTCTGGCTGCCTCCCGACGGTTTGTGGATATTACGCTTTTGTGACATAGTAGCTGATGGATTTCAGCCGAAATATTCAAAGAAAATGTCGAACCTTGTCTAAAAAGATCGGTTCCGAAGGATTAACTCCAAATTCGCGCATCCATTTTCTCGGAAATTAAACGGGACAAGCTGAAACTGGAGTTCATATGCCAGAAAACACTGAAAACACCCATAAGCCGAACTGCTTACAGCTGGGTCAGACAGCGGCCCAAGATCGGTGAAACACGCGCGTCTGGGATTTTAGTTGGTGCCTGTTTTATCAGTACGATAAATAATTATACAGCCAGGCAGATGGTTACGAAGGTATACGACCGAGCGGGGGATTGATGGTACGTCAATTGGTAGACTTATTCAATCAATTTTCCACGAGTTCATGTTAGTAATGCCTAAAAGTAATCGCCGGAGCATCATGTTTACAGCTCAAGACACAGATTGTTAGATGGTTTAAATTTCCCTACAACCCCTATTTGGAAGCCAGCCGTAACGAGAGAAACTGAACACATGTGAATAATTCAGGGCGCATTATTTATTCTGATCGCAATTTTAAGGCCAAAATAAGATAGTTTCCTGACTCTCAGCCCTCTCTCTCAAGTGTGGGAGAGCAGAAGCGACCTAAATATAGTTCTTCGGACGTAAGGAATGGATTTAATTGGACAGCTTACGGGCTTTTGTATGCTGGCGTAAAATATCAAAAATAAACTACATAGAACGTGGCCTTCCCAAAGCAGCAAACGCCTTAGCACGTGTGCTCGCGTTCTCTCTGTAGCCTCTCCCACATGCATTAAAACACAACTCGGCAGTCGTGCCCAGCCGAAATCGCTGTTTCGGCGAAACAAAGACTCCACCCATTCACACCAGTGTTTAAATCTCCTACCACCTCTCGAGCCGCTGATTTGCCAAGTGCTTAGATGTGGCCGGCGACATAGGTGTGTTATGCTGGCAATAAAATTGATTATTTAGATACTCGAAGCACTCAGGACGGCAGTGGAGTCTTGCTGATGGATGAAATTACGGATAAGGATTTTTTAAAAAAATAGTCCGCCAAAGCATCTAGCAAAGTTTATCGGCAAGGCAATCTGTGCGGTTACAGGCTACAGCGTTGGAACATAAAGCACGTTCTACCCCTCAGCCGTGTTTATGATCAACGACTAGGCATTCCTACAACGAACTGATAACTGCAGCTGCGCACTGAACAATTTTACAGGAATGATCCTGTTTTGTTGGAATGAACCAACTAACTTTAGAATGTAAAGATTTGAAAGTTTAACCACAACTGCATGAGCGCTGGAAGGATGATTTTTGGATTACTTGCAGTCATCGGTCGGCGACACCGTCTATATGCACTTGTTACAAAGTTTTGATTAAAACAGTTCTAAACATATATGGCCAATAAGATCGTGCAAAATTATTGGTCACAACTGATCACCTCGTTTTTAACAGTTAAGCCTAATAAAACACAGAGTCTTATGAGGAACACTTTGCGTGGTCACATGGGCTCTAGTTATTGGTGAAGCGAAACACCTATCAAAATTAAATTTAACCCACCCTCCACAAAACTGAACTTATTTGGCATTTATGAAGAGAAATGTCTGTCCGAATAGTGAGCAAGTGTTTTAAAAATATGCACTGGTCAAACGACCTCGGAAATCTTTAAACCGATAATGCACCGTGCAGGATCACAACATTAAAACATCAGTTCTGCTCAAAATGTCTGAGCAAAATCTGTTTCTAACACCCGCCTGTCTGAGTGCAGATGTGCGTCTAGCCTAAGTGCGATTAAACCTAGGCAGTTGGAAACATGATATAATTTGACATAGAGAAAGGCTGACTTCTATCCCCCAATTACTTACCCTCAATACAAAAGACCAAGGAAGTCGTTAGTATGCGTTTTGCAGGCACAAAGTCTTCCGCTTTCTGACATTCATTGAGAACGAAGACGACCCTGCTGAGAAGCATTCTCAGGCCATTTTCCTGCAGAAGACCGCCGGTTTTAGTGCCCTAAAAGGAGACAGATTTAAACTCTCCAAGTATTGCGAAACATTAAACATTGTCAAAACCAGATTGGTGGTTCGGAAAGGATAGATTGTATGTGGATTTTCAGGACCGGTTTCTGACATGAATGGTACACAGAATATGGTAATGAGTGCAGCGATCGGTTGAGTAGGGAATTGACGCTTCTGACTGGCATCTGACAAAATAAATAGACGGAAAAACGGTCCAGTTATTCACGTACTACTTATGCCCTCCCTTTCTCATTTGCTGACACCAGTCTCCGCAGTTGTCGTTTTCGCGGATCAAAGCCAGCATCTCCATGTCCCTCCCCTACAGTTGCCTCCAGCGCTGCGCTGTCCACCGGCAATCTAACAGACGCGGTGAACGTTTCCGTCTCCAGATGGGACTATTTCGCATGTAGCACTCCTTCTCCTTATTTTATACTGTACCACTACTACGCGTTTACACAATTACTGTCATAGTATACTTTTTATGGTAGGGGACGCTCCCCGATCGTTCATACGGAACTCCCTCGTTCCGTTGTGCCTTAAGGGCTCTCTCTCTCGAGCCCAACCAGCAGCCGCACAGCGGCGCATGATATATAGACAGAATGGCATTACCGACAAAGACAAGGGAGACTGAAATGGCCATTTCTGGCTTATTACCCGTCGTCAACCAATCATACCCAAGCCCAAAGTGTGGAACACCCGGGCCTCGAAATTGCAACCTGTTACTTAGAAGTCCACGCCTCTAATCACTGGGCCACGAGCTCGTTGCCCTGTCGGTTTTCGATTGTATATTCCCGATCGTTTTTGGCGGCTGCATTGATGGCAGCAGTGGGATCAAGAGGAGCACACAACTCTTTCACTCCTCCTGACACCACCTCAACTAGCACTGAGGACAGTGTTGCACCTATGGCGGGAAGCTGTGTAACAGACCAAGGGATAAGATGTGTTGTTTAAATGAAACGAACAACCCTACGTAGGCGTGGACCGAGGTAGCCGGTGTGATGAAGTATCAGTGGAGATTCCGTTATCATAGGCGATCTTTCCACAGATAAAAAAATTTTAAAATTTGAGATCTTTAGTGCAATTTCACTAGTGCTTATTAAAAAACAATTTTTCGCCAGTTTTAAAGCAATTTATATATTGGCATTGCTTAGGAGACAGACACCCATAATTTAAATCGTAGTCCCTTTCTGCAATCTCGTTTCATTCTTCGACACCACTTGCCGCGGTGGTAGTGATAAAAGTTATCTAAACATGTTATGGGTATTCATAACGATCGCCTTTTAATTGTCAAGGATTCATGCCTGAACGCCAGGACGCTTGGGAATTAGGACCTCAGGATATATAAAGGCCATTGCGCAGTCACAGGAAGCAGAACTACTGGTTTAAGTCGCATGTCAGTACCTCGATTGTGGTAATGAGCAAATTAGCGTTAATCCCCCGTTTGTTTGACTGA
Organism: Spirometra erinaceieuropaei; assembly: GCA_902702965.1. Taxonomy (NCBI): domain Eukaryota; kingdom Metazoa; phylum Platyhelminthes; class Cestoda; order Diphyllobothriidea; family Diphyllobothriidae; genus Spirometra; species Spirometra erinaceieuropaei. The sequence goes on from CACRXP010000159.1 coordinate 347,535, forward strand.
TACCGCAACTTTCCGTTTTCAAAGACTTGATTGTGAAATTGCAAATGACAAATGGTTACGTCCACAAACCAACTTTAATGTCCTCCGTCTGCAAATAATCAGGACTCCCAGCAACTGAATGAAACAGCCATCTGAGCACTCGTAACGCCTCCGCCCGCCATGTTAAGAAGGGCAGTTTACAGAATGTGTTATTGCATACTTTAGGCTCCCAATTGCCAGATGAACTGATATATAGTCAAACATTAGGTGTATGCTTTCAGAAATTAGAGACGTGCCCACCCAAATGTCGGGTATCCTGCGTAACCGGGTTCGCTGGACTAAGAATGCATGCTGTGTGAACATTTTGACAACCGACACGAAAGCAACAAGAAAATTGGCTGCTGATTTCATAATACAAACGGTTCTTCGTGGCTACAAATATCTTGCACTTTGAAAATGTCTTCTTTTCTAACCACGGCATCATCAAAGCCCTCGTAATAGAGGGAATAAAAGCGAATTTGCCGTGCGTGGTTTCTTACGATCCTTCAAAAATTGTTTCGAGATAGGCATACACGGTTTAAAGGTGTGACGGCCGACGTGGCCTGACGACGAACGACCCCCCATTCAACCGGCTGCTCTGCGTGTGGCTCAACCTTTCGGTTCGACGACTGAATGAAGCCGATCGATATTTTGCTCTCTATTGATTGGCCGCATCGGGGCAGGTTCAGGCGTACAGGCGCAAATCGCATTGGCCCTCAACTTGGTTCAACAACTGCAACTGCCGCCCCCCGGAGTTGGTAGCACTCTCAAAGTCAAATTAAGGTTTTTTCTACTAATCCTGTCTCCCTGATTATTGATTGGAAAAACCTATTCTTGTCAAGACCTACAATTAGACATCACCCATCAGAATACATGAAAAAACTACAGAACAGTTTGACGTCGTCTGTCTTAAGCATTCTGCATGCCAATAAATCCTATCCGAACATTATGCCTTTCTGGTAAAGTATCAGTCACCGGATATGTAAGGCACTTTTGGAGGTTTTGCGGACAGCGAATTGTCCGTAGGTACTTTTTCTCCTCGTGGCTCGAAGAACAATGCCAACATGCAGAAAGTCTCCCAAAGTTAATTAATTTTGAAAATGACTAAGCGGCTAACAAGTTGTTTTAATTTTGCTCGAAAAGGTCAGAAAAATAATTTATAACTAATCCAGGTAACAAATAAACGCAAGCTACTATTCGCAAAATGAAACATATTCAAATTTCGTGAATTTACCTGGACTTCCATGGCCTTCGCAAAGGCCTCGCGACCAGTCGGAGTCTAAAATCGTAGAAGCAATAGAAATAACGCGGAAAATCGCAGAAATTCTCTTTTCGAGACCATTGTCTTCTATTTGCGACCATAATAAACTGATTTCTATCTCATATTTTGGAAGCATTTATCAATTGCTCAGTTAGTTTATGCAATCCAACGAGCGCGTATTTCCCGCAAAACGGATAGATTTAGCTTGAGACTCATTAACTTTGTAAGTATGTTGCCCTTGAGATGATTAACAACCCTGTGGCTTTCTCATTTACCAGAATAAAGGCAGAAATATTTTAGTGGATAGTTCTTTCGACAACACCGTCCTGACAACAGCTGAGTGTTTTACCTGCCGTCAGCAAAAAATGATGCCTGCCCTAGAAAGCAAGTTAAATACAGTCCGAAGCTACTAAATACTGCATTACTCAGCATACCGTGAAATGATTAAAATAATACTGCAGCTATTCTAGAGTGAATGGGATTATGTGGCTGCCGTTGGTCGGAACTTCTGGCAAACTTGGCAACACGGAACACTACTTACTGCGTCTTATCTTTAAAAAAGGCATAGGTCCCTGGAGACAAGAACAGCTCATATGTTGGGAAAACCCTGTTGGGAAACGTGGTATTCCTGCGTGCCAGCGAAACTTGTTCTGCTTTTGAACTATCGTTCAAAGTCTTTGCCTTCGCTGAATAAAGGTAATTCTGGCCAATAACCCTGATGCCCGAGGGAATTCCTGTGGGCTATATCAGAGCTCCTCATCCAAACGAAGTGACATTCTTAAGCATCCTGTGTAAGGCTAGGCCTTTCAAATGGATTTCTATTTTTTATGAAGAATTACTTTCAGAATCAGGTGATAGATAAAATTGGATTATGCAAGACTGTGGAATTTGACAGCCGACTGAAGGGAAGAAGAAACGTGTGGAACAGTACCGGAGTATTTGAGTGACTTGCTTGATCTTAAACGATGGAAATCTGTGCAGAGGATCATACCATCACCACCAGAATATTATGTGTAAGTTTATTAATTATCTCAAGCAGACTGATGCCGGTTTCAAATAGGACGTTGTGGCATTATGACATTCAATAAACAGCACAATCTTATGCATATGCATAAAGTCGTTCCAAATGTTTCACGGGTTGTAGCTGTGTTGTGGTCATAATACCTCAAGAGGTATCGCACTTGCTGTGAACTGAAGTCAACATACATACACAGCGGTGTGTAAATGGAAGTTGATACTGCCTTTTGCATGACCATTCAATCAGCGTTGTTAAAGACTGCACTTTTCTAAGCCGCCGCCAACCGTTCTTTCTCGCCAAATAATTCGGCTAGGGCAGTTAGAATTGCAGTTTTGTTAGTTTCTAATATTTTTTTACTGGAGCATTTCTGGTTTTGATAAAACGACCATTTCCGCGAACGTCGAACAAAAACTCCAGTAAAACACGTTCGACAACGTCCCATACACCATTTAAACCCGCGATGCCTTCAATTGAAATGAGCAACTACGGCCACTCTGAGACTTTGCATAATTTCATGACGGCGAATATAAGGTCCTCATAATGCTAGCCCATCCATGAGAGATTCGTAAAAAACCTGACTTCTCATACGCACATGTGGAGCGAGTTATACTGTAGGTGGGCTATCTCATGAAATTTCAGCCCAAATTCCGAAATGCGTTTTCGTTTCGAAAAAATTAATTAAGCAGAGTTGTTAAACTAGTCAGCCTGCAACACAATTCTTTAATGTTTTAGTTACCTCAGGATGCCGGCTTTCGAGTGAACTTCCTTCCTTCTGCATGCAAAGACTAAACTCCATATGAAAGTGAATACTTGATTAGCATGCATTTTGATCATTGGTTTTCGATGCCCGTAAAAGTCCACTTATATTTCATGTAAAACATGCATAAAAATATTCATTCTTTTGCTTATTTGGTAGTAACTTACGTTTTTTTTCAATTTTGTACTCAAAGGAAGGACTTAATTCGGTTTTAAAAAAGGGTTCTAATTGTGGACTTTCAAATACCGTAAAAAGACCGTTCATAAATCGTCATGCCTCTGCATTTAACAATGTGACTTGTAAAGACAACAATATGGATCAAATCCATTGCTAGATTTTATGAACTCGACATGGTCCCGCTTTATTACCGTAGTGAAATGTGTGATTTTCCGTACGCGGAAAATATACGCCTTGTAGTTTGGAAACCGCGAATACAAGTGTAACGGTAGAGCGGGTTCAATATTATTCGGGAATTAGTAACGTTTTTGAAAACCTAATTATACCCATCCTTCGAGTAAATGATTGAAAGGAGACAGGTATCTACCGATTAAGCAAAAACATGAATAATTTTATGTATGTTTTCCATGAAATATAATTGGACTAATAGGAGCATCGAAAATAAATGAGAAAATTCATGCTACTGGAGTAGTCATTTTTTTCAAAGTGTGGTTTTTGCATGCAGCCGGAAGGAACTTCCCTGAAAAACCGGCATCTTGGTGTAACTGAAATATTATAGAATTATGTTGCGGGCCGGTTATTTTTACAATTCTATTTAAATAGTCTTTCCGAAACGAAAACCCTTTTCGGAATTTCGGCTGACATTTCATGTGTTAGCCCACCAATTGTAGCTCAATACTGAAGAGACGAATCCTGCGACGACGTGTAAGCCACTGAGCTGAGACATGTCATACGATTTCATGCAAATTGACCCATTTGTTCTCCGCACCGTCATGCTCTTAGTCAACTTGCTTTTATAGGCTGCTAGGGTCTTGGAAACCGTGAGATTATTAGATGGACCTCATCCTTTTTCTTGGTGTGATATATCGCTGTAACTCTCCAGGTAGTTCTAACGAGATTTGCAGTTCTTCACTCTTGCAGACGCGGTCCAGCTAGAGGAGGAAATAACAGTTTTCTGCAGTCTTTTCCGGTGTTTCTATAGTCTATTTAATGTTCACAGCTTAAATGAGATGAACGACTTTTCATCTCATCAGTGGACGCAGGGGAATACACTCTTAATCCAACACTTCGCTTAATTATACTCCTAACAGCTGTCGCAGTCTCACGGTCATTAAGGAAACAGCTCTTGCATTAATGGAAGTGTCAACATTTAGCTCCGTCGAAGGAGACGCCCAGCGAGTAGATAAGAGCTGTCTGTTTACAACGGAATTCTCGTCCGAACCTCTGCGTCATGTTGTTGAGAATTTCTTCGCAAACAGTGTCAGCAACATTTTTGACGATCGCAAATTATTAGATAGAATACGGACCTTTGGCGAACGACTGCTGTAATAGCAAACTTGACGTTGCACGACACGAACCGCGCCTTGTTATTCTTTCGGATTACTGGACGTTAAAAAGGCAAATCAATTTAAAATAACTTTAGGGCCTGAATAAACGAAAGCATTTCGGAGGGTTATCTTGTGTTCTAACGGGACTAATCGGTTTTTGCCAAGGGGAAAAGTGTTAGAATCTAGGAAATAAATTTATTAGATTGGAATTTCATAAATGTTTCCTAATTTAGTTAGTTTATTTTTGTCGGTTTCCCGTATCCAATTCCCGACCCACCTTTAGATCCGAGGTCAAATTTTTCTTGGGTTTATCACAACCTCCCTCAAAAATCAAGCCTGCAACATGCGGGTCCATCACGTAAAAACTATTCTGGTAATCACTAGTGGCACCGATAAGCAACTACATTTTCCTTGCTACACGGACCTATAAAGTATTTCTTGCGATTAAACAAGAGGAAGAGTGAGTAAAAGACGCGTTCCAAGAAATAGTCGGGAAGAAGTGAGCAAAATCGCTGAGACAAAAACTTTATTCGCCGGAAATATTGGATTCCTGCTCAACCCATTCATCAGAACGGCTTTCTGTGCCTGGTATGTGGGTGATACCTTCGTCGTTATCGAACTGGATCAATTGCTGTCATTCAATGAACGCCTCAACACGGTCAGCCCGGACAAAAAATTTAGGATAGAGGAGGAAGAGAACAGCCAGCCGACCCTCTTGGATGTTCTCTTATGCCGCAAAGATTGTGGTGGACTTAAGATCAAAGTGTCCAGGAAAGCGATCAATACGATGCAAGTATTGAACTTTAATAGCAACCACACAATCAGTTGCAAACGCAGTTGTTTAAGGACGCCCTATTGGCGTGTCGAAACACATTGCAGTGAGCCGTAAAAAAAGATTGCCGAAATACAATACCTCCGACGGGTCTTCAAAGCCAATGGCTACCCGCGCAACTTCGTCAGTGGGTGCATACGCAAAAGGAACAAAGGATCATGCCGCAGGAACCCCAAATTTTGACGAGCGCTTCCATCAAAGACGTTTCGGAAACTTTCGGCTGCCTTCTCGCTCCACTTGGGTTGGAGTTGCTCACAGACCGGAAGCAATCATCAGAACAGCTGCCGCGGCTAGAAACATCTGGAGTGGTTTATCGGATCTGATGTAGTTGCGGACAAAGCAACTACGTCGGAGAAACCGGAAGACAACTCCGAACGCGAATGGCCGAACGCGCTGCAGCAGTGCGAAGAAATGACGTCATCGCTAAAGTTGCGGCTCTAGAGATCCAGCCACACATTCAAATTCGCCGAGGCAAAAATTCTCGCAAGGGTTGACAACCGTGTGAGCTGCGAGCTACTTGAATCAGGGTTTACTGGCTCTCAGTCCATTAACAAGTGCAATGACCTACCCCTTTCCATACTCAGTGTTGGGACTTTTCCTAGGCAGAGTAATGAGCAACGCAAGGAGCGCACAGGTGAACACTGTTCCCAACGCCAGGGTATGCGGATCAGATAGACAAGCAATCAGCACGCCAACATCCAACACACGTGATGAAATTGCAGCAATTAACAACGCGAATTTCGGCCATCAAACAGTCAGCACACCAAGTGAAACGATCCCTGATGAAGGGAAAGCCGTGAACATTCATAGGCATGCGGTAGCATGATGACTGCATCCTATAAATACTGCAGTCCCTTATGCATGAAGCAACCGTATCTGCTTTTGTCTCTGATGATAGGTTCCGGCAGGAATCGGAAAAATTAGCCAAATTAAGCTTCTGTTGTAACAACAGTGCCTTCTTCTCCATTCTGAAGAATTTCTTTCAGACAGAGATTAAAAAGACCATTTAAAGACCGCGTCAGGTGTCTTTTGATTTTATCCGCCATTCTATTTTAACTGTTATTCATTCACTCTCACCGTCTAATGGGAAAAAGGTTCAGCCATTTAATTGTTATCAAACGTGAATTACAGTTTTCCTTGAAATACGTACCGACCAAATTAGCCAAATGATAGCTTATGCCTACTTTATGGTTTGCTTTCATAATTGGCCCAAAGTGGGCGTTTCGGCTGATAGGAATAAGTGCAGCGGATGGATGCTTTGTAAGAATATGGTTTCATAGTCTGCCTCTGGATTAGGAGACGGTCAAATAGTGAAGCTGAAATATGACGTTCCGACCGAAGAATGTGGAATGGATTGCTTACATTTAAGTTGTCCATCCCCGAATACTAGGAAATGTTAGTTTCTGCCTGCACTCAATCATCCTGATTGTATTTTAAATTCGAGAGAGTGTCTCGACCGACGAGTGTTAGAATCAACGCGTTGTCGCAGATAGCATTCAAATCGTTCTAGAGTGCTCACTTAAAAACATGAGAGAATTTAAGATGCCTTTGCAAACGTGGCTGATTTATAACTTTCTGTTCAATCTTGCTGGCTCTAGTAAATCGTCCGAAATGTTTGTGTGTAATGTCTTATCTCAGCTGATTAATGCACTCTGTGCTTAGTTCGTCGCGTCAAGGCGTTTAAAATGACAATTCCTCTCTGGAAACCAGGCATACAGCAGCCGCGTTTGTCAGTCTTAATCTCCCTCTGAATTAATTACCCTACTCGTATTTTTAGGCAGTCACTGAGCTCTTCCTAACTCATATTTGTTGTTTATGCAGATAATGAATTCGAGCAGACACTTAAGATTAGGAAACATGCAAATTAAGACATTTAGAACCGCGTTTCCGTGAAAGGTGAGGACTGAACTCTTCGCGACTAGTTTGAAATGCCTAGAAGGTTGTGGGTTCTGTTCGTTCACTAAACAGGTTTTCAAAAAATCATGTTGCAAATGAATCGTGCGTACGGAATAGTTTATCGACAAGATATCCTGTCATCTTGGGCGGAAATAAAATTTGGCTTATATCCGGAATTGTTTATGTTAATATCTGTCTTAGACCGTATCTGCGCAGTTGCAAATGTTTTTTCTAGTAAACGAAATTAATCTTAAGAGGGCATGTGTTCCAAGGAGACTGTCGCCAAAATGAAACAAAGTTCTTTATGACCGCGTAAATAACTTGCGGCAAAATGCGGATAAGCATGTTATTATCAAGAAAACCGAAATTTTCTATTAGTTGTGAACTGCCAATCTGTCCGCTTAAAAAGCCGAAACTCCGCGGTCTTGTGTTATAGCCTTTGCAATCATTCAAGCAGTAACTAGAAATTGTTCAACGACCGGCTGCCACTTAAACTTCCCCTTTGGCTTTATAATTTCAGTCAAAACGTTTACGACGATTTCTGGCAAATCACGCTTGCTAACCAGACAGGAATGATCGAGTTTTACATCTTTATCTGTTTATTCTCATAAAACCATCATAATACTAGCTTATATAGTTCTTTCATGTTATCGACTGATAGGCCATCGCTCGTTACTAAAAAGTAAGATTATTCCGATGCATTTTAAGCGTTTTTGTATAGTAAGAGACTCCTATTGAAGTAACGCAAATGTCATATGCTACATTACTCATTATTTGTTATTTCGACATGTAATAGCACTTTGGTCTCCATCAACAGAGCGCACCTTTATGACTCCTTAGTCTGCGCGTCTCCTGAGGTCTCCACAGACAATTACCCAACTGAAGCTTAGGTGTGCTTACCGAGGAAATTAAAAGCCCCGCTTCGGCCAGGCCATTTTCAACATAATCCCCTGACAAAGTGTGATGTTCGAATGTTTATAGAATCAACCAAGTTGAGTTGAGGGTGCAATTCGCCAGGAGTTACGTAATTACGTTTGAAATTCTGCATCGACGTCAAGGGACGGTGGTATCTACTCAGGGGGGCTGTTTAGACGTTCGCTAGGAAATCTGTCCGATAATCAGGACATAAACAGAGGCAAGGAGAAACAAAAATAAGGTTTTCTCTGTCTTGTACCACCCACATAAAAAACCCTAGGCATAAGCGACTTTAAATTTTGTTTCTGAACTTGAAGCCGCACTTCCAAAGATTTTTTCAGCCAAGCACTTGGATGTCATGTGACCATTTGACTCGTTTCGTCTGATTGTTAAAAATTGCATCTTCAACAGAACCGGTCCTTTCGAAAATCAATATTAAAGAGTTGTCCGCCAGCTTTCACAGGCAAACGAATCAAACAACTATTTTGCACGCATATTTTACAGCTTCCGCAAACCATATCACTCCACATGCCCGACGTATTCTCAATGAGTTCTGATTATTAATCGTCTATCTGACGTCATTTGTATATGAGCTAAAATAATCGTTCAGCATCACACCATACGTAAGCAGTGGAATCGCAGCACATCGCCTAAAATAGCCTTGATCATATGCTACGCTGTCTGCATGTCAGGCCTACGACAAGCCTTTTTATTAGCAGCCTGCGTCGATCTCAGCCAGTGGCGTAAGGCCTAAAGAACTGTGAGATGGTAACCTTAAACGCGTGCGGAGATTAAAAGTTGGGGTAGAGTTGATGCATGCGTTTCAGACCACATTACAACTGGAGGGCAACTATGAAGTGCAACACGAGATCTAGAAAAAAAATGTGACGGATATTCTAAGAATTAAAGTTTATCTAGCCGTTTCGATTTCATAATAAGATGGGAGAAATAAATTCTTGTAGAAAAGGTCTAATCTTTGGAGGTTTTTGGATTAAGAAATTATATTCCTACGCGGCACGTCAAAAATTTTTTGCTGAGAGAACCGACAGGGCAACAGACTCGTGGCTCAGTAATTAGTGGCGTGGACTTCTAATTAACAGGTCGCGAGTTCGTTCATCGGGAGTGCCACACTTCGCAATTGGGTGTGACTGGCTGACGACGGCTAATAAGCCAGAAATGGCCATTCCAGTCCCCCTTGTCTTTGTTGGTAATGCCATTCCGCCTATATCATGCGCCGCTGCGCGGCTGCTGGTTGGACACGAGAGAGAGCCCGTAAGGCACAACAGAACGAGTGAGTTCCATAAGAACGATCGGTAAGCGCGCCCTACCACTGAGAGGGTTATATTTACAATTTGACACTTTGAGAAGTGACTTCGAATAAGCATGTTTAGTTCATGGAAACCTACGTGCACAGCTCTCTTTACAGGGCATGTTTTGCCCAACGTGTAGGCTGAACCGCTGTATGTGAGGCTCTATCGGACCACCTGTCCGACGTGACCTATTCTCACCCCTGCCATGGTAGTCTCTGGCGATAACCGGCAATTTCCATTGTCCCACGACTTTACTGTCCTTTCATAATGATCTGCGTTTATGCGGTGGTTGGCTACACATTCGATGACAATTCAAGTGTTCAGCACCGCGTTGGTGTCGGGCCGTCACCTCGGCCCACAGTCTCAACGCTGACGAGGATGTATCGGGGAGAAATACGAAGCATGAATTTCCACTTCAGACTTTGGGCTCAAGCAGCCGTCGGTTGGTTCCTCCGACGTCATTGCAATTTACGCAGCAGCACCGGAGTCGGAAGTCAATGGGCTTGTTCTCCTAGTTTGGGATGGGGTCAATAAGCTACGCCGTTGGAGATCGATTATTAAGCTGGGCCTCTAATAACATCCTGCTTGAATGATCCGAGGGATCCAACCACAGCCTCCGTAAATACCATTTAATATGACGTGTTCACAGGACTCTCCCACCTCTGAAAATGGGATAGTTTAAATCGTCACTTTTTAATTTCTTCAGAAATTATCTACGAAGTTGGAGTGAATCAGTTTATTCAAGGTCTATAGACACGGACCGAGAAATTTATACATGAATATTTGGGCCAAAGTCTATCAGCCACGGCGGGTAACCGCGTAATATTCATTAACTGACAACAGGCAGCTAGTAGTATACTTTAGGTTAGGGTGATAACATACTAACAGCCCATGCACGTGTGTTTCGCCGATGTTTTGCCGCTTGATGGCGCAGCTGCGAGGCGTTCGGCTCGTCAGTGGGTCCCCCAGCATTCCCCGTGTTTCCTGGTAGATACTCCAATTTAGAAATTTTCGATTTTAATTTCTTCAGAAATTATCAACTAAGTTGGAGTACTATAGAGTTAGTATGGTATCACCTTACCCTTGAGTATACTACTAGCTGCCTGACGTCAGTTAATGAATATTACGCGATTACTTGCCGTGGCTGATGGACTTTGGCCCAAATATTCATCCATAAAGTTCTTAGCCTATGCCTATAGACCTTGCATACTCTGATCTACTCCAACTTCGTAGAAGATTTCTGAGAAAATTGAAAAACGACAATTTTTAAATTGGAGTATCTACTAGAAAACATACGGGGAGCCCCTCGCATCTGCGCCATGCAGCGACAAAATACCGACGAAACAAGCCTGTATGTGCTTTTGGGTAGTACCTGTGCTGTTAGTATGGTATCACCTTACCCTAAAGTATAGTTTAAATCGTTAGTGTAAATGTCAGACCGAAAGTAATTCTGTCTTGATATTGGCAGGTTTTCATTTGGAAAGAAACTTTTTGGAGATCGAAGCCGTATTTAGCATGCAAAATCGTTTATATCTTTAGACGAGAGTGCATTCAGACATAGCACTACTGGAAATGATCGTTCCGTTACGCCTCAGGGCTGTGGTCGAAGGCTCACTTGCTGACCCACGTTAGGACCTCTGTCGCCTCCCCATTTTTATTGTTGATTAAAATCCTGGTCCAGTGTTGTGTAGACCAGGCTTTGTGGAGTAGAACCGAAAGATGCGGGCTCGGTCGCGCTCGTCAACCTGCGCCCCTCCCCAACC
>CACRXP010000159.1:362331-410895 GCA_902702965.1 Spirometra erinaceieuropaei
CTACGATCACTTCAAAAGGAATCACGCACGGATCACCCGGCGACGCTTCATCTGGCTGTGGAGCGCACGGTGGAAATATTCAGGCACGACGGCCGAACTGTCAGGTATATGCATAGAAGCGGTGCCGACAAAGACGAGGGAGTCTGGGATGGATATGCCTGGCTAATAAACCGTCGTCAGCCAACCATGACCAACCTCAATGACCTGGTTGCGTCTGGCTGAGGATGATTACTAAAGGCCTAATGACCATACAAGTTTATCTTGTCTTTGTCGTCTCCTTTCTCCGAACATAAATGCATAACCAACTTACTTCGCCTTTTGTGGAGAAAAGTCTTTTCGTTTAGTATGTAACAAGAATAATAGTGTAATAATACTAATATTATTAAGGCATACAGCAGAATGCCCTGCCTCATAGAGGTCACGCCATTTCCTCTGCCGAAATAAGGCACACACTTTACTAAATGTACATGAAGCAGCATATGTATAGCCCTACTAAGAGATATATGCTTGTATTAACATGGGGATACTATATTTCTGAATGAGTATTTTTCGAAGCATTATTTCAACAGATAATTATTGAGAGACGCCAGCATTTCACCATGCCTAAACCAGCTTGGGATAATTTTGGTTGCCGATTTGCATTTGTCGATTAAATTCCTTACAAGTCATTAAAGTGTATGGACGCATAGGCTCATTAATAGTGCATGCATACTAGGTGACCGTGTTAGTGAATCACATTGATCAAAGCATACATGGAAGGTCTAGACAAGTCAAAGCGTAGTGCATTCCAATAAATGGGTTAAACACTATTTCTGAGTTATTTTATTAATGAAAAGTATGGACTTGTGAACAAAAGATAGTCCCCCAAACGAGTTTGATAATAAACGCAGGCAAACTCTCTGTAGATTCTTATTTTTTCTCCTAGAACGCATTTTTCTTAACAGGAGATACAGAATGGGATAGGATAGAGCAGTTAGGAAATAGATTTGTTGGCCGGCGTAAATACATAGAGACCACTGATAAATAATCATCGTATTCGAAAAAAGACAAATTGCACTCCTTCTGATGTTGACATTTGGATCGCCAAAAGCTAATTCTATTGTTTTGCTACACGCGTAATATTCAGGCACGTATAACTATATTACGGTGATCATAAACATGCTTTTTCAAACTGGACTTGTTTTCGACTAAAGCAAGATGGAACTCGCTCGGCTTTGCGAATTGAGGCATCATACAAATACGCTTCATAAGGTCATATGTCGACAGCCGACAATAGACTGCAAGTCGTTTTCTGCGTCGGAATGATGTGCTTTATAATGTTAACTCCCATAAATACAAAACCTCAACATTCCGGTATAAGTAGATTCGATTTTGTTTTGTGAGAAATTCGACATGCTGGGCTAACAAACTAAGCCGACTGAGAAAATTTGTTGTAGAGCATTTTTTGAGTTTATTAGCTGTCAGACTAACATCGGAAAGAGGGGATATTTTTGGCTATTTGTGTAAAACAAAAAGATTTTTTGGTTACTATACTGAAAGGCGTATATCCACTTAGAGCGATTCTGGGCGTTCATGTAAATGTTAAAACACTCACCAAACGGTCATAAAGGAAGAATTGGGCATTTACAGTTAAAACGTATCCTGATACTCGCATAAAATCTGAAATATTTCTTTGAGCGGAGCTCTTCCGCGGTTAATTAAGCAACATTCGCATGGGCAGGGTAAAGGGCTATGTCAAAACAAGCGACAGAATGTGATTATTTCAGGTTCATTTTAGGACAAAAAGTCTGCAAATCTAAAAAGTTGCGTCTTTTTCGAAAATACTTTGTTTACCCACATTGTGTCTCACCGAGTAAAAAAATCAATTTGCATGTTACAGAGGACAACTTTGGGAGCCTTCCTCATTCGAACTAATGTCCTCTTGCTGGAAAACATTCATTGCTTAACCAGTATTGCCAGTTATGTTAATTGGCATAGGGGACACCTTAAACCTAAGTTAAAATGTATTTAGGCCTAAACTCTTAAGAATATACTGCATGAGAAAGGCGCATTTTCTGGAAGAGATCCTGTAAAACATTTTCTGTGATTAGATTCCATGAGCTGCATCGTCTGCTGTGTGTTTGTTTACGCGGATCTGCCATTAAGCAACAAATACGAGCGTTTTACAAAAATAAAGATAAAAACAGTCATTTTGTCGGCGACAGGAATTTCTCCTAAGTGTGTAAGGGCTATCCAAATGCCTACGTTTTCACAGATGTTTTGAGAGGAATGAAAAATATTTTTTTCACAGTATTCATATTGACCCAACTGTGAAAAACTCGACGCCTTGGTGGGATTCAAAATCTGTCAAAACATCAATGAATTTTCACAGTATCTCAAAAAGTGATCTATAAAAGAACCTTTAGGGATTTTCCTCGATAGATCAACAGGATGTTCAGTTTCTTCGTCAATAGGTTTTGACGCTTAGGCGGCACTATAAATATGACACAGGTTGTGAGATCCAAAATGGATTTTAAGAAGTTTTCACAGTTGCATACTAAAAAACTTACCAACGCATTCAGTCTATTGAGAAAAACGCAAGCGGCAAACAAATCGCTGGAATTTAAGGAAAGACTAAAGACTGAGCGGTCTCCATGGTTGTCAGAAATCCCTAGGCCATTTTGGGAGAAAAAAGTTGCTCTTATTCGTGGAAAGCGAAAAGCGTATGATTCCGTCTGTAATTAAACCTCGCTTCATAATTCCCTAACATTTTGCTCGGGGTGCGGCCTTCTGGAAGAATTCAGCCCTTTGATCTTTTCGTTATCGGGCGCATATATAAAGTCTTAATTTAAATATGATACATTGAATTCTTGTTACAACATTCTGAAATACATCCTACAAAGTCAAAAACTGTACTTCGTATTACATCAGTTATTCAGTTATAATTATTTATTCACCCAAAAAGCATTTTCTACATCTTGGCATTTTTGCCTTAAATAATAAGTTAGTTATACCTAACGCACTATTATTTTAACTCTTTTTGCTTTGCTTGCGCTTTTCAATATAGTTGGACCGGTTTCCAAGGTGTGGAGACTGTTTTGTAAATTTATGCCGCCTACCGCCCCCTTAAACGATGAACTTCTCATTTCATGTCAGTTTTTTTAGGAAAATACACTAATTTATATAAAGTGCTCGGTCAGATGTGGTTAAGTAGCACAACCAGAAGTAACCAAACTCCAGCCACCTGGAATATGGGATCTGTGGCAATGAGGGTTTTAAAATACGTCTTGTCTTAAAATGTAATAGAGTCCACAAAATGCTTAATTGACTTATGAAAGTCTGTATTGAAAGAGTTGTCGACCAGACGTGGTTATGTAGCTGCACCCGGGATAAAATCCCCGGTCACCCGTAATATGGGATCGGTGGTAATGAGAGTTTTTACAGGTGGAGGCGGCGACGAAGTTAAGTAGCTGCATGCATGGTTTTTGTTTCCCTCACTGTACCCCGCCCTATGTAACTGTATGGGCCTGATGAGAATTTACCGAAAGGAACGTTTACTCGCCACTGTCTCTTCTAAATATAGTGGTGGGGATTTTCACGACGTTAACACGAATGATGTTGGAAATGCGCAGATTCAAGTTGAATGGTTGAGAAATAGTTGCCCAGACCTCTAACCCCATCCCCAAACATTAATCCTAACCCCTAACTCTAACCCCTTACCCAACCTCACTAGTGTTGTGTCCATCAGGTGGGGCTACATAACCACATTTTACTAAGCGCAGCTGAAATGCGATTATCGTCCAGTTGTCCATAAATACGGATTCTGTATTATGCGCTTGGTAAAAACTTTAAAATAAGATAGCCTTTGAAAGTATTTACGGTAGTAGAGAGTGTTTGGCGTTCATTATCATTTAGAAGGTGCATTTTGTCACATTTTAAGAGTCAGTTTAGCAGGAAATCTAGTGGTCGAACAAACTGAACTTACAAAAAATGTCAACGACGAGTATGCGTCCAATCTATTTGAGACCCTTCTGGAATAGGCGCTTTCAAACTAGATTTCTTTGACGGATATCTAAGCACTTTACATTTTTACACAGAGAGGCCAAGAAAAGTTTTGACAATTTTAACAGTTCGTTTTGGCTTCCCAAAAATACTGATATTTTTCTACCGCAAAGTAAGAATTTGCCTTTCTCATTATATTGCATTCATTTCCGCTATTTTTGCTCATTTTTCGGGTCGGTTCTAGGATTATAAATGCACGACAGCGCGACCATATAAATATTGATACTTAGTTGAAACTGTTGACAGTTTGCGTGTGTAATTTTTATATAAGTTATGCGCAAAACGTAACCTGCACGCGAGCTAATCTTCCATGTGTTTAAATCCGAAAAGGACTTTTTGATGTAATTATTTCTTCAACAACAAGGGTAATTTTCTAAACGACTAAACAATCACAGCCAATTGACACGGCGGATTTCCTATGTGCGTTATAACTGCATTTTAGGGGACCAAATCGCACAGATTTACCAATTTGACTTCTAAAAATTAATAATATGCGTAATTTGTATTGAACAACCTGTGTGTTAGCAAACTGATTCATGCGGTTAGGATCGAACGTTCACATGTGGCAAATTTTATTTAGTGAGATTTTCAACTGTAAATTAACCTCCTTTCAATCAAAAACACTTTCAAATGCGCGATCAAAGCCGAAGACAGGTATTAGTATTGGAATGGCAATTTTGCTTAAAATTATGTGGACACAATTTCGGCAAAGGAAAAAGACATTTATATGAAGGGGCCGAGTGAGCTAGCTAAATACCCAACGTTAATGGCTTCCGAAAATTTTCACAGCAGTTTCTGCCATCAAATTTAGTACGACGGGCCACGTACTGTACGTTATCCGACCTTTTTCGCATTCATCGCACAATTTTATTAACAATGTGTCCTTTTGTGATAGTGTAAGGCATGACAGCCTAGAATTAAAGTATTAAGACAGATGGGACAAAAATTGCTGCGGCATTAGAAGTGTTTTTATAAAACATACAATACTTTCTTTGGAAAAAAGAGTTTATGAAAAACATCATCCACTACCATAAAAATGGGGGACTGAATATTCTTGTGCATGTTTTCCATAAAGGCAGTTGATTTTTATGGGCTTCAAAAGGCAATGGGCGATTTTTACACTTCATATGATGTCACTTGTTACAAAGCGTATTTTTTCACATATTCTGTAGAATTTGACAACTCCGACTTAAATGATTATTGTACTTCGAGGTTCATCAAACGTACTCCTTCCCAAAAAACTCAAACTGAGGTCTCCTAATTACTGGCATACAAAATTATTAACCCAACATTTCTATCAGAATTTCATGCACCAAACTTGGAAGATTGAATTTTGTGCTTTCTGTTTAATTCTGATTTTTTTTCTTCCTGTGTTATATATGAGGTGGTTCCTTGAACTATATAGATGCTTTCAGATTTTTTACGGCCGGAAACTTGAACGATAATTTCCTTCACTATAAACTTTTCTATGATGTTATGTCTAAAGTGCTTTAGGTTGCATATGAAGCTTTCGTTTTCAAAAAAACATTTTTAGAATCACCGAGCACATGCGGCAAGTGAAAAACTTGGGGGTTGCAGAAGGAAAAGATAACCGTAAGACTAAACGAAAACCGTAAAAATATTTAAAAATATCCATGGAAAACTCACAAACATGTGCTCCTTGAATGCTTCATTTTTTGACTCCAGGGCTGCCTCGCTAAAACAATTAGAATAAAACATTGGAAGAACGTGTTTGCTGCATTAACTTCAATCACTACAAGGGAAATTGACTGTGGGAAAAGCAACTAAAGTAAAACGAAGCTATAATGTAAAAAGGGCTGCAGATATATTTGCTTGTTTTCCTGCTCGTTGTATTTATTTTCTTAAAAGAAAATTTATCGCGTTTCTTCTCCCCACGTACCACATTTAAAAATATTTAGCTGATGTAATAATGTTTGCCGTGGGCAGTTAATTTGCATAAATTAGTTCACTCGTCAGAAAACAGGAATCTAACGTAATTGCTGAGTAATAGTCTTGCGAACGCCCGACGCGGATGACGAAAGTATTGCTATTAATTGCTCGGCTTTGGACTGACGAGTCACCATCGCATCAACTGCGAACAATAGCGTTGATCTGTATAGTTGTCCATTTTAATAGGCATGCGATCTGAGGGCAGAAACGTACCATAAATACTATTGTCTTTATGCCCCCATTATCTTTAGTTTTAACCGTCTCTGATGACGTCTTTGAATGAGAATCCGAAATATCAGGTCAATAAACGTCTTACTCCAGTGATCGTATCCTTTTCTTCTAAGCCAACGGCTCCGTCGTCATGTGCATGTATACTTTCTACTTCCACTTGCCCCTACATCGCGTTCAGTAAATAAAACACCTTATAATGGTTTCGTTGAATAGATGCAGGATAAAGACTGAAAATTGGCGCTTGTTTTAGGGCTTGCCGATCAACACCATATGGACGATCCTTATCTAGTCGCTGCAGACCTCGGGGAACCGCCTTCATTTCTCTCACTAAGCTTTAGCAATGATGTAAGGCCCAGTTTTGCTTATTCTTCCGTTGAATGTCATAGTAAAAAATTGGCCTGAAAGGAGGCTTTCCATAAAGCTCTGTATCTTTGAAGCAGATAGTGCATTCGGTTGGTTCAGCGTTCGTCTGAAACCAACTAACTAGTCGCGGACAGCTTTGCTTTACACGTGAAATGTGTTGTCGACACCAAGGGCTGTAGATATCAGGGTAGGGCTGGCTTATGCGGACGTCTTAACATGACATGAGAATAGAAACCGTCCTCAACACGGGCAGCTAAGTTCTATATTTACTGCAGTCATTACGCCTCTACTTTCTTTATCTAAAACTGTCCCTGATAATGTGTGCGAACGAGAATTCAAAACTTCAGACCAATAAACACTTTGTTCCAGTGGTCGCGTCTCCTTCTTCTTCTTAACTGTTTTCTAGGATTCACCTGTTCGCGTCTACCAGCAATTAAAGCAAATTCCAACCGCAAATACTCCGTTAGCTAGTCCATTCTATAAGTTCACAGCAAAGTTTTGGCCTCGTATGCATTTTATATGATCAGTAGACCTTCAATTTTTAAATTGCAACGGTTAGCGGTGTTGCATAAGTGTAGTTCTAAGCATTCATAAACTTGTTTCTGTTACAACGTGCCCCTCCAGAGCGATTTTTTGATGTGGGATGATGGTTGCTTCAAAACTGAGTGCCGAGTGCAAATTATGTCACTGTCTCATTTTTACTAAAATACTAGACGACAGAAGTTTCCTATTCCTTGTCTGAAGGACATCCCTGTCCTACTGCCTAATTAAACAAGACAAGCTAACGTGAATTGTTGTTGTTTACTTCGTCAACTCATTACATTAACCTGAAGATTTCCTAGGGAGCATGAATTACAGTTGGTAATCGTCGGGTCAGCGAACTAATTCTAACCGCGATTTAATCGTATTAGGGGTTCTACGGGGGCATTATTACAGTCAGATTGGATTTTGCGCAAACAAATACGACCACTTATGTTTTACGGAAAACGCAGCAAAGGGCACCGTCGGTTGAGAGTACTAAAAGTCTTAAATAAGTCAATTGGCTAGCATATGCTTTCGGTAATTCCTCATCAGGCCTGTACAATTGCAAGGAGACGCAGCAAGCGAATTAGTGAGACGACGTCTCAGGACAGCTCTCGCGAGTGCCTTCCCCGCGGCGAACTTGCGCGTATTCTTCGCAAATTCCCCCTTACTACGGTTGGGGGGCAAAGACCGGCTGCCGTTACAGGCCACATCCATGCGTATTTATTCATTCACCTGTTCCTGTGGAGCGGGATATATTGGCCGTACAACCAGGCGTCTGGAAAAGAGAATATGCGAACACATGGCTTCCTGGCTAGGTAGAGGTGAAAATCGATCGATTTCGAGTTCAATTCTCGCACATCTAATCGATACGAACCATCAAACCGACGCTAAAGAAGCTTTTAAAATTGTCTACCGGGCACCGGCACACTACTCTAAAGGCCTGCGCAAACGGGTGCTAGCCACAGCCGAAGCAGTGGCCATTCCACTGGCGAACGCAGCACTCTGTTGTCAGAAGACGCTGACACAAGCAGTCTGTCTGCCCTGGCCGACTCCAGACGGTGATCGTACGCCTTCCCGACGCACTGAGAGCAGTCACACGCACTAACAGTGCCTACAATCTATCCGAAACCCATCTACTTCCGCCCCCCCTTCTACTCCAACTCCTCCCCCCCCCTCCCACCCCAACTCCATTGTCCTCAACACGCTGACTACATCATGCGGGCAGCGTGGGAACATGGAGTTTGATTAACCCAGTCCCCGAGACGCATTTATACAGCTAGACTGATCATTTCCCTTGTACTTGTACAGGCCCGATGGGGTATTACCGAAAGCACATGCTAGCCAATTGACTTTTCAATCGTAATATGGGAATATTCGCAGAACTAAGACGGTCTTAAATAAGTATTTAACACATCACTTAACACACACGGTTCGCCTGAGGAATTGGATCACATCGGCGAGGCGCCTCAAACACTCTATTACGTAAGCGGTGTACTTGAGCAGACTATTAAGAGCCTAGAAGAGCCTCAACTTTACCTGCTAATGTTTTCTTATTTTTCAGGAAACGGCTGTACAAGTAGTCAGGATTTTATGCATTTCCAGTTCGTTTTATGCATGTACAGAGTTTATTTCCCAGATCTTGCAGCGGATTTCAACTGCCTCAAAAAGGAAAAAAAGGATAAGCAGGCGATTCAAAATTGAAAATTCGTGAACAATGTTTACCAAATGAGAAATCAGCGAGCAAATGCCTGACCGCTTCGCAAAACAACTCTTACTAACAAAACTACTTTGACTGCTGCCTGCGCAGAACGCATATGAATACCTCAGCATTTATTTTTGAGCTGAAACAACGCAAAAAAACTTAGGACGCAAATATTGTGTTTTAAAGGGTTGGGATAGAACGAGATCAGCACGTGATGTTCAATAGTTTTCGATGAGGAAAATTGATGAAAATTATAATCCTTGGGCTCGCCTGAAGAGCTGGCCTTCTGTCATGAAACGACCCTGCACAGAAGGGACTGAACCGGTCGTCACTGTTGCGGAAGTTACTAATCAAGCCGCATGGTAATACTATAAGGACATCGTGAAACCTTGTGGCCTAAGATTGTAGTTCTCTGGCTGATTTGTGCTCTTATGGGCAAGTCTGCAGTTTCTGCCCGGTTTCTCGCACATAATTGTATTCGCCTTCATTGTAATTTATCAGCTACTCGGAGACTAGACCCTAAATCTCAACTAGCAACACACGTTGGAGAAACTGGGCATACTTTCGATCTCCTGGGAGCTACCATCATAGGCTGGGACAACACAAACCAGAACGGCTAACTCTCGAGGCGTGGTTCTCCGATGCTCACTCTATCAGCAGGCATCTGGTCCTTCCTGCAGCTTACAAAGTCCTACGTCATCACAATCATAGAGCTCAGGACCAAGCAACCATACCGGACTTAAGAAGGCCGTAAGGTGATAGCCCAACGGCGAGTTTACTCTGTGAAGAAGAACAAGAACTGCCAGACCGACCACCCGACGAAGGTTTAATCAGCTGCCCCAGACGGAGTGGTGATTCAAAAAGCCCGCAGACAAAACGTCCGTCAGCCATCCCCCGAGAGGCCAAGGCAGCGAGAGGAGAGAAAAACTGATCAGCATGAGGCCGACGGACGCGATATGCCGCTTGATATTTCTGATCGATTAACTGCATGTTATAGTTTGACAGTGGAAATCCGAACAGGCTCCTTGAGACGTCAGCATCTAAATAAACCTGTTCTGGAGTGCCCATCTTCTTCAACTCGTCAACTCAGATTTCTCAATGTTGCTCATCTGAGCAATGTGATTCGTTGTCACAAAAGTCATACCAAGCTTCAATGCACAGATAACCGAAATCGTACACTGGGAAGCCGATCAAAAATTAATTCTAAACGAATTTTATTTTGAATTTTAGATGAATTTAATACAGTCTGGGGGATACGTAGGTGGCACTTTCCATACGAAATTATCAAGAACAATTGAGGAGCACTGCCTGACCACGAATTGCGTGCACTTCCGACTATCGCCTTATTTTAGCTCTATTCAGTCGTTTTATAAGTCCGGAACCCTATCCTGTATTGGGATTTCAGATGTGCGAGCGGTCACTCGCATAATGACAAACATCTGGAAGATCGCTGAAATATTTCATATGACCAGCAAATTAAGTAGTTTGAGACTAAACCATCAGGAGAGAGTGGTTTTTCCCCTCTCCGTCATCTTCTCCTATGCATATGTTCCTGTACGGTAAGCATCAGAGATTATGCGGCATTCTTTGTTTCCGGAGTGAATATATGATGAAATATGACATCAAAAACGGAGACGCCAAATTCCTTCCCTCTTTTTAAACGGCTATGTTTTACGGCGCCACCATTGTTAAAGATTATCTGCATTCATCTGTTATCGAATTTAAATTTTTAGGACTACTCACAGACACTAAGAAGAGATTTAGAAAAACATGAGAAATAGAAATTAATTGCATAAAATATGGCACGAACGGCCAAGGGAACCTAAATAGGCTTTTATATGGTAATTACCTTAGGCCGTTTACAGGGGAAACTTACTGAAAGTTTCACTACAATCCGCCTACTGAGACAACCGTAAAAGTTCATTTTGTTAATATTACTGAAAATGAATTTATCTTATATATATCCGCATTTCCTGCAAGTAAAAACTCACCTAATTTATCAAAGTTGGTTACAAAGAGATAAGATTAATTTTGTTTGAAGGAACTGACTGGAATTATGCGCAAACACCCAGAACCCTTTCGGATTTAGTCCCTATAATGTAGGTGACTTATTACAAAAAACACTATCCAGTATGAAACCAGGCAGAAAACATCTATCAACACAAAAGACAATCGGCGAACCACCTTCAGTCAAAGGAACATGAAATATAAATATTGCAAGTACCATTTCATTGATGATAAAGACATTTTTTTAAAAAACCGTTTGGACGCCAAAATGGAAAAAGTTTATGCTACATGAAGAAACTCAAAATTGAGATGTACATGTTGTTTATCCATGAATAAAGCGAATTAAGTTGGGCGACTTAACAATATTAGTTTGTATGCGACGTCAATAAATATCATCCAAGGCGAATCTCATATAAAGTATGGAACAAAGTCAAGTGTGTACTATCCGACTGTTTGTTTCTAGATCTTGTCATACAAGATCAATGAACTTTCCCGGTTTTTCATTATTTGAAATACAGTTAATTAAATCGGAGAGAGTTTCGCTTGATTTTGCTGGCATGGATGTCAGAGAAATAAGCGTTTCAACACGTTAGCCTATTGAGCGACTCCTAAGTGATTAATAATTTGTGCATAAGTCGTAGATCTAATCACACATTTATCCTTCTGGGTATATTAGTAGAACGTTTTCATGTCAAATCCATTTGAGGTGTTTTCAGATGATGAATTTCACTGAGTTTCAGATCGTCCTTAAAAAATCAGTGAGTACTTCACTATTTCAGCGTTTTAAATTAGTTGCCCATAAATATGCATTGTGTGTCACGCATTTATTTAAGCCTTCTCACTAAATAGCTTCTTGAATACACTTGTAAAAATAGTCATCGCGTGGACGTTCTTTGCTTGCCAAAAATGGGCATCCGAAAAGATGCTCAAAAACGAATATGCTTTTGATCACTTTTCTAACTTCATATTGTAAGTCATCTATTCGAAATGTGTTCTACTACTGTGTTATGTTTACGGATGTTCATATAGATGTCCCTTGCACAAGCCGATGCCGAGAAAAGGATCAAACATAATTTCTCTTTGCATTGCAAAATTTTGCTGTATCTGCCTAATTATAGGCTCAATTCAACGACCAAGAGGGCGGCCACAAACATATATAATTACGTGTTGTACAAGTTGCTGATGCTTTGTCCGTGCCGTCAATGGAGTATGTAAAGGCAGGCGCCGGATATAATTGAAAGAGACTTTACGTTCAAAATTTTAAACGGCAATCCGATGATGGGCATTTTGGTCACAAGCTATACTGTGTTTGAAATGGAAAATAATGCGGACGCGTTCAAACAAAGCACGGTCAATATGCGCCTTTACCGCATTTTAAAACGTGATCGTACACAGATTTACGAGTCTGGAGTTAAATATTCGCAAAACGTCCCGTTTTCCAAATTATAACGAGTTCTCAACCTGCTTCGTACGGATATACAAAAAATCGATTTTCAAGTGCGGCAAATTATGTATGCTAAAACGTTAGAGATTATGTTACTCTTTTCTCAGGAAAATTGGCTCGGTTAAGCAACTTAAGCTCGGAAAATCTGTTAACATAGGAAACCGCCTAAATGTAGGGCAACATTAATTTATGCTCAAATGTATAAACATTGGCCTGGCAAACTTACTTAGACATAAACATTCTACACTAATAAGGACAGTTTGAGAAAGAGACTGGGCGATTGAGAAAATGCGTTCGCGTCACCTAGTTTCATGGCTGAGGTCACATGCTGTTCCCTGGTATTAGACGCTAAACTTTGAGTCCAACCTCAGCTCAAAAATGCATAGGCCTTTTTACTGTGCCGGTGACAATTTTCCAAAACCCTTAACATAGAAAGTGCTTGAATTAGTCCGTTGATGCCTCGACTATCGAAACGGCCATTCGTAGGTTTACGGCATTTGTCGTGCTTAGTAGACCACATAAATACGAGGGCATTTAAAGAGTAAAAACACGCATCCCTAAGGGACTTCGATGGTGGACCAATGTCTCACATAAGATTGAGGGCACAAGGCCATATTGAGCACGTCTACTCAAACTTGCCCTATTTAATTAGCTTTAAGGTGAGCTTGGAGCGATTTCTTACATTCGCTCCGCGCCGTGCGCCCGTACTATCGTGACTGATCTCGCAAAGCCCTCTGGTGTCACTCACTTGGAAGACATTCTTATGCAAAAGAAGGTGGAAATTCAGGACTTTCCACCTGCAGAAATCGTAATACCTTATTTCGTAAAATATTTGTGAACGCATTGTCTCTTGCACAAAAAGTAGAAATGCTGATCGGAATTATACTATAATTCTTCTTGTTTCTACTACTACCATATATGTCATGTCAACTGCAAAGAAGAAAGACTTGTTTGTACGGCTGCACTTTCAAGGAGACGCAGTAAGCGAGCTAGTAAGATGACATCTGAAGACGGCGATCACTAGCGTATTAACTGCGGCAAATTTACGCCAGAGTTACACGAACTCTATCTTTCTACGTTTGGGAGGTAAACACTAACTACCGCACAGACCGGAGGTTACCATGAGGCGTCAGGTGATGAGACCAAAAGACCCACTGCCACGCCAAGAAACATCTGGAGTCGTTTAGCGGATCGGGCGCAGTTGCGGACAAAGCAACTACGTCGGAGAAACGGGAAGACCGCTCCCGACGCGAATCGCCGAACACGTGGCAGCTGTAGGGAGAAATGACGCCAACTCTCAAGTCGCGGCCCGTTCGACGAGCCCCGGCCACACATTCAAGTTTGATGAGGCCGAAATTCTCGCGAGAGGTGATAATCGCGTGAGCCGCTAGTTGCTTGAGTCATGGTTCACGGGACCTCAGTCTATCAACTAGTGCAACGACATCCCCAATCCATATTCCGCGCTGAGACATAGACTGGCCAAAACAATTGACCACTCGAGGAGAGCGCAAGCCGGTGAGCCAGATAGCCGAGCAATCATCACGCCAGCATCCAACGCGGATGATGAGACTTCAGCAATTAACAATTTGCAAGCCGGCCATCAAGCAATAAGCGCACCAGCGGGCAACAATCCTTGATGAAGGGGGCACGGTTAGTTGCTGTAGGCATGCGGTAGCATAGCGACCGCATCCTATAAATACTGCAACTTCCTCTGCACGAGTCACCCCATTCTGCCACTGTCTCTGATGATGGATTCAAGAGAGAATCCGAAACGTCAGGCGAATAAACCCCTTGTTCCCGAGATCGCTTCTTCTTCTTCTTCTTCTTCTTCTTCTTCTTTTTCTTCTTCTTCTTCTTCTTCTTCTGATCAACCAGTTCCTGGAACTCGCATCTTTGCTTGTCTCGACAATTAACAATTACCGTTACCGGGCCACTCGATTATCGTTCCCACGCAAATCGCCTGAAGAGGTCGGCTTGTTATGATAATAAGGGCAAGAGAGGAGGGGGAGGAGGAGATGGGTGACATGAGCTGTGAGCGATGTTTATGAGTCGGGTACTCGGAGCTTACATCACTGTCATCACGGGGCTGGGACGGTGTGCAATGACCCGCTGGGGTCAGCATTGACCACAGAAGCCAGAACGTCTTTGTTAATGTCTTTTGACAACATAGTACTGCCTCGGCTATAGTTAGCTCCCGTTGGCGTAGGCCTCTGGAAAAGCTTACTGTTGTTCGGTATACAACCTAAAAAGTTTTTTTTGGCATCAATTCGGCGCTTCTTATCAGAAATCGATCCATTTTCACCTCTGCCTAGCCGGATCCGTATGTGTTCACACACTTCCTTTTCCGGGCACCTCTATGTACGCCCAATGTATCCATTTCTACAGTAGCAAGCGAATGAGTATATACACATGAATGTGGCCTGCAACGGTAGTTAGTGCTTACCTCCCAAACGTAGAAGAATAGAGTTCGTGTAACTCTGGCGTAAATTCGCCGCAGTTAAAACGCCAGTGATCGCCGTCTTCAGATGTCATCTTACTAGCTCGCTTACTGCGTCTCCTTGAAAGTTCAGCCGTACAAACAAGTCCTTCTTCTTCGCAGCTGACATGACATATATGGTAGTAGTAGAAACAAGAAGAATTATAGTGTTAGGGGGCGCTCACTGATCGTTCATACGGAACTCACTCGTTCCGTTGTGCCTTATGGACTCTCTCTCGAGCCAAACCAGCAGCCGCACAGCGGTGCACAACGGAACGAGTGAGTTCAGTATGAACGATCGGTGAGCGCCCCCTAACACTGTATATTCCCGATCGAAAACCGACAAGGCAACGGGCTCGTGGCCCGGTGAGTAGAGGCGTTGACTTCTAAACCAACAGGTCGCGAGTTCGAGGCTCGGGTGTTCCACACTTCGGGCTTGGGTATGGCTGGCTGACGACGGCTAATAAGCCAGAAATGGCCATTCCAGTCTCCCTTGTCTTTGTCGGTAATATCATTCTGCCTATAGTATAATTCCGATCAGCATTTCTACTTTTTGTGCAAGAGACAATGCGTTCACAAATATTTTACGAAATAAGGTATTACGATTTCTGCAGGTGGAAAGTCCTGAATTTCCACCTTCTTTTGCATAAGAATGTCTTCCAAGTGAGTGACACCAGAGGGCTTTGCGAGATCAGTCACGATAGTACGGGCGCACGGCGCGGAGCGAATGTAAGAAATCGCTCCAAGCTCACCTTAAAGCTAATTAAATAGGGCAAGTTTGAGTAGACGTGCTCAATATGGCCTTGTGCCCTCAATCTTATGTGAGACATTGGTCCACCATCGAAGTCCCTTAGGGATGCGTGTTTTTACTCTTTAAATGCCCTCGTATTTATGTGGTCTACTAAGCACGACAAATGCCGTAAACCTACGAATGGCCGTTTCGATAGTCGAGGCATCAACGGACTAATTCAAGCACTTTCTATGTTAAGGGTTTTGGAAAATTGTCACCGGCACAGTAAAAAGGCCTATGCATTTTTGAGCTGAGGTTGGACTCAAAGTTTAGCGTCTAATACCAGGGAACAGCATGTGACCTCAGCCATGAAACTAGGTGACGCGAACGCATTTTCTCAATCGCCCAGTCTCTTTCTCAAACTGTCCTTATTAGTGTAGAATGTTTATGTCTAAGTAAGTTTGCCAGGCCAATGTTTATACATTTGAGCATAAATTAATGTTGCCCTACATTTAGGCGGTTTCCTATGTTAACAGATTTTCCGAGCTTAAGTTGCTTAACCGAGCCAATTTTCCTGAGAAAAGAGTAACATAATCTCTAACGTTTTAGCATACATAATTTGCCGCACTTGAAAATCGATTTTTTGTATATCCGTACGAAGCAGGTTGAGAACTCGTTATAATTTGGAAAACGGGACGTTTTGCGAATATTTAAATCCAGACTCGTAAATCAGCATAAGTTCACGCTTTAATTACCTATACCTACTCATACCTTGTATATGCTGCTCCCAGATGATAACGTGGAAGATGAAGATAACGCGATCGCCGAGAAGGTTTTTCTTATTTGTCGTTTCGTACTCGTGCTCGAGCACATCCTCGTAGATTGACCAGGTGATAAATACACGATTTAAATAGGCCCTCCTCGCACGCACCTGATAGGTTCGTCCCGCTTTCTTCTGATTGGTCCTCTTCTCGCTCGCAATTGGTGCCTGACGGCCACGTATGGCGCTGGTAAACCGATCCTGCGGTTGATCAATTTGACGTCTGATTTCAAGGCCTCATTTACTTCCCTCGCAGTTGGCTTTTGGCTCGGCCGAGCAACTGAGCGCCATCAAAGTCGAACGTGTGATTATTTTCCAGACACTGCATGGCGACATGCGATCGTACATCCTTTCGCCTTACGGCCAGAGTGTGTTCATGCATGCGCGTTCTTAGACGTTTGTCGGTCACGCCACAGTAGTTGGCTAGACAGTCTAGACATTTGACGCGGTAAATGACGCCTGGCATGTCTGCAGGTGGTAGCCCAAGAACGCGCGTATAGTTAGGTTCTGAAACAGTTTCACAATTCCCCGATAAGTTTGGGCCAGATCAGCGCCTGCATTACTAGTTAACGATTCCAGTCTACAAGAAGCATTTTATCCGCATAAGAAAAGGCATTATTTCTCTATGTTTTTAAAAAGATACCATGTTGATTTCGTGAAATTTTCCAATCGATGTGGCAACAACGAACGGTGTGTCATAAGACACATACACTCTTAGTGAATTTGGCGATTTCTTCTTTATATCAGGAATGTGTCTCAGCTTGTTGGAAGGCACTTGAAGCAACACCAGATAAAACTGGCGCATAAACTGATGAACTCTTTACGCACTCAGCTTTTACACCCTAAAATAGGGTTGGCTACCTCGACAAAAGCGTAGTCATCTATAAGGTCCCATGTGATGGTTATAATGCCGCATATTGTGGCCAAACGGAAATTTTGGCTTTACACGCATCCACGAACATCAACTGGCAGTTAACAGGCAACACTATCTCTCTCAAACGGTCATGCACACCCTTGATACTGGGCACGCCTTCACATGGGAAGGAACTCTCAATGTCGGTGTTTGGCCCTCCACAAAGACCGGGAGTTTCTTGAAGCCATGCAGTTCGATGAGACATGTATCAATAGGCACATCGAGTTAGATGCCATGTACAAAAGTCTCAAGTACAAATTGAAGTGAAAAAAATCCAGTCGATACAGACGGACACACACGGCGGCTATTTACTGGCTGAAGAACCAAATGAATATAGATCCCTCAACAGGTTTGAAAAGTTAATTGTTTTTTTCCATATTTACCCAAATTTGATGAAGACTTGAAAAACTGGCATCGAAAATTTACCTAACTCTAATTTCATATTCTTCCCAAAGAACGTATTTGCTTTCAATATATATGAATATCAAACGTATTATTCTGTACTCCCAGCATAGGTACTAACTAGAAGCTTAGATACGTGTTTCGCTGATATTCTGCCTCTGCGTGATACAGCTGGGAGGGACTCTGTTCTTCGGTGGGTCTCGCAGCGTTACCTATGCGTTTTCTGGTATATGAACTCCGGACAAGAATCAAGCTTATAATTTCAGAAATTATTCAGTGCAGGACATAGAGTTAACTCTCCAGAACATTGCTTCTTAGGGTCAGATATTACGTGGTTATTCAATAGTAGTTGATTGTCTCCGACTCAAGTGGTCACTTAAAGTTCGTGTCTGACCCTAAAAAGCCATGTCCTGGAGAACTAACTTCATTTTCTACACTGAATAGTTTCCGAAATTATTCGCGTGATTCTTCTCTGGAGTTCATGTATCAGAAGACGCATATGGAACGCTGGGGAGACCCACTGAAGAGTCGGAGACCCTCGCAGTTGTATCACGCAGCGGCAGAATGTTGGCGAAGCACGTGTCTGGGTTTTTAGTTAGTACCTATGTTACATACATGTCATACAACTCGTAGTATTACCTTTTTGCAGAATGGACGTTACGTTGTTATTCCGCAGTAGTTGATTGTCTTCAACTCAAGTGTTCATTGATATTTCGAGCCTGAACCCAAAAAGCCATGTCTCGGAGGCCTCCGTTCATGTCCTGCACTGAATAATGACTGAAATTGTTCGCCTGATGTATACATATACGCGAGCGGCACCCAAGATAACCGGAATTATTTTTGACGGCAAGTAGGTTGACATTGCTGTCCTCTCCCGTTAGATGCGTTTTACAGACGCCCTTCCTTCTCAAATGGACAAGTATCGTTCATAGCAAACAATCGCGATGACAAGAGTGGCTGGTTCACTAACCCCCCCCCCTAAACACGCTCTCGGCGGATTTACGATAACAGGCTTTAAGTAGCAACACGCCAACTTCAGAATCTGCCTCCAGTCTATTGTGGACGTTCAAACCGAATTTGCAGCTCACAGCAACACGACGAAACAAAATAACTGTCCGCAAGCACTGAGGCGATTGTATGACGTAATAGGTAAAACAAACGCAAATTGTAAAGATAGGAGGACTGGCTGCCCCATCATGACAAAGTGCCTGCCCACAAAACGTCCAAAATAAGTCATTTTAGCGAAAATGTCATCTTCCGTACTTGCCAGACCTAAAACCCTCCTACTATTTTATTTCCTAAAAATAAAGAAAAATCTACAAAGATCTAAAAAAATCTAAAAATCTAAAAAGAAATCTAAAAAGAGAATAAGCTTAAAAGAAATCTGGAAAAATCTAAAGAGACAGGACATAGGAAAAGTCAGGAAGAATTCGCTTGGAACAATAAAACACCATTAGCTTATAAGGCCACAAAAATATGAAAAGCCCGTTTGGGCGAGTGCATTTCCTCTAATAGACGGTACTTTTAAGGGAATCAATGTCCGCAAGATGTTATCTTGAACTAAAAAAAGTAAGCGAATAATACCCATTTTTAGCCCTCCCTCATACACACATATGCATGCATAGGTAGAGAGAGAGAGAGAAGAAAGGGCGATCACTGTAACAAAAGGTTTTAATTTCCTGACGTTTTGATAGCAGGCAGTTTTCGTTGACAGAGCGTCAACCAATCACGTTACGATCGATGCTTGCTGCCCGATCACGGCTAATAAGGCAGAAGTGGCCATCTCAGCTTCTTTTGTCTCTTGCGGAGTTTCTACCTACATATATATGTTGTATGAGGCACTCTGACACTTCGACATAATTAGTGGCGCAGGAACTGTCAACGTTTACAAATACACAATAAATTGAAATAATTGATGACTGTAACCCTTATTTTAATTCTGCACTTCGTAGTCACATTTTAATAAAAACCGGCGGGACAGGCCAGTCGTCTACTGTCTGCTAGACCAACCGATCTGCTTCATATCAGAGTCTGTGCTTTCATTTAAGAACGACGACATCGATTGCGGTGCCGTCATTGTCGATGGCAATGAAAGTGATTATGAATTTGCAGTGATGTACGCTTGAATGGTGTTCAAAACAGAAGCATGCTGTTCCTTCGTAGTAAAACACATGGGTAATATTTTAAATATGTCACACTTCGTAGCGCACAACAGTATTTATCCGTCATTGTAATTATAGAAATTTTACAAAAAGCGCACTGACAGTTCTTTCCATTGAATGATCCAATGTGAGGTAGATTGTAGGACAAACAAAGACTGTGAAGTGACAGTAACTTTGTCAGTTTTAGAAAAAAACCAGTCAGATTGTGCGACGGTCGGTGAGGGCCTTAAGAGCCCTAAATGATTTCAGCTACTGCAAGGACTGGACGAGAGTGACAGGCCTCAATATTGAACCAAGCAAAAAAGTAGATTTTGGTGTTTTAAAGAGACTACTTGGGCGGAAAAGAACTGATTTTGCCGAAAGAATCAACAGGCGAGTTCCAGGAAACAGTTTCGCAGAAAAAGAAAAAGACGAAGATGATGAAGCGACCACTAAAACTAGAAGTTTATTGTTCTGACCTTTCGGATTCTCATTCGAACCCATCATGACGGACAGTCGTAGATGATGATGGGCTTAAATGAGAATACGAAACCTCAGACCAATAAAATTCTTATTTCAGTGATCGCGTCATCGTCTTCTTCCTCTTCTTCTGAACAACTGGTTGTAAACTATTTTAAACTCAGTATGTCAGCGTGACAAAACACGTCAAGGTTAGCTCTCCAAAGACGCCAAACCTCTTGTGCATGCTTAATAAAATGCAGACAAATTTGCAAAAAATATTTTGGTTCGTAAACGTTTAAAAAAAGCTATCGAATTTTCTATCTACCTGCCGTTAACTAGGCCCTCAACATAGTCTCCAACGAACGTCTCCAGTTCCTTCTTTGAAGTATCCTCCGGTGGCGACTCTTTGATAAGCTCGGCAAAATAGGTTGGCTGTTCAGGATGCACTTCGGCAGTCGCATACCTTTCCGGCCAGTGTTCACTCCTTCGATACTCATCCACGTCCTCGGTACCATAAACTGCTTCAGACCCACCGACACCGTATTCAGATGCCGAACTGGCATCAGAGACTTCCTGGAAGGGTGATGAAGATACATTCACCTCCTGGTCTTCGATCACGTTGTCAGGCTCATGTTGCTGCTGCTGCTGCTGCTGCTGCTCAAAGCGCGATTTTTGTTCAGGATTTTCGAAACTGGACATACTTTCCGAAAAATCACGCGAGTTGAAGTGATATCCGTTTGTGGGCCTCGGTTGCTCACTGCTGGTAGTCCTGTTAGCCGTCTGCAAGCCGTACTCCATGTCATCGGCAATCATCGTGTCCACAGCGGAGACAATCTCCTGACACTGCAGTCGAGTTAGGTAGTCTAGGTCAGTGGGCGAAATGGTCTCAGATTGTCGTGTTGCACTGGGGAGCGTCTCAGTAGGGACCGCTGAAGAGGTGTGTTCCTTTACTGCTGAGTCCACAGCCTGCTTCTGGAAGGGGTCATCGATCGACTGGGAACCCGATCGCGGAGGTGGTGGTCGTGGTGGTGGCGGTTTTCCGCCGAATCCTGGAGTCGTACTTTGGCGCTTCACAGGTGCCGAACTTCTCGTGGATGTACCGCTATAGTCTACAGAACCAGACGGCTGAAATGCTGTTCTATTAGCTGGTGTGGAAAAGGTAGATTCGGAGATATCTGGAGTTGTCAAAGGCGTGTTGCCGATGGTGCTGGACATGCCAGAAAAAGTCGAAATACTGGACTGTCCTACGACCCTTTTTGATTCAACATTAAATGGGTTTTGATGCCGTTCTGTAGATTCCTCATGCGTTATCACTTGGGTTTTTCTCGGTTGCTCAACTTCACTCATAGGCAGAGTCTGATTCTCATCCGGGGAGACATTCTGAACCTCAGACTCGTGAGGCATGCCCTCATGACTGGCAGCAGACCTAGGTGGCATGGCCCAGGTTTCGTCAGCGGGTTGAGTAGGAGTTGATTCGTGTGCCTTTGGGGTGGAGTAGGTGAAGGCCGAACCAAGCACAGACTGGCCAATTTTATCTATGGACGTGTGACGTTTGATGGTGTCGAGCTTATTCGCTAGGTCCACCTTTTGACTGAAATCGGAGACAAGATTTCCAGTTTTTGCAGTCACTGACCCCAGGAAACGACTAGGTGCCCCAAACAGACTACCACCGGTAAAGCCATCACTTGACTTTCTTCCCTCTTCCGATGCAGTCTCTCGATCCGAGGATAGATTGCGCAGGAAACTGCCGAAATTCATGTTTTCAATTAACTCCTCTTTGCCAAGTACAGAAGATTCCCGGTCAGGCAGAAGTATTGCCGGTGAAAAAAGACATTTCCACCTTCCAGCAGTTTCAGCTGAAATAAAATTAAATCTGGGAATTGACGCGGTCCAGTGGCTGTGAAAATCAATGCTGCGTTCTAAGATGCATTTGCCCACGGCAATACGATTGGCTGCTTGACGACGAATTTACGATGTGCAGCTTATGCTCTCTAAAGGTATGTCTCCACTGGCGGAGAAATAAATTGCTCTGGCCAGGCGATTTATGCTCAAACTGACCAATCAGGTTTCAGGCGCGGACGCACACGCGCCCTGGCCTGGACGGACTGAAACGAGGAGGGCTTTTGAGCCATAGTCACGTGCACAGCCACTGAGGGCACTCGCGCCGTCTAGGCGAAGTTGAAACACAGTGTGAGGGTATTTTCGCATATTTTCGTCCTGTTGCATGCATGCTCACAGTCGCCGACCGCACTGTCAGAAGGAAAATGTGTCTGCATCTAACTTTGACTGCTTCACTCGCGGTTTAAAGGAGGAAGTTGATGGAAAACACCTCACGCTGGTTGCTTAAAATACTGAGTTAGGACACGATTTGCTGACGCTACGTCAATTAGAAAAGGGTCATTTAAAAAGGGTTTCGGCGATAAAGAGTAGAATTACGCCCCCTGCAAAGTCGTGTGAAATTCCCTTCAGTGGGTAATGAAAATCAGCAAAACAAGGTACATATATTTGCAGTGAGTGACCGATCTCATTAAATGTTGGTCGAAATTCTGAAATGCGTTTTCGATTAGGAAGGCTCACTTAGGTGGGGTTGTAATATTGATTATCATGCGTCATAATCCTATAGTGTTTCGGACTTGGCAGGATATCGGCTTTTGAATGCACTTTTTGACCTCATGTAGAAAGCACACTGGGGGAAAATGACTACTTAAGTAGTTTGCATTTTGCACCCTGATTTTCGATGGTCTTGCAAATTCAAATATATTTCATAAAAACACGCTTGAAATATGCTTTCTTTTACTCGTGCGGTATAAATTGCGCTGTTCTACCAGGCGAGTAAAAGAAAGCATAATTTATGCGTGTTTTTATGAAATATATTTGAATTTGCAAGACCATCGAAAATTAGGGTGAAAAATGCATACTGCTTAAGTAGGCATTTTCCCCCAGTGTACTTTCTACATGAGGTCAAAAAGTGCATTCAAAAGCCGACATCCTGTCGAGTCTGAAACACTATAGGATTATGACGCATGACAATCAGTATTATAACCCCACGTAAGTGATCCTTCCTAATCAAATCGCCCGCCAGAATAGTTGTCACGAAAAAAGAAACTGATCCGCATTGTCAGACGACTAAAGAAGCTTGTGCATAGAATAGCATGCACATCTAACTCCTATTTCGCATACATTTTTATTCGATGTGTAATCGCGAAAGTCTGAGTTCAGACGGAAGGCTCGACAATTCCAAGCAAGGAAAAATGTCCAACCATAACTTTGCCCTGCTTCAGATATCAACTCTGAAATTACGATTTCATACGCATTGAGTGACAACTAATAATCCTATAACAATACACTCCGTAAAATAATTAGAATTTGATTAACAAAGATGACTGGGGGACTCAGGAATTTTCAAAAATGCTCGTCCTCCCGAAAGACTAAAAAGCATCTGAAAACAAAACAGTCAATGCACAATTAAAAAAGAACATACTTTGAGTTTCTTTTTCCAGACATCAGAATGACAAATATATTCAAAATAGTCTTCTTATGTCGGGGATACATCAATGGATTCCAAGCAACTCTTCTCTATTCTAGGTAGCCATGGTAAATAAAACTAATGATGTTATCTTGTTTAGGACAGTTTTGGAGATGCGGGATGCGAATGAGGACATTTAATGCGCAGTTGCGCCTTTTAAGGAGAGGGTAGATAAACACGCCTTATTTATGCTACCATTTACTGGCTATCACAACTTGGGGCAGTTAGGCACCACTAAGGGCCTTGGTTTGCATTCCAAACTGCGAGACTGACGCATTTATCCTGGCCATTTGAGTGAGAGCTCGATAGTAGGAGGCATGCTCACTCTGGAGCCTCTTTCACAAATTCAGGTTTAGTTTTAAGTTCAACACTGTTAATAAAACCTTTTCAACACTGTTTTGCATTTGAGTGTCTGGTCCAGCTTACTGGTGCACTCCAAAGTCCTTATTTATTCTTTTCTGCCTGCAAAAAGCAGTTGATATCTAGATATAATATAAGACAAGTTCCACCACACATGATAAATAGACTGGCGCAGTTGGAGCGCGAAAGCGTTTAGTTCAGAGTCGTTGTCGAACGTCTACGTGTCCAAAACCTCCGGTCGCATCTCGAAGGCAACATCGGGAGTTTGTAATTCAAAAACAGTGATTTTGCTTGCTTTATATACTGTAACTTTAGACGGCACCGGACGAAATCGTTAGTTGTACTTTGAAAGTTAAATTACCCAACACTGCTCCCGTCAATGATTAGAAAGAATCAGCACTCGAATATATTTCTTGCACGACGGCTTGTTAGCTTCTGAGAGAGACATTTTTGGACCTTCTAAATAAAGGGGGTTCTATGCGTTGTATATTTTATAATGCAGGCTGGAGAGGATAATGGGAAATTTATTTTGCTCAGTTTTTGCAACTGTCGTCTGCCGCGAAAGATGTATGTAAAAAGTGGGTATTGGGATTTTAAAAGAGACCTAAATTACCTATACTTTAAAGAACACTTGTTGCAACGCTCACAAGTATGTATTTCTTCATATCCTTGTGAAAAAACATACTGCACCTCTTGTACTACGTCAGTGGAAGCAGATCACAGTGTGGTGTTTTAGATATTTTAACTGTATCTGTGGTAATTGCCTGTTATAGAAGAGACTCAGACAATCTCAAATCAACAATTTTTAAACCCCTAATTTTGCGCAAATAATTTTCTAAAGAGTACGTAAACTAAACGCGTAAACGACGTAGCCTGTTGACCGTGTCATACAGGAATTTTGGAAGAGGTAATTTTGGAAAAGATGGGACAACACGCAGAAAAAAAGACAAAAATTAATCAAATTTTTGTCAAACTTCTTACCATAAGCTGCCATATGGCAAGGAAAGTGAGCGCGACAATTAAAAATATTAATGAAAAGCAACTTGCCAAATTAAACGGAATATGGATTAACTGCCGGGGATACCAGTAATGTTTAGGATCCTACACGGCTGTCGTATACAAAAACAGTCCACGGGCTACCTCAATTTAGTTGGAGTCCTACACTACCGTTTTTGACAGATTCCACTCGCATCATGAGATAAACAGCATTTACTGGATACATAGTTGTTTTAATTTATCCAAAAAATCAACGGTAAAGGAACAAAATCACAACTTGGAAGAAAAATTCTACCATCGGAAAGGTTTGCTCAAAAAACGCCACAAAGTGAGTAGGGTAGGCTGAGTTGGTAGGATGATTTTATTTCTAACATGGGAGTTAATTGTTCACGCTGGTTGGGAATTACGTGTCGTATGTAGGCTGTTTCCAAGTAATGAAATTTCTGAACTGCCCATGCGGAGCAAGAACCCGGATGGCTAGAAATCTTGAAGATTTTAATTTCCGACGTTAAAATCCACTTAAGCAAGTGCTCAACTGACCTGCGTGCCACTTTGCTTTTGCGTGCGTCCACTGTACTTACAGTCACGAAGGACACTTCAAGCGCCATTTCCGACGATATTTCTCTGTGTGCTACTTAGTAGGGTGGAAGTGAGGACAGTTACATTCGCGTGAGTTCTTTTAAAGTGATAGTAGACTTGCTCAGAATTTCCCTCATTCTCACCTCCCTCATCCACCTAGGACGTTGTCATGACAAACTCAAGAAGACCAGGGGCGCGTGAGAGCGCAAATAGCTGGCACAGCAAAAAAATCCCGCATCCAAGCGTACCACCCTACCCTCAGATTCTCAACGTACAGCCGAAGAGGATTTTACACAGCGATGAAGAGGCAGGGTGGGTAGGATCCCAATTGGTGCGGTGTGGATCTGCAGCACGGCGTGCCTCCACACTTCCAATTTGAGCATCTGTTATGAGTGCACATCCCTCAGTAGCGCCTGTAGGACACCAATCTAACCCCCGTGTTGGTTCAGCGTGATATTGACACAGGCTTATTCGCGATGGACATTTTTGTCGATACGTGAAGACGAACGAGCTTACTAGAACAAATTTAATGTGTTGCTGACGTTCTGAAGATCTCGACCGGCTCATCCTTGCGACCATCAACTGAATTTCCATCACCAAAACGGCATACACTGCTCCCATAGAGTTCACAGTCACTCTTAAGTCGGTTTGCCAACTTGCAACTGCAACGGATAAGAAGCAGGATTTGAGCAACCACCAAATCTTCCCGTTATTTATGCGACGCAAAAGTGCCAAATCCTTAGCAGGGAAGGCGAACGAGCAATGAAAATCTAAAGAAAAATAAAAGTGCGTTCTGCAGTGTTGATGAGCAAATCTGACTACCAGAATAAAGCGCATCGCCTGGTCGAGGACTGATGGTCCTATAGGTTACGTGGCGCTAGTTGAACTAAAACTCTGATTGAAAAAACCAAAAAAGTCTACGAAAAATTCATTTAGTTAGGCAATCCCATCCAGTAACCGATTTTCTAAGAACCCCGTAGACTTTAATGCGGCACGTTTTCACGACCTACCGAAAGCATATAAAGCAATCACAGGCCATCAACTCCTTACGTGGGATTCCTCAAAACAGCCTAGTAAAACAGATGGTCGAGCAATTATCACGCCAAAATCCGACACCCGAAATGAAGTTGTGGCGGTTAGCGACGCGAATGGTGGCCAATGAACAGTCATCACATCAAGTGCAACAATCCCTGATAAGGCAGGGGGAGTCGTAAATTCTCCTAGGTATGCGGTCGCTTATCGACTGCTCCACGTGTATACTGCAGCCCCTTGTGCATGAATTACCCGTATCTGTTATTGTCTCTTATGATGGCTTAGATCAGGAATCCGAAACGTCGAGCAGATGAGGCTCTTAATTCTTCAAGACTGCTTCCTAGCACTCGCCTTTGTGCGTCTGGTGACAAAATAGTTGTTCAATAATTCTTTATTTCCGGCCGGCCGGTCGCCAAGAGCAACCGGACCTTGGGGCAAGATGGATTCTTTGGTATCGCCTTGCCCTTTATCTCTCTTTCGCCGCGAGTCAACTTTTAGCTGAATGCAACGACGATAGAGATAAGCTCCTGAAGTCCGGACATCTATTGCAACTTCAACTACCTTACTTTAAGACTAATTTTACATTTGTCAGACAAATTTGTAAAAATATTCGAAGCACAGCTATGATCTAACGTCGCACTTCAGTGGATAGAACACTCGACGTTCACCAGGTGCCACCAAAAGTTCGGAGTTCGAAAAGCCTTTCATCGTAGTCTAAACTACCCATACTGAGCACCTTAAAGAATTACTGGACCAGGTTGACTCAAATATTCCGTTCACGATGAAACCCGAAACAAACTGGCTGATATGGAGTTGCTAAAATTTTCATATTAAAAGAAGAAAAAGAAGATGAGCTAACTGGAACAGATTTATTTAGATGCTGACGTTTCGAAGAGCTTGGTCGGCTCTCCATTGTCAAAGCGTAAAATGCTGTTAATCGACCAGAGATCCCAAGTGGCGTGTCACGTTGGTATACCTCGTGCTGATCGATTTTTCTCTCCTCTCGCGGCCTCGGCCTCTCGAGGGATGGTTGACGGGCGTTTTGTCTGCGTGCCAATCTGAACAGTATTCAGAAGACTAGCTGACGAGTATGCGCTTGCCTTCGACAAATTCTCGTAAAGCCAGTACTAGTTGAACACGTCAAAGGTTAGAGAAATCGATTAAAGTTTGTTTTGAAGCACAAGCGGCGTTAGAGCAGAAGGGCCCGCGGAGAGTTGCATGTAGTTTAGGGTCGGCATTCGTAAACTGACTGCGGCCGCTTCTGCTGTTGCCAGCAGACGTTAGCCCCGTTACTTCGGGTAGCCCAAGCTACCCTTATACAGTGCGTGACCTATCTCATGAAATGTTGGCTGAAATTCTGAAATGTGTTTTCGATTAGGAAGGATTACTCGGTCGCGGTGGTGACACTGATTATCTTAAGGCATACTCTTATAACATTTCGGACTCGGCAGATTGTCGGCTTTCAAATGTTTTTTTTTTCAATCTCCTGTAGAAAGCGTGCTCGGTAAAAAATGACTACTTATTTAGCATGCATTTTTGCTATTGATTTTTGATGGTCTTGGAAATTCAAATATATTTTATAGAAACCACAAACAAAAGTATGCTTTCTTTTAGTCAGTCAATAGAGAATCACGTCCTCTTTACATTTTATATTTAAGGAAGGAGTATAACTAGGTTTTAAAGAAGTTTTCTAATTGCCGAAAAATTTGAAGCCTGATCATTCGTTGCATTAGCGCTTAGTGATTACACTCTACAAGGTGTATGCGTTTCGCGTAAAGAAAATCCCATATTTTTCTATGTCATTAAAGAGATATCATACAGGGTCCATGAAATTTTACAATGGATGCGGACCATAATGTACATTTCATGAGGAGCAGTGGTAAACGGCCAGGTACGATGCTATGTGAATGGACATATCGTGGTCTCAAAAAGTCTTAGAATAAGAAACTTTTTAAAACCTAATTATACTCCTTCCTTAAGTATTAAATATAAAGAAGACGTAATTATCTATTGATTGCCTAAAAGAAAGCATATTTTTATTTGTGGTTTTTATAAAATATATTTAAATTTCCAAGACCATCGAAAATCAATGGGAAAAATGCATGCTAATTAAGTAGTCATTTTTTACCGAGCACGCTTTCTACAGGAGATTGAACGGAAGTGCATGTAAAAGCCGACAACCTGCCATGTCCAAAATGTTATAAAAGCATGCTTTAAGATAATCAGTATCACCACCGCGACCACGTAGTCCTTCCTTATCGAAAACGCATTTCAGAATTTCAGCCAACATTTCATGAGATAGGTCACGCACTGCACATCACACGAAAAGCTTCGCTTAGGCCCACACAACGCCCGGAATCAACAATATTTACGACTTTAAGGAAGAGAACTTTCCTTTCTGCAGGCAGTATGGTAGGTCTCTAGGGTTGTCCGGTACTATATTTACAATAAACCTGTCAGAATACCTGTTTTTGAAGCTATTCCTGGATCTTCTTAAACCCTTCCTCGATTATGTCTGCTGAACAAATTTCTCCGGCTCTTTGCGCCAAATACTGGGCTAAATTTTGTTTTGTTAGAGTGGCACGAAACTTCCGACGTTCGTTTATTGTCCATGCCAGGTTTTATCCCGATAGACGCTCCTTCGAACGCTACGGTCAGGTCTCCTGTTTATAAATGCGTCTAAGAATTGGAGCGAACCAGCCGTTTCTATCTCCGACTTGGTCGACGGACGTGCCTGATTTGCAATATTTAAGAGGGCAGTTACGTCGGTTTCTGTGGTGGCGATTACAAACGTGCCATCAACGTAGAGGCCGTAATGTTTAAGCAAGTTGATCTGACTGCTAAGATAAAATTCCTCTAGCCTGCACATGAACACATCAGCTAAGAGAGGTCCAAGAGGCAAGTCCACATTTACGCGTCTATTTTTCCGTAGACCTGGTTGTCAAAAAGGGTCTGCACATTCAGTAATAGTTCCTTAAATGTTTTCGTCGAAATACCTATTTCCTTCTGACTGGCTGACAGGAATTCACCGATGGAATCAATTATCTAGGTGACCAGGACGTTCGTAGAAAGTGACGGGATGGCTAGAGGGAACAGCAACTTGCCGCTAAGGTTAAGATCTTTGAACTCAGAAGAAGAAGAAGAAGAAGAGGAAGAAGAAGAAAAAAGAAGAGGAAGCAGAAGGTGCGATAACTGGAACAAGAAGCCTATTGACCTGGCACTTCGGACTCTCACGGGA
Source organism: Spirometra erinaceieuropaei (assembly GCA_902702965.1). NCBI lineage: Eukaryota > Metazoa > Platyhelminthes > Cestoda > Diphyllobothriidea > Diphyllobothriidae > Spirometra > Spirometra erinaceieuropaei. Next base: position 392,270 of record CACRXP010000159.1, read on the forward strand.
ACACATCGTCAGAGACGGCTGCAGATAAAGGTGGCTGCAGTGGGGCCACATGCGTACTGCAATTAACAGTTCTCGCAATCACCGCTGGGGTCATATTTGAGGCGATGATGGCCCGTCAGCCCACGTTCGAGTCGTTGACTGCCGCACTTTAACCATACGTGCTGGATGTTGGTGAAATGACTGCTCGACCATTTGACTTTCTGTCACGGGGACTGTTGCTCGCCCACGCCATCCCCACGCGACTGATTCCTCTACTCAGGGAACGTTTTACCATTGGTTATGAGACTGGGAGGTCATCGTGTTTGTTAATGAACTAGGGGTCCGAGAATCATGATTCAGGCAGCTCGCGGTTCACGCGGTTGTTAGCTCTTGCGAGGATTTCGGCCTCTTGAAACTTGAAAATATGGCTGAGTTCCGTAGAATGAGTCGCCGCCTGAGAGCTATCGTCTTTTATTCCCACTGCTGCTGCATGCTCGGCAGTTCGCGTACGTAGTTATCTCCCAGTTTATCCGACATAGTTGCTTTGTAAGCAACTGCACTAGATCCGGTAAACGTCTCCAGAGTTTTCCTGCCGTGGCAGCGGGTCTTTTGGCCTCATTACTTGGCGCCTAATGGTTGCTTCCGACCTGTGTGCAACTCCAACTCCAAGTGGAGTGAGGAGACGACTGACGGCTTCCGAGACGTTCTTCACGTACGGAAGAGTCCGCCAAAATTTCGGGCAGGTTAGATTTGATCTTCTGTTTCGTTTGCATACGCACTGGTTGACAAGGATGCACGAGTAGCTAGTGGTCCTCAGTACCCGTCAAAGATATTATAATCTATCAACTTTCTCTTTCGTTACACTGCAGTGCATCTCAACGCGCCCTTACAGCGCTTTCATGGTCTTTGAAATGGATCAGGTGCTGAAATTTAAAGAACGTCTCAACGCTGTCTTCCCGGACATTCAATTTACGATGGAGGAGGAAGAGAACAACCAGCTGGCCTTTCTGGATGTCCTCGTTTGCCGCAGACACTATGGTGGCCTAAAAATTAATGTGTTCAGGAAAGCGGTAAACACGACGCAAGTAGTGAATTGCAACAGTAATCATCCAAGCAGGTCATCTACATTTCTGCGGCTTTTTGTGCATTTAAAACTTTCAAAATGGTGGGTTCGCCAACCACGGAGTACGTCTGTTGCGGTAACCCTTGCGCTTTCTGAACTTATTACCCGGGGCTTCTCAACTCTTCTTTGTTTAGTTTCCAAGGAACATAACGCACGAACCTGGAGTAAACCATTTAGAAGTGAACTTCACAGGTTCAGTCCGAAATATTTCAGCTGAAATCCATTTTAGGAGAGGAGCGCTCACCGATTGCGTTTTAGAACTCACTCGTTTAGTTTTTCGTTGGGGCTCTCTCTCTCGAGCCCCGCCATCAGCCGTACATCGGTGCGTAATATAGATGTTGGACTTCTGACTTCAAGCCAACAGGTCACGAGCTCGAGCCCAAGGTGTCCCACACTCCGAGGTTGGGTGTGACTGACTGGCGACGGCTAATAAGTCAGAAACGGCCATTCCAGTTTCCCTTGTCTTTGTCGGTAATGCTATTTGGCCTGTTAAGCGTCACTTTGTGGTAACTAACGAGTTACATAGAATGACCGGCGAGTGCCCCTCTACCATTGTATATACCCGACTGCCACCGATAGAACAAAGAGCCCCTGGTTCAGTAGTTAGGGGCATTGAACTTCTAGTCAACAGATCACGGGATCGAGTCCCAGGTGTTCCACACTTCGCGGTTTGGTATGGCTGGCTGACGACGGTTGACAAGTCAGAAATAAAAATTCCAGTCTTCCTTGTATTTATTGGTGATGCCATTCAAGCCAGACCGTTGTGCGCCATTGACTGAGTACACCTGGTCTCAGCGGACACGATGCGAACCTGTTAGGGGGGGGGGTGGTGAGAGAAGTACTTCACAATCAGCTGGTCACTGCTAGAGTCTGGGGGTTACACCACCCGGGGTTCGGATTGGCGCTGACTGGTAACTGCAAGTAATCCAAAAATCATCCTTCCAGTGCTCATGCAGTTGCGGTTAAACATTAAGATCTGTCTATCCTAAATTTAGTTGATTTATTCCAACAGAAAACGACCATTCCTTTACATTTTTAGTGCACAGGTGCAGGCATCAGTTCGTTGGAGGAATACCTAGTCGTTGATCATGAGCACGGCTGAGGGGTGTAACATGCTTTATGTTCCAACGCTGTAGTCTGTCACTGCACAGATTGCCTTGCCGATAAGCTTTGCTGGATGTTTTAGCGGCCTATTTTTTAAAAAATCCTTATTCCTAATTTTATCCATCAGCAAGACTCCACTGCTGCCCTGAGCGCTTTGAGTCTCCAAATAATCACTTTTATTGCCAGCATAACACCACTGTCGTCGACCGCATCTAAACATATGGCAAATCAGCAGCTCGAGAGGTGGTAGGAGTTTTTAACACTGGTGTGAATGGGCGGAGTCTTTGTTTCGCCGAAACAGCGATTTCGGCTGGGCACGACTGCCGAGTTGTGTTTTAATGCATGTGGGAGAGGCTACAGGGAGAACGCGAGCACACGTTCTTAAACGTTTGCCGCTGTGAGAGGCCACGTTTTACGCAGTATATTTTTGATATTTTCCGTCAGCATACAAAGACCAGTATGCCGTTTAATTTACTCGTTCTGGAGAGCTATATTTAGGTCGTTTCTACTCTCCCACATTTTAGGGAACTGAGAGTCACAAACCCATCCCATTTTGGCCTTAAAATTGCAATCAGAATACATAATGCGCCCTGAATTAACTACCTGACTTCAGTTTCCCCCGTTACGACTGACTTCCCGACGGGGTGGGTGGAAAATGTAAATCATCTAGCAATCTGTGTCTGGAGCTGTAAAAATGGCACTTTGGAGATCTACATTAAGCATTAGCAACGTGAACTCGTGGAAAATTGATTGAATACGCCTAACAGTTGACGCAGAATCAATCCCCCATTCGGTCGTATACCTTCGTAACCATCTGCCTGGCTGTATAATTATTTATTGTACTGATAAAACAGGCCCCAACTAAAATCCCAGACGCGCGTGTTTCACCGATCATGTGCCGCTACTAGACCCAGCTGCGAGGTGTTCGGCTTATGGGTGTATCCCCTAGTCTTCCTCATGTGTTTTCTGGCATGAGAGCACACAGGGAGAACGCGAGCATACGTGCTGAGTCGTTTGCCGCTTGGGGAGGACACTTTTTATGCAGTTTATTTTCGATATTTGTCGCCAGCAACAAAGGTCCGTATGCTGTCCAATTAAATCCAGTCCTGATTTCTTGCTTCGGAAAACTACATTTAGGTCGCCTCTGCTCTCCCACAGTTCAGAGAGATAGTAGTCACATAAACCGTCCGCTGTTGGCCTTAGGATTTCAACCAGAAGACATACTGAACCCTAAATCGCCCACTTGACTTCGGCTGGACGCGGCTACCGGTTATTAACAACATTGACAGCAATCTTGTGAATATTATGCAATTATTCGCAGCAGCTGATGAATTTCAACCCAGATACTCATTCCAACTTGGGAACGGAGACTGAAGAAGTCTACTTCAAGTGATTTACTTCAAGTTCGCGCGTGAATTTCCTCGGAAATTAAATAAGGCGGGATGAAATTGGATTTCACATACCAGAAAAGGCACGGTGGCAATGGGGGATCCATCAATGAGCCGAACCCCTCACAGCTGTGCGTGTCTGGGCTTTTATATAGTACCTGCATCGTCAGTACGGAAAATAATTACGTACCTCGCATTTCTCTCAGTCGGGGTTCCGTTGCTTTTTGCCGCAACGCAATGCGGCTGCAGACGGACGGAATCCGAATCTAATGTCTAATTTTCCTTGATCGCTCAAAGCGAATTATTTGAGATCTGCCAAAACACCTCTGAAGTACGTTGAGCCTGGTGGTCATCTGGTAGATTCTAAATGTATTACTTAGAAAATCCTACTTGGGCAGCCAACTGCTGTATCACATTTGGTGGATTCTAGACGCTGCAGTAGGTTGGGCGGTTAAACTTGACCCTAATGTGATTAAACTCGCGTAGACCGGTGGGGCCTCTTAGCTCAAATAGTTGGAGTGTTGACTATACTAAGGCCTCCCCTTGCTGTCATGGGTTCGAATCCCGACGAGGCACCGAGTTTTCCACAGATGAGTCAAAGGGAGTTATTTGAAATTTGCCAAAAAACCTCACAGCCTTCCATGTTTTGCTTTCATTTTATTGGCACGAGCCTCTCTAAGTGTCATAAATTCTTGTGGGAGGCTAGTCAGCGCGGAGAACAAACCTGACCTATAGGAAAAGTTTGACCCCGCAAAACTGCAGTTTACACTATTCCTTGTTTTATCGTCTTTTGTCTTGTTCTTCCTATTGCAATTTCAGCGGCAGTTTTCATCTGTTAGGCCTTGTCTTCCCAACCATGACCTTGTTCATTTCCCGTCGATTTTCCCAACAAACCTAAAGTATCGTGGGACCACTAGAGAGTTATTCTTATGATGAGACACTATTATAGCTTCCAAATAACAGTAACTACTTCTGCCAATGCCATTAAATCCTAGCGCACATAAAGAGTAGGTGGGCTAACTCATGAAATGCCAATCGAAATTCCGAAAAGCGTTTTCTTATCGAAAAGATTAAGTAAGTAGCGTTATAAAATTAATCGTCGTGTAACGTAATTCTATAATATTGCAGTTGCGTCAGAATGCCGGCTTTTGAACGGACTTCCTTCCGGCTGCATGCAAAAACCACACTCTATAAAAAATGACTACTTAAGTAGCATAAATTTTTATCATTGATGTTCGATGCCCCTAAAAGTCCATGTATATTTCATAGAAACCAAGCATAACAATTTCCCTTCTTTCGCTCGTTCGGTCGCAAACTACGTCTTTTTCCAATCTTACACTCGAACTAAGGGTATAATTTGGTTTTCAAAAACTTTTCTAATTCACGAATAATTTTGAACCCGCTCTACCGTTACACTTGGATTCACGGTTTCCAAAGTACAAGCCGTATATTTCCCGCGTACGGTACACCACACATTTCTTTACGGTAATAACGAGGACTATATAGCGTTGATAAAATTTAGCAGTGGATTTAATTCGTATTTTTAACTTTGCAAGCCACATTAGTAAATACAGAGACATGATGATTTATGAACGGCCATTTCACGGTTTTTAAAAGTCCCACAATAAGAAACTTTTTAAAACCGAATTATGCCCCTCTCTCAAGTAAAAAATTAGAAAAAGACGTAATTATCTGCCGGATGAGCAAAAAGAATGAAGATTTTTATGCATGTTTTACATAAAATATAACTGGACATTTAGGGGCATCGAAAATCAATAAGAAACATGTATGCCACTTACGTAGTCATTTTTTACAGAGTATGGTTTTTGCATGCAGCCGGAAGTTCATTCGAAAGCCGGCATCCTGAGGTAACTAAAATCCTATAGAATTGTGTTGCAGTCTGACAAGGTTTACAACACTGCCTAGTTAGTTCTCTTGAAGCGAAAACGCATTTCGGATTTTCGATTGGCTTTTCACGAGTTAGCCCACCTACTGTATGGTTGAGGTTTTACCTCAAACCACTGCTTTTAATGATCTTTTCGTCAACGTTTTCTTTCTCTGCAAAACGCGCACTATCGAAAGACATAACAGGGTGTTGGGAGCATCCAAAAGCGTTTTAAATTTGCATCAATAAGCAACGTTTTCTCTGTTTTGCCGGTGCATCGTGTAACACCACAAGAATGACAGTGGTCGCAATAAGCGTGATTTTACTTCACAAAGTTCCACACCACGGGAAAAATCCGTGTCGATCTGTTTTCGTTCACTTTCTCTTGTAGCGAAAGTACAATGTGTAATTTTCTGTTTGTTAGTTGATGATCAGTTTTCACTATGTAACTGATTAACAGTCACGCAACAGCCGTGCATAACTGCAACTTTACGGCGGGCAGAAATCCTAATGCAGCGAGCTACAGCGTGCAAGGATTGGCCAACTGCTTTCGAAATATGTCTTTGATGTAGTGCATGTAATTTTGCTCTTCCGGTTGTCTTAGAAGATATTTGCTTCCCTTTAGGGGAATTGCGATGTCTCAGCCTTTTCAGCAGTATGCAGTGGGTGATGTGTCCCAGGAGACGTGGGCTAAAATTATGAGATACGATCTCGGTCGGAAAGGATTAATTATGCGATTTTGTATGATTAATTATCATGCGGTGATATCTTTAGATATTCCAGTCACGCGTGGACATCGACTTTGAATGCTCGTCTTTCCGACAGCCGGCAAAATTCCAAAGGGTGTTGTTTTATTAATACATATCTTCTATTGACTTTTAAACATATTTTGTAGAACCCATTGCAAAAAGATCCTTTTTCATGATCGTTTGTAGTGAATAGCTCCTCCCTAATTTTTTATTTTTGACATTGTGATGATTAAAACGATCAAAAACCTAATATTGATGGGATTTTTTAAGATCTAGCGATGTTCATTCAAATGGTTTGGTGTCTGCTCCTTGCTATGACTTCTTTCAAAGCATACAACTTAAGCTGCATATGGTAATTTCACGATAGCATATAGGAATGTATACATTTTAGGAAATGAACAGTAGGTAGCTTTTAGTTCAGTAGTCTTAGACGTATGTGACTCAGCTGACAGGGTTAAAATTGTTCCGGAATTGGAAATAAATTTTTCAAACTGAAATATTTCGTTTCCTCAGGCAAAATATTTGAATAATATATAAATCACTAAAGAATGTGCACTTAGGATCTCTGTCTGTTTTAATGGAAGAATAGCGGGCATTTATAGGTAGGAATATAGAAGAATTGTCACCTACAAGCTACGCCTACATACAGTTGACTTTAGTCGAGTGCTGCCAAAAGTTTTAATGATGACAGGTTGCGTTTAGGAGGAGACTCCTTTATGGGTAGTGGAGGGACGATTGGTGGTCAAAATTTACCATCGCTACGAATTTCGCTGAGCATGAAACCGTGGTCAAGATGACCGATTAAAAGAAGTCCAGCAGAGGGGGTTCGTGGAGGACTCATTGCTACAAGCGATATACTGGACCATATTGTAGAAACCAAAGCGCCGTAAAAGTTTTCCATTATGCCCTTTTTTTCGGCTGCCAGCACCTTAAGGATCTGTTACTTTTTCACTCATGCTTCTGTGGGCTGAGTAGTTGACTATAGTGTTAATTCTGTTCCTCACCAATGTCCGCAAACAGCTACAGCGTAAGCGACGTTTTTGCCTTGAGTGTAATAAAATGCAAGGGCTTACAAGCATAACCAAAGGCACTGATAATTGCGGATAAACCAGAAATGACCAATCCAGGTGCTCCACATTTTTGACGCCATCTTACGATTATTTATAACTCATCATCAGCGACGCCGACGGTATTTCCAGGGTTGATCTTGAAACGAAGCTTAACAGTCGCATGCTAGCTTGTAAAAAGCCATTAAAGTGAGACTATATGGGGTCCATAAAATTTAGCAGCGGATTTGAGTCATATTGTACACTCTAAAAGCAACGTCAGTAAATGCATAATCCTATTGTTTTATGTACTGGCACTTCACAGCCTTAAACATCTCACGATTATAAACTTTTTAAAACCGAATTATACTCATCTGTCATGCATAAAATTTTGAAGAAGATGTACGTTTTCAAAAACTGAGTAAAAGAATAAATATTTTTATATATATTTTCTATGCAATAGGCTTACATGTATAAAGGCATTGGAAATCAATGTGAACATTTAATGCTCCTTAGGCAGTCATTTTTCACAGAATTCGGGTTTGGAGGCGGCCGAAAACAAGTTCGTTAAAGAGCCAGTTTCCCGAAGTAATTGAACTATCTTTCGATTATGCTTCATGGTGACAACCTCAAAATCTGACGAGCAGTATCGGCTAACAGTTGTAAGTGTTTTATCCATCTGCTTATTCAATATTTCAAACGTTTTTACCAGATAGTTTGCTTAAGCTTAAAGCCCATCGTGGTGCTTTGGACGTACTTCAGAGTGGCTGCATCTGTTCAAAAATGCTGCCAAGTTAACTACGTCTAATTGTATTTTCCACCGTTTAAAGGCCTGTCAGCTTACCCATCATCGTTTTTATTGATATGGAAGAGACATCCAATAAAATCTAGCTAAATAACTATGTGTGCAGGAGGCGAGTCCCGTTGGATGAAGCCGTGAGCATGCATCAAGTAAGTGCACCAAATGGAAATGACGAAAAACCATAAAAACCCGGCATACCTTTTGCAATTTATTTTGCGGAGTTATCCAGGGGCGGGTAAAAGGAAATCACGCGCAGGCGGAAATGCAGAAGAGGTTACCAAATTTGTCACATGGTGTCAAGACCGAATTTATTAAACTCTGTAGCCGTCGTAGGACAACGACGAGATGGAAGGCCATTTGTTTCTATTCGTAATCCCAGCGTACACCGATGCAGCTGCTGACGGTCAGCTTATTGAGGAAGGAGGCACGATCGATGGGACAAGAGCTTTATTAGCCTGACGTTTTGGATTCCTGCTTGAACCCATCATCAGAGACAAAGGCAGATACGGATGGTTCATGCATAAGTGGCTGCAGTATTCATAGGATGCAGTCGCTATACTACCGCATACCTATGAATATTCACGGTCCACCTCCCCCCCCACCTTCATCAGGGATCGTTGCACTTGGTGTGCTGACTGTTTGATGGCCGATATTTGCCTCGGTAATTGCTGCAATCTCATCACGTGCGTTGGATGTTGGTGCGATGATTGCTCGACCATCTGACGCACCAACACTGGTGTTGGGAAAATTCTTCACCCGTACGCTCACTGTGTGGCCAATTACTCCGCCCAGGCAAAGTCGCAGCACTGAGTATAGAAAGGGAAGTTCAGTGCACTAGCTAATGGACTGAGAGCCAGTAAACCATGACTCAAGCAGCTTCCTGCTTACGCGGTTGTCACCTCTCGCGAGAATTTCGGCCTCGTCAAATTTGAATGTGTGACCAGAACCCGTCGAATGAGCCGCAACTTGAGAGCTGGCGTCATTTCTCCGCATCGCTGCAGCGTGTTCGGCCATTCGCGTTTGGATTTGTCTCCTAGTCAGTCCGAAATAGTTGCTTTGTCCGCAACTGCACCAAAGTGGTGCAAGAAGGCGGCCGACAGCTTCCGAAACGTTCCTGATATACGGAAACGTTCGCCAAAATTCGGTGTCCGTGCGGTTAGGTCTTTTGTCCCTTTTTCGTATGCACCGGTTGACGAAGTTGCGCGAGTAACCATTGGCTTTGATGACCCGTCAGAGGTATTTTAGTTCGGCAATCTTGTCTTCCTCCACACTGCAGTGCGTTTCGACACGCTGATAGAGCGTCCTTACACAACTGCGCTTGTGGCTGATTGGGTGGTTGCTGTTGAAGTTTAGTACTTGCACCATATTTGTCGCTTTCCTTAACACTTCGGTCTTTAGTCTACCACAATCTTTGCTGCATACAACGATCAGCCTGACTTTCGAATGCCGCCGAATGGGCAATTATTCCAAACTACTTTCGCAAATTAAGTAGCAGGAAAATACTGTCCGTTGCCCAGCGAATTACGACGGGGTGTCTGACCTTCATTTTATTTTTTATACTCCTCCACTATTTCGGTGGCATCTCCGTCATCACCAAATGGGTACTGATTCAAATATTCCCTCTGCATCTGAAATCAATTTTCCCGATCACCAGATTTGTGACAGAAAAGGAATCTGGCGGTCATTCTAAGGTGCGTTGGTCTGCAGAGAAACATTCTGTGCATATTGAAAATGGACTTATATACCCCGTGCTTCGATTATTCATGAAATATTTGCACATTTTGCAAAAACGCGACTGCGTCAAAAACGTCTGCAATCACGCTTTTGTTCATTGCGGTCATAAAATGGCTGAAGCATGTTATCGATAAAAGTCTTTCCGTCCGATGAATACCCGGGTACTTCTCCCCAAAAATACCCATGAAAGACCAACTATGAGCCTCTAACCCGAGAAACTAACTGGCATGACATACAATGCGTGCACTTATGCTGTACCCGAAGAAGTCGTTAAACTAGTCAGTGAAATGGGAGACTGCGATAGCACACAAACCGTTTACAGTATTTTATCAAACGTCCATGCATCCACTGCCCATCAGTCGAAAGCCTAGAGAAACTCACCTGATTTTACGTAAATAAGGATGCTTGTGACAATGGCGAACCAGTCGAGTTGAGAACTCATGAAAATGAGCTTGCTATGGGATAAAAACTGTCTTTGGTGACCGCCCTCCCAGTCTCCTCAAAGAATAATTTCGCTTTCGACAGCGGGGCCACCTCCAGCGAATCAGAAAACCGAAACCCGCAGCAGTTACAGGGTCTTTCTCCAAACAACGTATCAAATCATGGAGTTTTTTAAATACTTCCCTATATTACCTTGAAAGTTGTCTCCCCTCTATGCTTCAGACTTCTTTTTCAGGAGATAATGCAAAAGTGCTGAGAGCTGGAGAAAATGAACCAATGTAACAGCGTTGTTTCCATATTAGAGATCAATTTTTTTACGATTCCAGCCAGCCAACAGAGGCCTTAATTAAACGCATGCATGGGCACTCGCTTGTATTGTTAACGTGGTTGACTAGTAATGCATGATGTGACAAACCTTTTTGTCCGCGCGTGAGCAATAATTATTTGAGTGACTAGTCATTGTTATAGTAGACTGTGTTTCCAGTTTTTAAGAGCAGTTTGAACTCTGTTAACTCTGCTTCCACGGCATCAAAAAAGACCATGCTTAATTCCATCAGGCGTATCTGCTTTCTACGTTTACCAAACAAACCTCCTCAAGGTCATTTAACGTTGCTTATGACCCACGCAATATGATCAATTTTAGAGCGGTTTGTTAACTGTTACATAGAATTTTGCCAAATCGTTATTTAGGTAAGCTGTGTTTGAAATTCACGTAAAGGATACAGAACTGAAAACAGATGTTCAGTCACTTTATATTCACAAAAAGTTGTTGAAAGTTGCTTTACAAAAGTATCGAAAATCAAGATCACCACAGGGAAATACGAAGATGTCATGGAAAGGCATTTTATTTGGTTCAGTTTGATCACCGTCATTGCAGTTCTTTGTGGTTTTCTCTACCTATAAGAAATAAGAGCGGTCTGATGCAAGCGTTTTGATTTTACTGGTTTATAAACATGTGCAGGCCCACAAATTTTAAATGGTCCGATAACATGCATGTGGACAAAAAGACCTACAAGAGTCTCTAGTTTATCAACTGCTGAAATAGTCTATGTCCGAGTCTATTTATTTCCCTGAACAGGCGTTTAATTCCTCAGGTTCTTCCCAAGTAAATCTCAGATGTTTCATATAGGTCAGTTCAACAGTGGGTAGTAGATAGCGATTTAGGCATCGTTTAGTGTGAAAACTGGGGCTGTCTCTATTGCACTCTGTACTCTTTCAGTACTCTGTACTGAATTTTTAAGGATTTAGAAAGTACCCGTATAGGAAAGATTTTGTAATACGACCTCTGCGCACAAATAGACCACGAAAACTGTAGCCCATTTCCCCAAAATTCAGTGTGTCCAGTCTGTTTTATAACCTGCCAAATGTAGGCATTCAGTCGCATGCCTGTTTATGCCGCTAGTCCATTTCAACTAAATCCTAACTTTTCTGTACAGGAAACAGTATTCTCTCAGTTGATGCCTAAATCTCCTCTTGTTATTTGATACTAGGCCCGTGAGTTGCCTAAGCTTTGCGCTGTCTTGATACAGTAGGTGGGCTAACCCATGAAATGTCAACCGAAATTTCAAAACGCGTCTCTGTTTCGAAATGAATAATTAAGTACGGTCGTTAAATTAATCATCATGCAACATAATTCTATAATAATTCCGTTACCTCAGAATGCCGGCTTTTGAACAAACGTCTTTCCGGTTGCAGGCAAAACTGTTCTTTGCAAAAAGACTGCTTATGCAACATGCATTTTTCTTATTGATTTTCGATGCCTTTAAAAATTCAAATATATTTCGTGGAAAACATGCATAACAATATTCATTCTTTTAACAAACTGGTAAAACATTACGTCCAATTACTTCCAATGTTACGTTCGAAGGAAACGTATAATTCAGTTTTCAAAGACTTTTCTACCTTCGAAAAATTTTGACCACATGCCGTTTTACTTGCAGTTAGGTTATACAAACTATAAGTCGTATATTTTTCGCTTACGAAAAACCATGCATTTACCTACGGTATAAAGAGGAGACGTAATATTCTACGGCATGAGTAAAAGAATGAGTATTGTTATACATGCTCTCTAAGAAATATAGTTGAATTTTTAAAGGCATCGAAAATCAATGAGAAGAATGCATGTTGCGAAAACAGTCATTTTTTAAAGAGTACGGTTTTTGCATGCAGCCGGATAGAAGCTAGTTCAAAAACCGGCATCCTATGCTAGCTATATTACTACATAATTACCCTGCATGATGATAAGTTTCACAACCCCACTTAATTAACCTTTTAGAAACTAAAACGCATTTCATGAGTTAGCCCACCCACTGTAGTTCTGCTTTGGAGCGAGCATTATTTGCCACGAACTTTTTTTGCCCTTAAACTGATTGAAAATAACCGCCAGTATTCGGATCTTTGTAAATACGAGTCCATAAGCTACGCCCTTAGGCAAATTAGGACAATCCATTTTTACCTTCTAATGAAAGAAAATACATACAGTTATGCAGGCAATACTGCGGATAGAAAACCAATACAGATGAAACGTTCGCCGGATTTCGATTCCTGATGGCAAAATCACTTCGCTCAATTCAATTTCGGTTATAAGATTAACACCTCACCACTACTGACTATGTGGGGTTTGTCGTCTCCTACAAACCATTGCCGTACGTTCTCTCTGAAGAGAATAATTTATGATAAAATACTAAATTACGTCTAATTACATCTACATAATAATAAGACGTAATAGACTGGATTAATTTAGACTGGTTCTAGGGTTTGATATTTGGGATGAATACTCTGAATCAGATTAGTCACCGATTGTGACAGTTTAAATCCAATATGTTTAGAATGTTGTAAAACCGGCACTTTTGCTCTTCGATCCAAGGGTGGATACTGTTCACTTCCCTCGCACATACATACTAAAGTACAAACATATCAGTAATAAACTGTTTAAAAACACAATTGATGCGTACTCGATATAACTCTGTGCAGTGGACACATAAAACGGTATATATAAGTATTGGATGTACAAGATTGTACCGTGTATTTATTCTTACAGTTTGAAAGCGTTCCGCATCATCAGATCGAAGTATGCATCATTATCGATAGATGCACTGAGGCCGGAGTAGTAATTAAGAAATTCTTCCTTTGTAACCTAAATTTTGACGGAAAGTACATTTTTTTGACATAGATATTAAGATGGCAAAAATTTGCATACTGCAGCTCCTTATGCAATCGCGAATGTCTACTGCTTTTACTGACTCGGCTTTCCCATTAATCATTTAGTCTACCCAGCACTAGCCCATGATACAATCATTTGAGGAAATACCATGCTCCATTATAGGGCTTTATACTGCCCTACTTTCTGTTTTTCTTCAGCGCAGTTTATGTTTTTAAAATTATTGTTATTCGTAGGCTGTATGTATGGCTACCAAAAGTATAGTGACCATAAACGTGAAAAATGGAGCAATAAGATAAACTATTATGCAGCTTAATGTAATGCTTTCTCGAAATGTTTATAGTGTAGGTCGAATTCAAACAGATTTGTTTTTTAAATTTTTCAGAAATTAATTAAGCACTCAATTCTGACTTCTGAAACAAATCATGTAGTCATAATGCAAAGACGTCCAATTGTAATTGATATTATATCCTAAAGATAGATATTTTATTACGATATTCGGGTGACACTAAAACAATCACGGAGTGGATTCCAGGAAATCGAAACAAATCAGAATAAGCGATGTTTTTATTATTGAGCAGCTATTCAAATTACCCTCAGGAAAAGAAATGCTAGCGAAGGCCAAATGACCGACATATGCCAAACTTATTGTTTTTTGCATTTTCTTTGCTAAAGTGACCGCATGAATACCAAGTCTACCTGCTTTTCTAGCTTTATTTATTTTAAATTATGGTTCGTTTTGCGGTTTCCAAATACTTTGCTCGATGAATTATAGTAATTAGGTCTGCGAAACCATTCAAATAAAACTGCCATCAGCAAACTGACTTGTTGTCAGTTTAAGGCACGGCTCATGCTCGAAAGTTTAACGTAATTTACTGAAATGCCTTAATATGCGAAATAAATTTGGGTTTTTATATAAAATACTTACGTTTTATAATACTCCCCCAAAACTATGAACGATCCAGTGAACAGTGATTTATTGTCTACAAGCCTGCGTTCATTTCGTAACGCTACTTTATACATTTTTTACGTTCTTGACATCAACAATAATAAAAAGTAGAAATAAATTATTTCATCCTAATAGTAAGTGTGTCGGCAATCCAGAGAGCTAAATCAGATTGTAGAAGACTACATGAGATGTAATTAACAGGAACTTACTATTGCATCAACGTCTCCACCGACTTCAAAAGTCTTTAAATATTCGGCGAAAACTTGGTCCTCTGTCCATTCTCCATTTAGATATTTTGGGTGCTTTGAAACATTATAAACTCCTTTAAGGTCATCCGCCTAAATAGTTCACCAACAATTTTTAAATAGGCGTTCAAATTTCGACTGCATATTTTTTGCCGGATAAATAGTCTTTGATGCAAATTTGAAGAACAAGCAAAAGCCAGATGCTCCACAAATGCATGAAAAATATTATATCTACCCTAATACAGAGAACAAAACTACAGCAGACTTTTAAAAATATACCGTTATCGTGCCATCTTTTGTCTTGTCCATCTTTATGAAGGCTTGATTTATTAAGTTTATCCTAGAATTTGATAAGGGAGGCTAAAACGCAAAGATTTGTTAATCACAACTGTTACCCTGAGGGCCTGGAGGAATTCGTCAAAATCGATAGTTCCACTGTTGTCCTTATCTATGGCCTGGAAAACTTCTTGACATTCTTCCTTGCTTATCTGAACACCAAAGTCAGCGCAGCCCTTCATAAATTCCTTGATATCAAGCGACCTGTTGCCGTCGTCATCCATTATTTTAAATTGTCTAAAGTGAAAACCGTAGAAGTTAGAAACAATTATTTCAAACGCCCAAATTTTTCTTCATATCTTTATCTCTAATAAATAACGTGCAGGTGTAGTTCTCTGGACAAGTACAAAATGCGGCAAAAACGCCTCCTTAACAGAAAGCTAGAACTATACAAAAATGTTTTGACCTGTCGAATATACGACGATATAACGATAAAACAGCAACAGAGAACTCCACTCTTTTGTTGTCGCGACGTTAACAAAATTGTTCAACGTTTTTAGTAGTATTTTGTTTTAACTCCGATACAGCGATACTGTTTGTTTTTACTCAGCAGTTAAAAACTTGACAAATTAAGAAGGTGAATAAATTTCAAACTTGTACGTAGGGAACTCCACTTAGTTGCAAATTAATATACTCCTATTTTATCTTTACCGAGCTAACCCCATTATCCCCGTTCCACCCCTTGAAAGACACTGAAGTCGCAACTTCTCTACAGAGTTTGTTGCTGCCCCAAGTTTCTGTTTTGCGTTGGCCTGCAAGTACTGGTTTGTTCTGTTGGTCAAGGCCATAATGTAAAATCGTGTAAAATGAAGTGGTAAAAAGCGCTGCTACAACGTTGTCACGGCAAGAAATCCTCTCTATGGCGCATTAAAAGTTCAGAATGCGAATAATAGAAGACCATTTGTTTTTTTATCAGACTGGGTGACATTAATATGCGTTTAATGCAGTAGACTCATATGGGCCCAAATTTAATTTGCACACTGCCGGAAGACCATCAAACATGGAAATGAGTGAGAATGCGCTTTATCCTGAAAATTTCATTCCAAAATTTTCATCAAAAACCATCTGCATTCTTTGCAGCCGGAATGCAAACCAATAAATTATAGGAGTAAGGAAGTCACATGAATTGTCAACAGTTATGATGACAGTTCTAGTCCTAATGCCACCGGACCGAGAACGTCTTGCGTTTCGTTCGAACAGTTTATTAATGTTGTTATATTGCTGCCTGTATTTCAGTGCTGTTTGTTTTTTATTATTGTCCCATGTCTGTTGAATGTCCTTTGGCATCTAATTCGTCTCCTTCAGAAACTGAGACTGCACCAACTATCCATAGATAGACTACTGTACAGCACACTTAGTAACGTTAATGTTTTTGACTCTTGGAGCACTTCGTTTATCCGTCTGGCTGCGAAAATTTGCGAATCTGAATAAACTCTGTAGCTGTTTGATGTTTCCATTTTCAAATTTTTGATATAGTTCGCCTCCTGGTTACAAATAGGGGGTTCAAAGGTTCAACACCTTTATCTCCCTCAAATAAACTGAAGTAGGTCAGTATATAGGTCAGTATATTTTAAGGGTAATGGGCAATGCCTTTGAAAACCCTATTGCAAACGGTACATACAATATGTAACTTTAAATAAACACAGTTCTAAAATGTTGTCAGTAATATATTCACTTAACAGAATACTTTCCATTGAAATTGTAGGACCGAAACTCAAACAAATTCAGTTGAAGATGATATCGGTAAAATGCAATTACAGTCATCCGCATTAGCGGTAGGTGTATGCAAGGCGTTGGTTTGGCACCACAGAGCTGTTCTGTCCAGACAAGCGGTATTGTCCAAGCAAATATACATCTAGTCTTTGCTTGAACGTCTCCGTGGTATCCGCCAATATTACGTCCTCGGGAAGCCCGTTCCAGGCACCGACGACTCGCTGTGAAAAACAGAATCTTCGAACGTCCAGGCGGCATCGGGTTCCTATAAGTTTTAGGGAGTTCCCACGCAGGTTTGTTGTTGTGGCCAGGGTAAAGAAATCGTCCAGGTGTAGGGCACAGTCCCGGCTCCTCAATATCCGATAGGCCTGTATGAGATCACCTCGAACCTGCCTGTACTCAAGCAGAAAGAGTATAAGTTCACTAAGTCGGCAGTTGTAAGGTAAAGTCCTGAGGCCTTTCACAACATTTGTCGCTCTCCTCTGAACTCTTTCTAGCAACTTATAGTCTTTTTTTAGCCACGGGCGCCGCGCTTGGATTCCATATTCTGGGTGCGAACGAATGAATGCTCCATATACTTTTCCAAATAACTCTTTATCTATGTCTACGAAAGTTCGTTTAATGGCAAAGAGAACACTAGTTGCCGTTTTGGCCGCCCTAACGCACTGAGAGGAAGGCTTAAGGCTCGACAAAATGTTGATCCCAAGATCTTTTTGTTGGGTCACATTTGAAAGGCACCTTCCACCAAGTTGGTAATGGTGATCCTCTCCGTTGGCTCTTCCAACTGTTTTGAGTCGAGGCGTGACGCCATTTTCAAGGTTAAACTTCAACTGCCATTTATCAGACCATTCGCATAGGCGGTTCAGTCCTTCTTGTAGGGCCCGTTCAGCACTTTTCCCGTTGATCGCTCGCCATAACTTGATGTCATCGGCAAACATGACTCCATTGCAGTCCAGTCCATTTATACAGTCGTTGACATAAATTAAAAATAGTACTTGTCTGAGTACGGAGCCCTGGGGAACTCCACTCACGACCGGCACTGGCAATGACTTCGCACTACCAATACGCACAGATTGTGATCGAACAGTCAGAAAGTCCTTTACCCAGTTTAATAGGTTTCCCTTATCCCTGACTCTCGGACCTTGTAAAGTAACCGGTGGTTTGGAACACTATCAAAGGCTTTCTTGAAATCAATGTAAACGATATCGACCTTTGTTCTTGCGTCTAACAAGCGAGACCACTGAACTGAATAGATGGAAATAGAGAACTAGGTATGGCGATTTACGGCAAGTGGTGTGCCGAAAGCCTCGGCGCATGTGACGAAGAAACTTCGCGACAATTAATTCAATATGAGTAAGATGGATACCCTCATCCAGAACTTGGTTAGCAAATTGATTGAACGTTGTGAAATGTCGTTGTATTCAAATATCAACCAAAATGCATTATTAAGCACCAACAGTAAAAGACAGCATTCGGTGAACCGGTTTTAAACTGAGCAAGTCCCTCTTTAAGTTATTCAATGCTAATCACAAGAAAACGATGAGATTTTGGGGAGAATACAGGTATCCGTAAATCTCCGAATTCGGGTGGGGTTGTGTGATAGGAATGCAAATGTTGAATGTAATAAATAAATTTCGGAATATTAGTGAAACGAATTTCAATATTAAATATGCGTGGTCATGAACTTCCACCCATGCTAAATGATAACAAAGTCTTCCTCACCGAGGACACTGACAAGGCGGAGTTGTTTAGTGCTTTCTTTGCAAAACACCTTGCTACCGAGTCCGATCCGGTTCCATTCTTTCGATCACTTTCAGATAGGACACTTAATACAATTGATGTCTCCTCAGATCTCATTAAGAAACACATAAGCCGTTTGAAATACTCCCACTGCTCAGGAACGGACGGGATTCCGAATTCGATTATTAAACAAGCGTCCGACTTTCCCATATTGCTCAGTCATCTATTCTCG